>OX451741.1:792732838-793289642 GCA_948472305.1 Vicia faba
TGGTAAGTTGAAGTTTTCAAATAATAATACATCTTTGCTAAATTATGATTTATTATGAGTATGGAAATTTGTTTAATCAATTGTAGTAATATGACACTAGAATAAATTAAGATAAGTAGCCGGAGTTGGTGGTAAGCTTATTAATAAAGTGATAGTGTAGTATATGGTTATAAGTAGCAATAGTAGAAACAATATTTAGCAGGATAAATTAATAGCAGGTTTATTAAGATATTAGTAACAACATAGCTAATAGATAAGGATGCGTGACTTATATTTGTATATTAAGGCTTATGTTCAAAATTTATATACTGTAGCAATATTCTAAATAAATTGAGAAATTAGTTGCAAGTGTTTTCAAGTTTCTGGTATATAATAACCATTAGTATAATAGTAATATTAATAGAAAGTATTATAATAGTAAATAATTTAATATTATTAGTATAATAATTTTAAGAGTTTTTGTAATTAGAAATAAGTATTTAGATAATTAATTAACCGAAAATAGTCGAAATAGCTCGAATAGTTACGCGGTTTAGTTGTAGTAAATTTTTGGTTGATTCGTGATATTGTGTTCCTTGTTGAACAATGCAAATTTGCAGGTGATGTTGTGTCTTGTTGAATTTCTATTTACGGAAAAAATATTAAGTTGTGGGCTTATGGCCAATGTTGGTTTGTTGTTGCGTTGCTATAGAATTTTGTTGTTGTTATCCTGACAATCATATTGAGTCACATACATAGCATATCAAGTTGGGGCCGATGCTCGGTATGTTGGCCTGGACTGGAAAATTAAGTTGAAGGCTTATGCCTTGTTGATGTCTCTATTAATTGGAAGATTTTTAAGTTGGGAGTTTTTCTCTATTGGTACCACATGCATGTGCATTGTAACAAGTTGTATTCCGTGTTGCATATTTAATATGTTGTGTTGTTGACTTGTGATGATTGATTTTGGTTGAAAATTGTGAAGTGGTGATTTTATGTATTCTGATCTAATAAATTATTTATCATACACTCAATTATATGGTTCGATATATCACCCCTTCTAATTGAATGTTGCTCTTTGTTGGTAACATGCAAGTAATCAAGAAGGATAGTTGTTACCTTTGTTAGTTCGAGTCGATGTTGTCGCTCTGATATGTAGCACTTGAGGGGATGAACGCATGTTTTCTTTATTGTTGGTTTTCATTATGTTGCTGAATTTTTAAGTTGTTTTCCTTAAAGACTTGTTGTCTTAAAGCCGTTTTGAGTTGGATAAGATGTTATGATGTTTTAAGTTGGATTTGTGAATCCGCTGCGTATCAACGATGTTGTTTTACTTTTAAAAACTAAACAGGTTGTTATCGGTTCATCCGAATTTTATGTGTTATATATCTGAACTATAGATGATTGAATATCGTGGTTTCTAAGTTGAAAGTGTAGCATTCCATTTTTTTGTTGGAAATTTTGTAACTCTGATTTTTATATAATTCGTTGGATAGAAATGAGGTGTTACATTAGTGGTATCAGAGTAGATCGGTCCATCCGACCAAGTTGTTGAATCAGTAGAGTAGTGTGACAGTTGAATACTGTCGATGTGTTATTTCTTAGAACGTATGTGCGACACACTGTCGGTACTTGTGCGCGTTTCAATCGATTGTATGCAGGAGTTGGTTTGAAGATAAGTGGGGGAGAAGCTTTGCTTATCAGATATGTTTTGGTTGTAAGATGTTAGTTCAGTATACTGTTGATGGCGACAGTGCAAGTATTATTAAAGTTTTGTTGTTTCCCGAATCCGAAGGTGACATGGATTCAAGGTTTTATTTGTTAATCAAGTTGAAGCGTCTTGAGGGAGGATGATCAGACATTGTTGATGTTTACTTCTCGAAGGATGAGGGAAAATGTAATGGTTGTTGATATACGAGTAGAGTATAAATCCCTAATGTTTCTGAAGGTGATTGTTAAGTAATAAGGATAATTGTTAGAATATGGAATTTAGAAAGTTGTGATGTTTCAGCGCTATTGGTGGACTGTGAAGTTGTTAGTTTGGGTAGCCCTTGTGTAATATGTCGATGTTTGAATGATGATAGAGTCACATATTGTTGTAGACCTTGTCGTGGGATCCTTGTGAGTGATTGTAAAGGTTGTTGAAGTTGTTGGAATGTTTTGAATTGCGGGTCAGAGTCGGAAATGCAAGGAGATGAGTACGATTTCAAGAATGGTAAGTGTTGGTACTGGTACAAATAAATTTTGTTATGATGTTATTGTAAGGTGTGTAATAGTATATCGCTGCATGACATCCGTGTTCACATTTTCGGATAACTTTGGAAATTCATATCTTGTGTTCTAAGTATCAGGTTGATGTTCCGTTTGAACCTATGAGGAGATAAAAATATATTCTATCCTATGAAAGTTTTTTCAAAAATGGTATATGCATTCCTATATGGAGGGACTTTGAAGTCGGTTACGAAACTAGAGGCTTTTTGGGCATAAATGGTTATTATCGCAGTTGTACGAGACGAGGTCCAGCGTAATATGTTGTTGGCGAATAAGTTGAGAAATGATATGTTCGACATTAAAAAGGATGTGAACGTATTGGAGAAGCGCATAAAGATGCAGCTTATGATGATCAAATATGATTATAATGAAGATATCCTTTTAAAGGAAGATGCTTTTAAGAGGAATTAGAGTCGTGTTTATGATGCCAAGGTAGTGGCATGTGTAAAAGAATAATTGGGGAGGTTCTATCACCAAAATGGTGTGGAACAACATTGTTGAGATTTTAAATTAAAACGAGACGATGTGTAATGTACCGGTATAGTAGTAATTCTTGAGTTGAAGAATATTTATCCTTCGTGTGAGGCTAAGGGAGTGTAATATGGACTGTGTAATATGTTAAGCGTTGTTGTCTCATCGACAAGATCGATTGAGAGGGAAATTGTGGGAGTATTTGTAAACCTCATTGCAAATTATTGGATTATGGTGCTTTAGGTGACTTGAGTACAAGCTCTAAAGGAACACTATTATAGTTTGATAATGATGATTTATATTCCATTATGGTTGCCGGCTATCTATTGGTAAATTGAGGAACTGATCACCCTTAATCTCTTGTTGATAGTAGAAGATATCGTGTTGGATGGTATAGACTTGACTTGCTATCTTAACGGCGTGTAAAGTGATTGATGTTATATCGTGAGGATAGTCGCTCTCTAGTTTGTGTGAGTTAATATAGGAGTGGCTAGGAAAGAGTTTAGACGTATTGAACAAATCAGAGTAGCTGGTTTATATGTGAGCTAACGTCGCAAAGTGAAAGATTGAGAATATCAAGTAAACAACAATTTTATGGTGCATGTTAAAGAAAGTCTGAAACTAGGTTGAAACTTGTAAACCATATATTTGAAGGAAATTTTAATGAGGACGGTGACGTAAGATGAATGATCAGAGTTGCACAGATGAAGCGTGATGTGGTTCAGTTGCTATGCTTGTACGACTCGTTAGAAGTGAAGGACTAAATATCATAAGCCTATGAGAATGATATGTCTTGATCTACATGTTTGATTTGGTGGATTATTGATATAGGGATGATGTGCCAGAGTACTGTGTTTTCTCGTAAATATTTGTTGATTTTATAAGGATATTAATGTGGTTGTTGGTTGATTGTGAGTTGTGTGTATATTTGTTGAGTTATTGTTAAGTTGGCGTTATAATGATTTTGTTCCCGTTACCGTGATGTTGTTGTTGGTTACTGTAAATGATGAATAATACACCATAATATGACGAAGTTTATTATGTTGGCTATGTTGATGTCACTATAAGGGTGATAAGACGATATGAATAGAGTTATTGATATTTTGTTGATAATTGACATACACACACACACACATATATATATATATATATATATATATATATATATATATATATATATATATATATATATATATATATATATATATATATATATATATATATATATATATATATATATATATATATATATGAGAATGAAATTGTGTATGTGTTTTGGTGTTGAAAATGTTGTTAAGATGATAATGTGATGTTGTATATCCAAGTATAAGTGTGTTATGGTTGTTACTACTTTAAATGTTGATATGTCAAAATATTGTTGAAGTGGTTGATAAGTTATTAACGATTATGTCGCGAAGGTGTTGAATGATTAACATATGTGTATTTGATTTAAATTGTGTTGAGTTATTGTTATGTCGAGAAAGTAGTGGTCAAAGTGTTGCCAAATGCGACTTGGGGATCAGAGAGTGAGATGCGAAATTTGCGTTAAGAGTGGTATTATTGAGTAGATTTTCGAGGACGGAAATATTCTAAGTGGAGAAGCGTTGTAACGCCTAATATTTAATTAATTATTTAATTAAATATTTTTAAATATTTTTCCGATTAAATTTTCGAAGTTGTGAAATGTTGATTTAAGTTGTGTCGTTCTTAGCTCAATTAATTAGTAGATTAAGTCGTAGGATTAACATTGAATAATACTATTATTATTTATGTGGGTCTATTTTAATGATAGAAGTAGTAGAAAGGGAGACGTAGAAATTTAAGCTCAACAAAGCAAAATAAGAATAATAGAATGATAGTATTATTATGTTAGTTACTTTAGAAATAATAAGAAGTAGAAGTATCAGTAAGAGAAGAAGAATAGGTTTTGGCAGAAGAAGAGGAAATAAGGGTTTTAGAAGAGATATATAGAAATGTAATCGGAGAGTTAGAGCAACCTTCAATCCAAGGTAAGGGTGGGGTTCTGATTCTATAATAGCGTATGTGATGAATGGTATGTGGGATTGGATTGTAAAATTGTTTATGTTTATGTTCGGAATTGATATATTAGTGAAATTGAAGAATAAATTGAGAATCCAATTTAATATATATGTCATACTGTAACGTCATATATACGTTTTGAAACCAACAAAAATGTACAATTTAATAGCATCAGGTTACTGTATGTTATACTATCACATATATTTTTATAGATTTTCCAATGGTGTTGTTAAAGTTATCAATAAAATTGTTTCGTATCATTAAAAGTCACTTTTATTTGTTTTCTGTAATTCCGACATGTTTAGAGTTATCAGTAGGGTAAGTTGGAATTTCCAAATAATAATACATCTTTGCTAAATTATGATTTATTATCAGTATGGAAATTTGTTTAATCAATTGTAGTAATATGCCACTAGAATCAATTAAGATAAGTAGCATAAATTGGTGGTAGGCTTATTAATAAAGTGATAGTGTGGTATATGTTTATAAGTAGCAATAGTAGAAGCAATATTTAGCAGGATAAATTAATAGCAGGTTTATTAAGATATTAGTAACAACATGTCTATAGATAAGGATGTGTGACTTATATTTGTATATTGAGGCTTATGTTCAAAATTTATATACTTTAGCGATATTCTAAGTAAATTGAGAAACTAGTTGCAAGTGTTTTCAAGTTACTGATATATAATAACCAATAGTATAATAGTAATATTAATAATAATTATTATAATAGTAAATAATTTAATATTAGTAGTATAATAATTTTAAGAGTTTTATAATTAGAAATAAGCATTTAGATAATTAATTAACCGGAAATAGTTGAAATAACCCGAATAGTTACGCAGTTTAGTTGTAGTAAATTTTGGTTGATTCGTGGTATCATGTTCCTTGTTGAACAATACGAATTTGCAGGTGATGTTGTGTCTTGTTGAATTGCCTCTATTTACGGGGAAAACATTAAGTTGTGGGCTTATGGCTAATGTTGGTTTGTTGTTGCGTTGCTATAGAATTTTGTCATTGCTATCCTGACATTCATATTGAGTCACATATATAGCATATCCAGTTGGAGCCGATGCTCGGCAAGTTGGCCTAGATTGAAAAATTAAGTTGAAGGATTATGCTTTGTTGATGACTCTATTAATTGACAGATTTCTAAGTTGGGAGTTTTTCTCCATTGGTATCACATGCATGTGCATTGTAACGAGTCGTATTCCGTGTTGCATATTTAACATGTTGTGTTGTTGACTTGTGATGATTGATGTTGGTGGAAAGTTGTGAAGTGGTGATTTTATATAATCTGATCTAATAAATTTTTTATCATACACTCAATTATATGTTTTAATATCTCACCCCTTCTGTTTGAATATTGACCTCTGTTGGTAACGTGAATGTAATCAAGAGTGGGTGTTGTCGCTCTGTACGTAGCACTCGAGGGGATGAATGTATGTTTTCTTTATTGTTCGTTTTCATTATGTTGCTGAACTTTTAAGTTGTTTTCATTAAATACTTGTTATCTTAAATCCGTTTTGAGTTGGACAAGATGTTATGATGTTTTCAGTGAATTTGTGAATCCGCTGCGTAGCAACGAAAGTTATTTTATTTTTAAAAACTAAAGAAGTTGTTATCGATTCATCTGAATTTTATATGTTATATATATGAACTACAGATGATAGAATGTTGTTGTTTCTAAGTTGAAAGTGTAGCATTCCATTTGTTTGTTGGATATTTTGTAACTCTGATTTTTATATAATTCGTTGGGTAGAAATGGGATGTTACAAGGGGTGCCTAACACCTTTCCTTCACTTAACTGACTCCCGAAACCTTATTCGGTTGTGATGATTGTAGCGGTGAAAAAATGAGATTAAGCTATTGGTTAACTTAACTCACAAAGCAAGAGTCGCCACCGCAATTTATTGTTTCCGGAGGAATGAGAAAAGAGAGAATAAAAGCCACAAAAGCTTTAAAACAAAACCAATAAAATAAAGAGAACAAGGTTCGAGGTTGGTTATGCAAAAGGAGGGTATTAGTATCCTAAACATTCATGGTATTCCATGGGAACCTCTTGAAAATATGTGCTAAAGGCTAAATCTATTTGTTTTCAAAAGATTGTGGAGATGATTAAGGAAATGGTTTTTTTTTATGATTTTTGATCTGGAAAAACTTCGAGAGTTCTACGCATACGTACCTCCAATATGAAATGGAGAAATCAGAACAACGTAGTTCTTCTAAAAAAGAACAAAATTTTGTTTGTTTGGTTCATTTTAAATGAAGAGACCTGTTGTCATCTTAAGGGGAATACTCAACTAATCATCCACAAAAATGAGAAAGATGGACATTTGCATCACAATGAAAGAAGGACTCTAACTTGGATAGAAGTCAACAAGTATTCCACTAAATCTTTCAGGTGGAAAAAGGAACAACACCATATTAATCAATATTATGAAGATAGGAGAATTACATCTCAACTATGAAGAGGACTCGTGTATAATATTTAAGAAAAGATTTTAAAATGAAAAGCCAAGTGGCAAAAGATTTGAATGAGTTTTTGTGTTTTTTAAGTCTTTTGAAAATATTTTGATATGCTTAAGATGTCTTAGCATTTATTTAAGAAAATAAAGTTTTGAAAATGTACTTGACAAAGTCAAGGTTTTTATTTAAAGTGGTTCAAGTTTAAGAAAACAAGAAGGTTTCGAAAAAGGAAGAAGATTTTGAAAATTAAAGAAGATGGTCTAGAGATGAAGGGACTATCCTAAAGAATAAAGTAAAAGCAACAATAGAAAAGATCTGACTAAGCTAGAGACATCATCTTGACATAAGTCAAACCATACATCAATTCCCTTTGGATTAAGACACACATATAAGCAAGTAATCAAATGAACATTATAAGCATCAGATTAAAACTTAATGTCTCAGGTGGAAGCTCAAGGTCTCAATATCAGATGAAAACTTTAAGTCATAGATGAAAGTTGCTACATCAGATAAAATACACAAAAGAAACATAGACAGATAAAACCCAATGCACATGAAACTCCTAAGATCTCAGATGAAGGCTCCAAAGTCTCAGATGGATCAAGGTATCTTATGGATTAAGGACTCAAATTACAACTCCAAAGTAGTCCATTTCCAAGCCATGGGTAATAAACATAGTCCAAGAAAACCATTAATTTTTTAGGGTTTAATATTTATTATTGTCTTTGAAAAGAAAAAGAAAAAGTCCAAGGGACAGAGAAAAAAAGACAATAAAAATAGATGGCAATAAAAATAAAATGGCATGAATAATGAAATGCTAAAAATAAATTGCATAAAAGTAAATTGGGGGAATTTAAATCACAATAATTAAAGAGCATTAATGTAAAATTAGTACAATGATAATGTTAGTAATTAGTTTTTTGATTATGGACAATTTGGCGCTATGTTAAGCAATCTTAAGTGAACCTATATAGAAGTTACACCTATCTGAGGTCGGGTTAAAATAATGTAGGTGTATTACATATAATACATACCATGGTTTAAAATCAAAGGTGATCAAGAGCTAAGTCAAGGAGATTGGTCCATTACATCAATCATTCTTCATGATAACTGAGGACAAACTTATCACCAATCTAAAGTACCTCAAATGATATATGATCAATTGAAAGATAGATTTGAAATGATGAAAGTTCATCAAGCACCATTCTAAACTTCATGAACAAGATGGTTCCTAAAACATTCAATTGATCAATAGAAAAAAGAAGAAGAAAGATGAAGAAAGAAAGCAAATTCCCAAATTGGATCAAAGCATTGATCAAGTTATCATCAAAACCAATCATCTATTTTGGCGGATTAAAGTTTTTCACCCCATCAACATCCAAGATCCATTGATGTTGATAAAAATTGTTACCAAATGAGCCATGATTCAAGGCTAACAACAGTCAACATAGGTCAAACAAATATAAAATTCAATAAGTAATTAAAATGCATGGAAAAGATTTTTTTAAATGATTTTGAAATGAAAATAAAAGAGAAAATAGAAAAGTTTAATTAAATCATCAAATAAATGGGAAATAAAAACATAGAAAAATTAGAAATGGTTCAAAGTAATTTTAGAAAAAAATTTGGATATCTTTTAAAACATAAAACTATTTTAAAACCAATTAAAACAAAGCAAATAAGATAAAATTAAAATAAAATATAAAAATGTAAAAATATAAATCGCAAAAGTTAAAATAAGGAGTAAAATAATAAAAGAAGGTTTTAGAAATTTTTTGGGAATTTTTAGAGTTAAATCTGCATTAAAACGAAATCTTTAAAATAAAACTAAATTAAAACAAATTTGTAAATAATAGAATAAAAGAGAAAAAGCCTGAGGCGTTGGATCTGGATTCACTTAACACTTGTGGCAGATCTGAAGGCGTAGGGATGAGGAAACACAATGGAATTTACTTTAGAAATGACACATGATTCACTTTTAAATCAACCAACAAAATTAAAACAAATGGCGCACTATCATTGGCTAAAGTGTTTAACAGCCTCAAACCTCCACAAACAATCTATGGTCGTCTTCTCCGACCAGCCCTCACTGGAGATAAAGTATTTGGCAACATGAGAGGCTGAGACTATAACCATTGTAATCGTCTCTTCATCGCAATATCATCTATATCATTCATGAAAATTAATTTAAAACGAGTTGAGAGGAATTTGAAGAAAACCGTGAAAAGCGTGAAAACCAAAATCAAAATTAAATGATGAAAAAAAAGTTAAATGAAAACTAAAAGAAGCATGAGTATTAGAGAACCAAGGACTATATTGTGGTGTTTTATTTGAAGCAAATGGAAGCCTGCAACTACCTGAAAGAAGTGATGCTCAAAGATGTCTGAAAGTTAACTTGGTGAGGATGATTCAGAGGCTCTCAAGGATTTGGAGTCATTGTGTTATCTTCAATAAGTGGCAAAGAAGCTATGTGAATCAATAATTGGCTCTAAAATAGTATGGAAATCAAACACTATCTCAACAATTTTGTGAATAAATTTGAAGTTTCTGCAAGGCTTTGAGTGGCTGCTTGAGCTTGAAATTATGACGAGAGGAGTGATCTATTTATAGGTAGTGTGAATGGAACTCATACATGTGAGAATTAATTCCAAACATGTGAAATGGTGAGCAACAAAATTGTGTCACTCCTTGCACATAAAGTAAGCCAAAACACAAGCAATCCTCACTATTTTGGGTCGTTTTCAATATCTGGACATCACTAATCATCACCACAAGCAAACCACGTGTAAAGCTTAGCCCAAAATTGAGTAACTTGAAGTTTTGCAAATCTGAACATGGTTAAAAATCAGCTCCATGGGGGCAAGTTCACACCATTGGGAAATCTCGTACACTCAACCTTTAATCCTCATTATGTTTTCAATTTGATCATATAATCACAAAGAGTGTAATGTGACAAGAAAATATTTATTTTGACACCTGAGCCAAAAGTTATGACAATGTGAAGTTGGTACAATGACCTGAAATTACAAGTCAAAATAATTCTAAGTCCAAAATGACCTATAATGTCATCCAACTCTCCATAGCTTTCTAAGCATAATTGACTCTTGATATTTTAAGAAAACTTGTAGAGGGAATCAAAAATGATAAGTAGAAAAAAGATCCACTTAAAAATATTGAAAATTGAGAGAGTTATGGTGTTTGGAAGTTAGGTAAAATTCACTTGAAATTAAGTCAAATTTCACTAAGTGCACAAAGTTACCTATAATGTTTTCAAACTTTTGATGATCTTCCAAACATAATTGGCTCTTGACTTGTAAAGAGAAGTTGTAGATGATGTCATGTAGAGCCATATTCCCAAAGGATCACTCAAAGATGATGAAAAATGAGTGAGTTATGCTATTTTGAACTAGAACTTGAAATGTTGACTTTTTTTGTCAAACCACCTTGATCAAACTTGAATCTTTTGAGCTTTTCTCGGACTTCAAGGTACATTGATGCATATATGCACTTCAAATGATGAAAACTTGATTGAAATTTGATTGAATTGGTCAAATTATTAGGGAAAATTTGATGAAGAAGGCATGGAAATAAACACATGAACCTTGGAGTTTCTTGAGAAGTAAGCAACCAAACATTGAGAGTCATGCCTAAAACACAAAAATCCTAAAGAGAGTCATGCCTACCCTCTAGTTTTAGGTCTACGTGTTTTTATTTATTCCTTTTATTTTTTGTGATTTTATTATTCATTTTTTACTTTTTATTTTTATATGTATATACTGTTTGGGAATCATTTATGTGGAGCTCTATACCCGAGCTCCAAAAAACCTTAGAAATAAGGGGGTTATTTAGTATTGGCCAAATGGATTTTCCTCCCTATGAGTTTTGTACAAATAACTCCACTAAGAGTGGATCGGTTCAAAACTCTTTTCATAAGTAGGATAGCCCATCATTAGGACAAACTTTGGACTTTGTCAATGACTCTGAGGACCTTACCTAAAACCCTAATGTTGAGACTTTGAATGAGCTATGAGATGAAAGTCTCACTAGGTATATGCAAGGGCTCCATCTAAGGGAGATCCTTTGAGGTTTTATCATGAATTGGGAAGCTCAAATCTCGTGATGAAATCTCATTTGTGGCTTATGAAATTGGGTGTTTATTCCAAAATACCCCTAAAACTATCCTTATGAGGGGAAGGGTAGAATAAACTTATACCCTTTTAGGATCCCTCTTGTTTGGATGTTATATTATCATATTATCCTTCTTCATAACATATCATGCATTTACATAAAAATTAAATTATTTTGCATTGAAATTTTATTTTTAGGGAATTTCAAAAAACAAGTTTGTTGTGAGCATTTTGAAGAAATGAATCTAGATAGAAAACCAAGCATATAGATAAAGGCACAGGCACCTGACTTGAAAATATTGAATTCCCCAGGAATGAATTACCCAACTCCACTCAAAGGAACTTCATACTCCGATTTGGGAACATCCTTGATCTTTTGAAAGTACCTGTACAATTGGATGTTATCACTATCCTTGCTCAGTTCTATGATCCTCCATTAAGGTGTTTTATCTTCCAAAATTTTTAGTTAGCTCTAACTCTAGAGGAATTTGGACGAATATTGGACTTCCTTAAAAAGAATAAAGGACGTTACACATGAATTAGAAAGGTAATAAAAGTTAAGGCTTTGGTCAAGACCTTGAACATAACATTATCTGATTTAGAGCTTCACTATAAAGCAGATGGAAATCTCCAAGGCCTAAAAAGAGCTTAATTAGAAGGACAAGCTCAAAATTTTGCAGATATTGAGGATTATGAAGCTTGTGGAGACATTTTATAACTTTACTTATCTTTCGGTTGATTTTGTTTCCTAGAACAAACAACAACATTGACTTTGTTTCCATTAGTGTGTTTTGGGCTATGAAAGTGCATGGAAGAGATCCAGTTCATGCTATTCTTGTTGACGTGAATCATACTCTCCATATATGACATGATAAATGAAAATGATCGATGCTTTGTTGTATTCCATTATTATACTAATGGCTTACTTATCACTTATACAAACATGTCTACATGATCAAAAGAATGACTAGTCAGTATTGGTCTCAAAAGCTAAGGCCTTTCACTAAAAATCTATTTTGTGGTACTCCAGGAAGCTTAATATAAAGGAGATAACCTAAAGTTGTAGGAAATTTCCTAATGTCCCTCTCATTGGATCTAGAGGATGCATTAATTTCAATCTTGTATTGGTTTGAGGCAGTTAGGTTATCCAATGATGGGGAAACCAGATGATGAAGTTGTAAGAGAGTTAGTGCTACACAATATGGGCACCAATGATCCATACTTGCTCCTGTGAATTATCTGTTCTCGGGTCAAAGTGCACAAGAAAGGGGCAGAGTTACATAAAAAAGAATATTATGATCAAAGAACCTTACACTTAGTGGGTCAAAGAGAGATCCCAACTCATCAAGCTCCCTTTCACTTCTGATCCTCTGTATCAACCATATTAACCTGATCTAGTTCCCATTTCTATTGAAGAATTGGGTGAGCTGAAAGAAACTGTTGATCAACTAAGGCAAGCAAATGAAGAATTACAACAAAATATTCATCAAGCCTCTTATGAGAAAAGTCGGCTACAAATAGACCTTGGTCTGAAGGATAAATAACTCATTGAAAACCAATAAATGGCTGAGAATGAAAGGTGTAAAAGAAAGTGCACAATAAATAACTTGCTAAGTGCCACCTTCAATCTCGACTCCCATAATGAACTGATAGAAAGATCTGAGAGGGAAATTCATAAATTGAGAAATTGGTTGGATAAGGCATTGGAAGAAATAAAATAAATTATAGAAAGCTTAAAAGAACAAGTCAAAGGTCTTTAAGCCCAAGTACAAAGTCTTGTTATAGCTCTCCAGAAAAGCAAATATCAAGAACTAATGGGGCAATGTCAAATAATGGAACTTGAAAAGATCCTTTCAAGACGTCCATTTGAATGTGAAGAGGTCTACAAAGAGATGAGAGTACTCAAACAAAACTTCCATAATCTAAGGAAATCCTATGAAGATCCGAGACATGAAAATACATATTGGGAGCAACAATATCAATACATGTCCAAGATAGCCTATGACAACAAAACCATTATCCCAAAGCTTTATAGAGAATACAAGAAGTGTAGAGGAGATAACTTGAAGCTTCTCCAACTTGAAAATGACTTGATTGAATATGTACCCAGAAGCTTGAGGAGTGAATAATACATGGTGTTGTACCCTAAAATTTTCCCTCCCATTATCCAAGACATTCTCCTAGGGTTCTCAAATGCTCAAGGTTGCTCAAGAATTGATCAAACATATTCTCCTCCTAAGCAGTTGACCTACAACTAGGGTTTTGCTTTTCTCAAGGAAAATTGGACTTATAATGCCTCAAGTGGAGTTCATTGTTTCTCATATGTCTCTAATAATTCTAATTCCAAGTTTAAAAACTTGCATCACAAGTTTGCTCAGTTAATTGCTCATATGACTGAAAAAATCAATTGTATTGGATAAAAAGTCAACTATGGTAAACATACAGTCAAACTTCAATATTTTTTTGTCAACATCAAGATGTTTAAGTCAAATTCATAATTTTATCAAGGGTTGATCAAGATTCATCAAGAAAACTCTCAATTCATCAAAAGTCAAAGTTGCCAAATTAGGGTTTTCTTAAGGAGAAGTCAACTAAACTTTGATCAAGCACAATTTTCACATGCTTCATCAAATTTTCCTCAACTGAAGCTCATTGCAAAGGAAATTAAATTCTCTAAATCTTTTTCTCTCTAAGCTCAAGGCCAAAATATGCTTCATTTGAGAGATATGAGCCAAAACATTATAGGTCATTTCAAAAGTCAACAAAAGGACACTTTTTGTCAAGGAAACTTACATCAAGACAAAATATCCAAATGAAACAATGATCAACATAGAGATTGTAGGGGACATCTGGGTATTTCCAAAAAGTCCAAGATCATATTCATATGATAAAAATTGAGAGAGTTATGATTGGTGCGAGTTGGACAATTTTGAGAAAACGCATGAAACCCAAAGTGAGTAAACTTGGAATTTTGGCTAGTGAGCTGCTCTTTCAAGGTACAAATGTGTATTAGACCTCATTTTGAACCTCTAAGTCTATTAATACACCCCCTTGGATTTTTATTCTATTTATTTTTGATTTTATTTACTTAAATTAAAAATAAAAGAAGATAAAACCAAGGCCTCCATGACAAGGTCCAAGCCCAACATTGTTTGACCCAATTCATCACTATTTATTCTTCATTCATATAACAAAGCTGGACACGAAAAAACATTGCAAAGATCATATTCCAAAATCACAAAAATTCTCACAAACTAGGGCAAACACAAAACCCTATCTGCAGCCTCATTCATTCAAAACAAAACATCTAAACGCATCCCCGAAGTTCCTCGTATCACTACCAAGCCCAGAAGAAATCTTGTTCACGCCGGGAGTCACCCACTTAAGTCAACCGGTCGGGTAAGATCTCTCGATCACAAACACTTAAATTATCACGTTAAAATACATTTATATGCATATGTACATGTTTGTACTGATGTTTGGAATGTTTTAGATCCATTGATTTTAAGTTTTGACGCATGAAACATAATATGCCATAGTTAGGGCACGAGGGAGCATTTTCTTCGTATCTCCATGTACAAGCATTTTTAGGATGAACAAATGGCACAATTGAACTCGCAGCCCTCAAATTAGGGGGTAAGGTCCCTGGGAATCATTAACGAGCTCTTATTTTGCAGGTACAAGAAAGAAGCTCGTCAGAGAAGACGATCAGAGCTAGGGCTCCGAAACTTCTCTGGTCCAATAATTTGAGGTTATATCATATTTAGTTATTTCCAGTAATGTACCAGATGAGAAGTATGGCCCAGTGGCAAGCACACGCGTGATAAGGCATTTGCTCAAGAAGGCGTGGTTTCGATCCCTGCTTTTGTCATTTTGTTTTTCATATTTTCCAATCTTTGCAGGTTTGATGTATATTGTGTTGCACTCATCCTACCAACACAAGCGCGCGCCTGGCGCAGTGGCAAGGCGGGATGTCGAAAAGGCTAAGGGCGTGGGTTCAACACCCACCCCTAGAATTTTGCTTGATTTTGTTTCTAACTTGTTTCTTTCTTAACCCTAATATTTTTTAACCTAAATTTTCATTTAACCATTAACAACAAAAACCTTTTTTACAAACCCTAATTATTTAGGTTTTAGTTTTCTTTTAATTAATTTAATTAATTAACTCTTTTATAAATTAAAATTAATTAGGTTTTTTAGGTTTTCGATTTTTTTAATTAACTCTTTTATTAATTAAAATTAATTAGGTTTTTAGGGTTTCTTAATTATCATTCTTTTCATAAAACAATAATTAAAAATATTTTCCTCTTCTATTTTTATCTTACTTTTATATTTCTTAGATCGATTGTAAAAGTTTCGTGAATGTAATAGTCTAGATTTTATTTTTCGCTCTCTTTTACTATCATGTAACTTCTCTGGGATGTAATAGTTGTAGGTTTTAATTTCCACACTTTATTTTCTCGCATCTCTATTATGTATTTGCCCCAAAGCATTGTAATAGTCTAGGTTTACGTTTCTGCACTCTATTCTTTCTGCTACTATACTCCTATGCTTCTGCTTAGTAACTAGGGTTTGTATGAAAAGATAAAAACGAACGATAGAAAACCCTAAATTCAAAGATAAATAACTGAAAACAATACACTTGCACACTCGCACCTCTAGGGTAACCTCTCTTGTTGCTTTATGAACAAAACAGTCATGTCCCTCGAAAAAGTAGGGACGCTTTAGCAAAGTCCATCGAATAAAAGATCATAGTCCCTCGATGACCCTTTTGACGTTGCCTTTCTATAAATGATTTAGTCCCTCATGAAACTGCTGAAGCGTCCTTACTAGTTGCCTTCGATGACCATACAAAGACCCTATGCCTGTCCCTTCACATCCAACGATAAGGACTTCCTACTAAATAATGGTACGGATAACACTATCAAAAGGAGAAGGTAAAGTACAAGAACAACCTTGAGTGGGTAAAACTGTTAATCACTTGCTCACAAATTTTTCTCACAAAAGCATTTTACACAAACACTTTCAAAGTTATTTTCAAAACACTTTGTACACATTCTTGAGGACCTATACAAGAATCATTATAAAGTTTCGCATTACATTAGAAAACTTTCAAAATATTTTTAAACACACAAAAAAGCAAATTTTCAAAGTGAGCTAAGCGATTAAGAGCCCGTAGATAACTACAGATGAAAAGGGTGCTAACACCTTCCCTTTTCATAACTTACCCCCTAAACTCAAAATCTATCAAGGTCTTTCCTGTTCTTTTCACCCTTTACTTATTGGATAAAAGAAAAGTCGGTGGTGACTCTAGCTGTCCGCAACATTTGCGATAAAATGAAAACCAAGTCAGTTCTCCCAGCGTATTACAGAACTAGGGACTCTGCTTAGGACTACTTAAAAAATAGGGGTTACCTTAGAGTTTAGATCACTTTTTACTTGTTTTTACTATTTTCTTTTCTTTGCTTTAAATTTAAGGATTGCTTGGGTTTATGTACTTGCAAAGATCCTACACCCGGATCTAGGGATGCCTTAGGTAAGTAGCAATAGATCATGCAAACTGTACGGCATAGAACGATATGGTTGAAGTGATGGCTACAGTTAGTGAGACACTTTGGATTGTACTAATTTTCCCTGAGTCAGTCGAAGATAGCATTATGCTTCCCCGTGGTGTCATTAGCACTAACTGACTTTTAGAACCTTAATTGACCCATCTTGGCCATTAGAAGGTAGTGAGATGGCCAGCTTTGGTGCAGTCCAAGGTTGGTTGATACTCGATGCTACACTCATTGAGATACGACTTACGGGATGTTTTAGTGGAAAATCAGTTGCTTTACTAAAATAAAACTTTCGAGAAAGATCCTTGATATGAGATTCCTAGAACCCAGTTACTATTTTAGGATTGGTTGAGCCAACTGAACTTCAATAGAAAAGGGTACTTACCTAGAGACCTCATGCAAGCCTTTAAGCCTAAGGCATTTGTATAATTTGTTAGTGTTTTCTATCTTATTTAAATATGACATCATAACATCATACCATGATATTTTCACTGACCCTTTTCAAGGATCTTAGGGTCATGTGGTGCAGGTTTATCATAAACCAGACTTCTAACAAGGGGCAAGAGGGTTATTTTCATCTAGCCAGATGCCGTCAAGATAAAAGTACATCCTCGTGAGTCAAAATATAGGACCCACTTGACATGGTGAACTTTATTATTATAGAGGAACAATCAAGGATGAAGACCCGAAGCTTTTCAGACAAAGTTGCAGAATCAAATTCTACTATTTCATCTCTTTATTGTTTATCCTGTGAGATCCTTGAAAATATTGCATATGCATCCACATACCATAAATATCATCACATAACAGATGGCTCTCGAACAAACCGTCAAAGATCTTTAAGCTCAGAACGCTCAATTTCAACAGATGTTCCTGGACTTAGCCTAGGGGAAAGAAGTGCTTAAGACCCTCATCACCAAAGAGAGGAAGAAAAAGACTAAGAAACCATTCGTCATCCTTAATATGGGTAGAAGATTCAAAGGTCTGGTCAAGAGGGCTCTAGATTTTGAGGTCCCATCAAATGAAGATGATAACCAAGGGGAAGATGATAAAAGTGTGAAAGTTGAGGAGAGTAACAACCAGGGTTCTGATGAAGAAGAACCAGACTATTCAGATGAATAATATCCTCCTGCTGATGACAAATACAAATAGCTGGAAGATTGTCTGAATGCTATGGAGATCCAGAGAGTGCTAGGGTTGGATTTTGGAGAGTTGGGCTTAGTCTCAGGAGTTGTTATTCATCATAAATTCAAGATCCCTACTTTTGTGAAGTATGACATTGTTTCTTGTCCTAAGCTTCATTTAAGGTCTTATGTCCGGAAGATTAAACCCCATACTACTGATAGGAAGTTATGGGTTCATTTATTTTAAGAAAGCTTTTTAGGAATACAATTGGAATGGTTCTATCAACTGGAAGGGACAAATATCCATACTTGGGAAGACTTGACTGCTGCTTTTTACAAATAATACCAGTACAATGCTGATCTTGCACCAACTCACGTGCAATTACAAAGTATGACTATGGGCTCGAACGAAGACTTCAAAGAGTATGCCCAAAAATGGATGGATCTAGCTGGAAGAGTTCAACCTCCTTTATCTGATAGGGAGCTGGTTGATATGTTTATGGGAACTTTGACATGTCCTTTCTTCAATCATATAATCGGAAGCTCTTCAGTCGGATTCACCGAGTTGATATTAACAGGGGAGCGGGTTGAAGGTGGAATCAGGATTGGAAATATTCAGGTGGTTGCATCTTTAAGTACTGTGAAGAATACATTCAACGGTAAAAAAGAAACTAATGTTGTGTATGGCTAGAAGGGTCACGCTAGAAATGACCGCAACAAGTATGTGGGAGGTGTGCTAATTTCTAATCCTACGCCAGTGCAACAACATCAACAAGGCAATCATTGTAGGTTAGATGCACCCAGGAGACAATTTACTAAGATCAACATGCCATTGTCTTAGGCATTACAACATCTGTTAAAGGCAGAGTTGATAACGTTAAGAGATCCGCCTCAAAATCCCAACACTTACTCCCCCAAGTACAATCCTAATTTAAGATGCGCCTATCATTCCAATAGTCCCGGACACGACACAAATATCTACTGGGCTTTGAAAAATAAAATTCAAGATATGATTGACAATAAAGAGATTGAATTCGATCCCCCCGAGACCCCCAATGTGATTACCGCTCCTATGCCTAAGCACAACAAATGCATTATTGCTATTGATGATGTTTTGTATGTTTCAACTGTAAATGACTTGACTACTCCACCCTTGATTATTAAGAAGAATCTGTTGCAAGTCGGTTTATTTCTGGGTTGCGTTGAAAGATGCTACTGCTGTGCAGCCCAACCCAATGGCTGTAAACTGCTGAAAGAAGGTATTTAGCATCTGATGGATAACCACATAATTCAAGTTAAGAAGACTCCTTCTATTGAGATTTCGTTTCAAGATTTGGAGCTTGAAGAGGTATCTGTAATTTCTGGTACTCCTATGAGGATCACTACCAAAGGCCTTGTGAAGATTATGGTTGAACCTAGAGTTGCTCCTCTAATAATCATCGCACCCAGACCAATACCATACTCCTCTAACAAGGCTGTCCCTTGGGATTATGGGACCGACATCCACTACCGTGGCATCAAGAAAGAACCATTTACGGTTGAAAGTGAAAGTATTGAAGTTACCGATTCTAACATTGAAAATATTGCTGGGACCAATAAGTTTCTAGAAGTTGACGGGTTTTCTCTCTCGAAATTTCTCCGAAGATTGTCGTCACACCAGTTCGTGTTACCGCTACCAAGTCAATTACTGAGACTCGGGGCTTAGAAGAAATGACTGATCCTGCTTAGACAGAGGCACCTAAAGAAGTTACCACTGAAGATACTTCTCGACAAGAAATGGAGGAGGTACTGAAAATCATCTGAAAAATGACTACAAGATTGTTGAACAGTTGGGGCAGACTCCCTCCAAGATATTCATGTTATCCCTATTGTTATGCTCATAAGCCCACACTCAAGCTTTGGTGAAGTTCTTAAAATCTGCGCATGTATCGCAACAAATATTTGCTGATCAATTTGAAAATTATGTTGCTAGCCTGACCACTGATAATGGGCTAGGCTTTTCTAATGCTGACTTTACTCCCGAAGGAAAGAACTATAACAAGGCCTTGTATGTCTCTATTAAATGCAGGGGAACTACCTTAGCTCATGTGTTGGTTGATACAGGTTCCTCTTTAAATGTTTTACCGAATGGTTCTTTAGACAGGCTTAATGGTGAATGGGTTGTGCTGAAACCCAGTAACATTGTGGTCAGAGCCTTTGATGGTTCGAAGAGGATCGTGCATGAAGAGGTGGATCTCCCGATCAAAGTAGGTTCGCAGGTCTTCGACTCTACCTTCTATGATGGACATTCGTCTGGCCTATTCTTATTTACTTAGATGCCCCCTGGATTCATGGGGCAGGCGCTGTCACTTCCACTCTACATCAAAAGCTAAAGTATCTCGTGAAATGAATGGTTGTCACAGTTTATGGTGAAGAAGAGTACATGGTAAGTCACTTGAAGTCATTCAAGTATGTTGAGATGGACGGTGAATTCATTGAGACTCCCTGTCAGACTTTTGAAGTTATTCCTCAGACAATTACCATTACTGAAGACATTTATGCTATTCCTAAGGTTACCAGGGTTCCGCCCAGAATGGCTTCTCTGAAGGATGCAAGAGCTGTGGTAGAAGAAGGTTGTTGTACTACTTGGGGTCAGCTTCCTGACAATCCTTACAAGTCTGATAAATTTGGTTTGGGTTTTGCTATAGAGGCTCAAAGGGTTGTTCATCGTGCTCGTGCTGGAAGACCACCATTCTGCGTCAGCAACAATGGAGTCAACACGGTAGAAGATGCTGATAATTACTACGACCTAGACAACTGGATTTTTCCCACCACCGATAATGGACTCAGCAATTGGAAGACTAAAGACATTATACCAATCTCCTTTAGTCAGGAGTAAATGCTATTTTCTGTTTCTTTTTGCTTTCAAGTTTTACCTATGTAATTTTTAAAATAATAACTTTAAATCGTGTGCTTTACCCGGGGCACAACGGTCCATTTGTTCGAGTTGTCACTCATTCGCATATTTTCATTCAATAAAACATTAGACGTTTGCATTCAAATTTTGCACTCTTTGTCTTTCTTTTACTTTATTACTTTCAAAATAGATATGTGTTCTTACACACATACACACACACCCACACAACAAATTGCAGATCCATATCTACTCTAGATCCCATTGATAACAATTATGCTATTGCCAATTATGACTTTAAAAATCCGATCTACCAAGCCAAGGACGAAGGTGAGGAAGATTGTGAAGTACCTGGAGAGCTTACTAGGTTGCTAATGCAGGACGAAAGAGCCATACAACCACATGAAGAGACAGTCAAGGTTGTGAACTTGGGTACTGAAGAGGACAAGAAAGAAGTCAAGATAGGTTCCAACCTAGAAGACAGTGTCAAGAATAGATTAATCCAGATGTTACGTGACTATGTTGAGATCTTTTCTTGGTCATACAAAGACATGCCAAGGGTTGATACTGATATTGTGGTTCACCGTATGCATCCCGAGATGTCGGAAAAGATCAAGGTTGAGGTTATGAAGCAATTCAACACAGTTTTCTTATTTGTTACGTCTTATCCTCAGTGGGTTGCAAATGTGGTTCCAGTACCAAAGAAGGATGGCAAGGTGCGTATGTGTGTAGACTACAAGGATCTGAATAGGGCAAGCCCCAAAGATGACTTTCCTCTTCCACATATTGATGTTCTAGTTGACAACACCACTTCGCACAAAGTGTTTTCCTTCATGGACAGTTTCTCTGATTATAATCAAATCAAGATGGCACTTGAAGACATGGAGAAGACTACTTTTGTCACACAGTAGGGAACTTTGTGCTACAAGGTTACACCTTTTGGGTTAAAGAACGTTGGTGCAACATATCAACATGCCATGGTTGCTTTCTGAACAAAACAGTCATGTCCCTCGAAAAAGTAGGGACGCTTTAGAAAAGTCCATCGAATAAAATATCATAGTCCCTCGATGACCCTTTTGACGTTGCCTTTCTATAAATGATGTAGTCCCTCATGAAACTGCTGAAGCGTCCTTACTAGTTGCCTTCGATGACCATACAAAGACTTTATGCCTGTCCCTTCACATCCAACGATAAGGGCTTCCTACTAAATAATGGTACGGATAACACTATCAAAAGGAGAAGGTAAAGTACAAGAACAACCTTGAGTGGGTAAAACTGTTAATCACTTGCTCACAAATTTTTCTCACAAAAGCATTTTACACAAACACTTTCAAAGTTATTTTCAAAACACTTTGTACACATTCTTGAGGACCTATACAAGAATCATTATAAAGTTTCGCCTTACATTAGAAAACTTTCAAAATATTTTTAAACACACAAAAAAGCAAATTTTCAAAGTGAGCTAAGCGATTAAGAGCCCGTAGATAACTACAGATGAAAAGGGTGCTAACACCTTCCCTTTTCATAACTTACCCCCTGAACTCAAAATCTATCAAGGTCTTTCCTGTTCTTTTGACCCTTTACTTATTGGATAAAAGAAAAGTCGGTGGTGACTCTAGCTGTTCACAACATTTGTGATAAAATGAAAATCAAGTCAGTTCTCCCAGCGTATTACAGAACTGGGGAATCTGCTTAGGACTACTTAAAAAATAGGGGTTACCTTAGAGTTTAAATCACTTTTTACTTGTTTTTACTATTTTCTTTTCTTTGCTTTAAATTTAAGGGTTGCTTGGGTTTATGTACTTGAAAAGATCCTACACCCGGATCTAGGGATGCCTTAGGTAAGTAGCAATAGATCATGCAAACTGTACGGCATAGAACGATATGGTTGAAGTGATGGCTACAGTTAGTGCGACACTTTGGATTGTACTAATGTTCCTTGAGTCAGTCGAGGATAGCATTATGCTTCCTAGTGGTGTCATTAGCACTAACTGACTTTTAGAACCTTAATTGACCCATCTTGGCCATTAGAAGGTAGTGAGATGGCCAGCTTTGGTGCAGTCCAAGGTTGGTTGATACTCGATGCTACACTCATTGAGATACGACTTGCAGGATGTTTTAGTGGAAAATCAGTTGCTGTACTAAAATAAAACTTTCGAGAAAGATCCTTGATATGAGATTCCTAGAACCCAGTTACTATTTTAGGATTGGTTGAGCCAACTGAACTTCAATAGAAAAGGGTACTTACCTACAGACCTCATGCAAGCCGTTAAGCCTAAGGCATTTGTGTAATTTGTTAGTGTTTGCTATCTTATTTAAACATGACATCATAACATCATACCATGACATTTTCACTGACCCTTTTCAAGGATCTTAGGGACATGTGGTGCAGGTTTATCATAAACCAGACTTCTAACAAGGGGCAAGAGGGCTATTTTCATCTAGCCAGATGCCGTCAAGATAAAAGTACATCCTCGTGAGTCAAAATATAGGACCCACTTGACATGGTGAACTTTATTATTATAGAGGAACATTCAAGGATGAAGACCCAAAGCTTTTCAGACAAAGTTGCAGACTCAAATTCTACTATTTCATCTCTTTATTGTTTATCCCGTGAGATCCTTGAAAACATTGCATATGCATCCACATACCATAAATATCATCACCTAACAGATGGCTCTCGAACAAACCGTCAAAGATCTATAAGCTCAGAACGCTCAATTTCAACAGATGTTCCTGGACTTAGCCAAGGGGCAAGAAGAGATGAAGACCCTCATCACCAAAGAGAGGAAGAAAAAGACTAAGAAACCAGTCGTCATCCTTAATATGGGTAGAAGATTCAAAGGTCTGGTCAAGAGGGCTCTAGATTTTGAGGTCCCATCAAATGAAGATGATAACCAAGGGGAAGATGATAAAAGTGTTAAAGTTGAGGAGAGTAACAACCAGGGTTCTGATGAAGAAGAACCAGACTATTAAGATGAATAATATCCTCCTGCTGATGACAAATACAAATAGCTGGAAGATTGTCTGAATGCTATGGAGATCCAGAGAGTGCTAGGGTTGGATTTTGGAGAGTTGGGCTTAGTCTCAAGAGTTTTTATTCATCACAAATTCAAGGTCCCTACTTTTGTGAAGTATGACATTGTTTCTTGTCCTAAGCTTCATTTAAGGTCTTATGTCTGGAAGATTCAACCCCATACTACTGATAGGAAGTTATGGGTGCATTTATTTTAAGAAGGCTTTTTAGGAACACAATTGGAATGGTTCTATCAACTGGAAGGGAAAAATATCCATACTTGCGAAGACTTGACTGCTGCTTTTTACAAATAATACCAGTACATTGCTGATCTTGCACCAACTCACGTGCAATTACAAAGTATGACTATGGGCTCGAACGAAGGCTTCAAAGAGTATGCCCAGAAATGGATGGATCTAGCTGGAAGAGTTCAACCTCCTTTATCTGATAGGGAGTTGGTTGATATGTTTATGGGAACTTTGACAGGTCCTTTCTTCAATCATCTAATCGGAAGCTCTTCAGCCGGATTCACCGAGTTGATATTAACAGAGGAGCGGGTTGAAGGTGGAATCAGGATTGGAAAAATTCAGGTGGCTGCATCTTTAAGTACTGTGAAGAATACATTCAACGGTAAAAAAGAAACTAATGTTGTGTATGGCTAGAAGGGTCACGCTAGAAATGACCGCAACAAGTATGTGGGAGGTGTGCTAATTTCTAATCCTACGCCAATGCAACAACATCAACAAGGCAATCGTTGTAGGTCAGACACACCCAGGAGACAATTTACTAAGATCAACATGCCATTGGCTTAGGAATTACAACATCTATTAAAGGCAGAGTTGATAACTTTAAGAGATCCACCTCAGAATCCCAACACTTACTCCCCCAAGTACAATCCTAATTTAAGATGCGCCTATCATTCCAATAGTCCCGGACACGACACAAATATCTACTGGGCTTTGAAAAATAAAATTCAAGATATGATTGACAATAAAGAAATTGAATTTGATCCCCCCGAGACCCCCAATGTGATTACCGCTCCTATGCCTAAGCACAACAAATGCATTATTGCTATTGATGATGTTTTGTATGTTTCAACTGTAAATGACTTGACTACTCCACCCTTGATTATTAAGAAGAATCTGTTGCAAGCCGGTTTATTTCTGGGTTGCATTGAAATTTGCTACTGCTGTGCAGCCCAACCCAATGGCTGTAAACTGTTGAAAGAAGGTATTTAGCATCTGATGGATAACCATATAATTCAAGTTAAGAAGACTCCTTCTATTGAGATTTCGTTTCAAGATTTTGAGCTTGAAGAGGTATATGTAATTTCTGGTACTCCTATAAGGATCACTACCAAAGGCCTTGTGAAGATTATGGTTGAACCTAGAGTTGCTCCTCTAATAATCATCGCACCCAGACCAATACCATACTCCTCTAACAAGGCTGTCCCTTGGGATTATGGGACCGACATCCACTACCGTGGCATCAAGAAAGAACCATTTACGGTTGAAAGTGAAAGTATTGAAGTTACTGATTCTAACATTGACAATATTGCTGAGACCAATAAGTTTCTAGAAGTTGAAAGGTTTTCTCTCTCGAAATTTCTCTGAAGACTGTCGTCACACTAGTTCATTTTACCGTTACCGAGTCAATTACTGAGACTCAGGGCATAGAACAAATGACTGATCCTGTTTAGACGGAGGCACCTAAAGAAGTTACCACTGAAGATACTTCCCGACAAGAAATGGAGGAGGTACTGAAAATCATCCGAAAAAGTGACTACAAGATTGTTGAACAGTTGGGGCAGACTCCCTCCAATATATTCATGTTATCCCTATTGTTATGCTCATAAGCCCACACTCAAGCTTTGGTGAAGTTCTTAAAATCTGCGCATGTATCGCAACAAATATTTGCTGATCAATTTGAAAATTATGTTGCTAGCCTGACCACTGATAATAGGCTAGGCTTTTCTAATGCTGACTTGACTCCCGAAGGAAGGAACTATAACAAGGCCTTGTATGTCTCTATTAAATGCAGGGGAACTACCTTAACTCATGTGTTGGTTGATACAGGTTCCTCTTTAAATGTTTTACCGAATGGTTCTTTAGACAGGCTTGATGGTGAATGGGTTGTGCTGAAACGCAGTGACATTGTGGTCAAAGCCTTTGATGGTTCGAAGAGGATGGTGCACGAAGTGGTGGATCTCCCAATAAAAGTAGGTTCGTAGGTATTCGACTCTACCTTCTATGATGGACATTCGTCTGGCCTATTCTTATTTACTTAGATGCCCCCTGGATTGATGGCGCAGACGCTGTCACTTCCACTCTACATCAAAAGCTAAAGTATCTCGTGAAATGAATGGTTGTCACAGTTTATGGTGAAGAAGAGTACATGGTAAGTCACTTGAACTCATTGAAGTATGTTGAGATGAACGGTGAATTCATCGAGACTCCCTGTCATACTTTTGAAGTTATTCCTCGGATAATTACCGCTACTGAAGACATTTATTCTATTCCTAAGGTTACCAGGGTTCCACCCAGAATGGCTTCTCTGAAGGATGCAAGAGTTATGGTAGAAGAAGGTTGTTGTACTACTTGGGGTCAGCTTCCTGACAATCCTTACAAGTCTGATAAATTTGGTTTAGGTTTTGCTATAGAGGCTCAAAGGGTTGTTCGTCGTTCTCGTGATGGAAGACCACCATTCTGCGTCAGCAACAATGGAATCAACACGGTAGAAGATGCTGATAGTTACTACGACCTAGACAACTGGATTTTTCCCACCACCGATAATGGACTCAGCAATTGGAAGACTAAAGACATTATACCAATCTCCTTTAGTCAGGAGTAAATGCTATTTTCTGTTTCTTTTTGCTTTCAAGTTTTACCTATGTAATTTTTAAAATAATAACTTTAAACCGCGTGCTTTACCCGGGGCACAACGGTCCATTTGTTAGAATTGTCACTCATTCGCATATTTTCATTCAATAAAACATTAGACGTTTGCATTCAAATTTTGTGCTCTTTGTCTTTCTTTTACTTTATTACTTTCAAAATAGATATGTGTTCTTACACACATACACACACATCCATACAACAAATTGCAGATCCATATCTACTCTAGATCCCATTGATAACAATTATGCTATTGCCAATTATGACTTCAAAAATACGATCTACCAAGCCGAGGACGAAGGTGAGGAAGATTGTGAAGTACCTGGAGAGCTTACTAGGTTGCTAATGCCGGATGAAAGAGCGATAAGATTGCATGAAGAGACAGTCAAGGTTGTGAACTTGGGTACTGAAGATAACAAGAAAGAAGTCAAGATAGGTGCCAACCTAGAAGATAGTGTCAAGAATAGATTAATCCAGATGTTACGTGACTATGTTGAGATCTTTGCTTGGTCATACAAAGACATGCCAAGGCTTGATACTGATATTGTGGTTCACCGTATGCGTCCCGAGATGTCGGAAAAGATCAAGGCTGAGGTTATGAAGTAATTCAACACAGTTTTCTTAGTTGCTACGTCTTATCCTTAGTGGGTTGCAAATGTCGTTCCAGTACCAAAGAAGGATGTCAAGGTGTGTATGTGTGTAGACTACAAGGATCTAAATAGGGAAAGCCCCAAAGATGACTTTCCTCTTCCATATATTGATGTTCTAGTTGACAACACCACTTTGCACAAAGTGTTTTCCTTCATGGACAGTTTCTCTAATTATAATCAAATCAAGATGGCACCTGAAGACATGGAGAAGACTACTTTTGTCACACAGCAGGGAACTTTGTGCTACAAGGTTACGCCTTTTGGGTTAAAGAACGTTGGTGCAACATATCAACATGCCATGGTAGCTTTGTTCCATGACATGATACATCACAAGATAGAGGTTTACATCGAAGACATGTTAGACAAATCTCAGAGTGAAGAAGAACATCTCGACCAACTACACAACCTGTTTGAGAGATTGAAGAAGTACAAGCTGAGATTGAATCCAAACAAGTGTACCTTTAGGGTAAGATCTAGTAAACTCCTAGGTTTCATCGTCAGTGATAAAGGTATTGAGGTTGATCCCGCCAAGGTCAAAGCCATTCAAGAAATTCCAGCTCCCCGTACTGAGAAGGAAGTCAATGGTTTCCTGGAACGATTTAACTATATTGTAAGATTTTTCTCATTTTACCGCTACTTGTGAGCCGATCTTCAATTTGCTGAAGAAAGATCAAGTAGTAAAGTGGAACGACGATTGTCAGATAGCTTTCAACAAAATCAAGGAGTACCTCCAGAAACCTCCAATTCTGATGCCACCAGTTGAAGGAAGACCTCTGATCATGTACCTAACAGTGTTAGAGAACTCAATGGGGTGTGTACTGGGGGAACATGTTGAGTCTGGTCGAAAAGAGCATGCAATATACTACCTTAGAAAAAAGTTTACCAACTGTGAAATAAGATATTCACTGCTCGAGAAAACTTGTTGCGCTTTGGCAAGGGCTGCTCTCCGACTAAGATAATATATGTTGACTCATACAACATTGTTGATCTCTAAGATGGATCCCATAAAATACATATTCGAGAAACCCGCTCTCTCCGGAAGGATAGACAGATGGAAAATAGTCTTAACAGAATACGACATTCTATACACCACTCAGAAGGCAATCAAAGGAAGTGTATTGGCAGATCATTTGGCTCATCGAGATATAGACGACTACCAGCCCATGATTTTTGAGTTCCCGAATGACAATATTATGCTAGTTACCGATTATGAAGAACCTGGACCGTATGAAGGACCTAAGCCGGGATCCCTATGGACTTTGGTTTTTGATGGAGCTTCTAACGCGCTCGACAATGGAATTGGCACTGTGATTGTCTCTCCCAAGGGTTGCCATACTCCCTTACCACCAGATTATGTTTTGACTGTACCAACAACATGACAGAATAAGAAGCATGCATCATGGGCCTCAAAGCTGCCATCAATATGAGAATCAAGTTCTTGGATGTATATGGGGACTCGGCCCTAGTGATCAATCATATTAAGGGAGAATGGGATATGAAGCGCCCAAATCTCATTCCTTATCGAGAGCATATGTTGACATTAATTTCGTACTTTGAGGAAATCACTTTCGAACATATTCCACTGGAAGAGAATCAATTGGCAGATGCATTGGCCACCATGTCGTCTATGTTCAAAGTCAGATGGGATAACAAAGCTCCTAAAATTACTATTGAGAGACTAGACGAACCGACACATTCTTACGAAGTTGATACTGATGGAGTAGAGGAAAAGCCTTGGTACCACGAAGTTAAAAGATACCTTGAAGCTCAAGAGTACCCCGAGGGGGCATCTATCAATGAAAATTTCTTTCCGAGCAATGGAATTTTGTACAAGTGCAATCACGATTCAACTTTGCTTCGTGTGTAGATAAGAAGGAAGCTGAGAAGATGATGGAAGATATGCATGAAGGGGTCTTCGGTACTCATTCCAGAGGACATATGAAGGCTAAGAAAATTCTGAGAGTGGGTTATTACTGGTCGACCATGGAAATTGATTGCCATCATCATTCTAGAACCTGTCATAAATGCCAGATTTATGCTGACAAAGTACATGTGCCTCCAGTTCCTCTGAATGTCTTGACTGTTCCTTTGCCATTTGCAATGAGGGACATTGATATTATTGGAGAGATTAAGCCTACCGCATCTAATGGGCACCATTTTATCCTGGTCGTTATTGATTATTTTAAAAAGTGGGTTGAAGCAACCTCATTTTCCTCTATTACCAAGAATGTCGTGGCCCGACTCATTAAGCATAACCATATTTGTGGGTATGGCATACCCGAGAGGATCATCGCGGATAACGGTACCAATCTCAACAATACTATGATCACGAAAATCTACATGCAATTTAGGATTAAGCATCACAATTCTTCTCCGTATCGACCGAAGATGAATGGTACATTGGAAGTTGCCAACAAGAATATAGAGAAGATCTTGCAGAAGATGATGGTGACGTACAAATATTGGCATGAGATGCTACCATTTTCTCTTCATGGTTATCCACCTCAATAAATACATCAACCGGGGTAACCCTGTTCTCTCTAGTCTACGATATGGAGGCTGTCTTACTTGTCGAAGTCCAGATTCCTTCTCTAAGGATTATGAAAGACACAGGTTTAGACGAAGACGAGTGGATTCAGACTAGGCTGGACCAGATAAACTTGATCAATGAGAAAAGGCTTGTAGCTGTCTCTCATAGTCAGATGTACCAGAAGCGCATGATTAATGCCTTTAACAAGAAAGTCAAACATCAAGTATATCAGGCTGGTGATTTGGTAATAAAGCGCATCATCTTACCACAAGGTGATCCTAGTGGAAAATTGACTCCCACGTACGAAGGGCCATTTGTGATTAAGAAGATATTTTTGGGCGGAGCTGTGATGCTTACCACCATGGATGGTGAAGATCTTCCGCACCCTGTGAATGCAGACATAGTCAAAAAATACTATGCGTAAATAAGACCCGCTAGGTTGACAGGCCTAGGAAAAAATAAGGGAATCCCGGCAGACCAAAAGGGTTCGGAAAAAATTAGGGATATATGTAAAAATATTATACACCCGGCAAGTCAAAAAATTGAAAAGGCGGCTTGGGCAAAAAAGGGTTTCCCGGTGGACTGAAAACCTGAAAGGGCGGTCCAGGAAAAAGTTAGAGATTAAAGCGCATTGATATGTCATGTTGGATCATCTACTTACAACAAGCTTTGTTATCAACGTCAAGTTTAAATGTTACAAATCAATTCAATCAACTTCTTCTGACAACAAGAAATGAGATGCTCAAAGACATAAGGGCAATAATAGTGTTGAAACTCGATGGGATCATTGCCACATATCTGTTTTTCCTTGTTTGTATTTTACCATGATTTCCTATTACTAGGATCTATGTCTCTTTGTATAAAACCGCCTGTTTATAGGAAAACTATCAATACAAATATAATTTAAAATTCAAATTTACTTTCTCTGCTTTGTTTGCAAAAACGTCCAATGACTAAATTGAGTGAACCTTTGCATATGAATATGATTACTGTTGACAAATATGTGAATAAAAATAGGGTTAACATTTACTAAAGACTCTAGGAGTTGGGATAACTTTCAAGTATTCCACAAATCCCCATAGAGAAATCGCCGTAGAGCTACATTTACAAGCTCATCCTCGACAAAGATATATTCCCCAACGAGTCATATATGCCCTCAGACAGACATTGAGGCATCTTTCAGCAGTTCACATGATCATCTTCCCTAATAGGCCCCCTAGAGGATAAGGAAGTCTGATCATTTCCCCAGCATATGATGGAAACTTCCTTCGCACAGCCTATGAAATCCCAATTCCCATTATAAATTATTCCCTCAGCATAATTTATAGGAATTTAATTCCCCAATATAGTTTATTTCTCCAATACTGTAAAATCCCCAGCTGAATTCTTTTCTCCAGTAGAGTTTAATTCCACAGTAGGGTTTATTTCCCCAATAGGGTTTATTTCCCCAACAAGGTTTATTTCCAAAATAGAGGTTATTTCTCAGATTATTAAAATTCCCCGATAGGATTCTCTTCCTGGGTCAGATGTCATTCAACTTTGTCCTCCCCAGAAAAGTTGACGTCTACGCTTCAGAGGATTATATATCTCTTTTATCCCCAATCAGCATACATAAGAATCAAATTCTTCAAGAGAACAATGAAATACCAATCTTCCTAGAATTCTTCTATCCCCAAGCAGAAGTCGAATGTCTCCAGCGGAGTATCCTCAAACAGAAATCAGGAATCCCCAACAAATACATTCTAGTCAAGATTGAAGATTCATATTCTTCATCCCCAACAACAGTCAGGGATTTATTTCCCCATCCAAAGATGTTATACGAAGCTACCGTTGTCGTCAACAACATCTCATATCCATACATCATTTACAAAATATCATTGTATATGCATACGGAACGCATATGACATTCTCATTTATTTTGAGAGCATCATTATGCAATGTATGCATTATGACATTGGATAAAACTAACTTTCATCTTTTCAGGTAAAGTACACAAACAGAAAAATATCACCAGCAAATTTCAAACAGGTCAAATATTAAATCCCGAAACAGGACAGGGCAACTATCTATATGACCAAGCGTTATGAATTCACAAAACAGGACGAGTTTACCAACAAAAAAACAGGTTAAAGATTAATTTCTGAAACAGGACAGGGCAACTATCTATATGACCAGGCGATATGAATTCCCGAAATAGGACGGGTTTACCAACAAAAAATAGGTCATAGATTAATTCCCAAAATAGGACGGGGCAACTATCTATACGACCAGGCGGTATGAATTCCCGAAACAGGATAAGTTTACCAATGAAAAATAGGTCAGAGATTAATTCCCAAAATAGGATGGGGGCAACTATCTATACGAACAGGAGGTATGAATTCCCGAAACAGGACAAGTTTACCAATAAAAAACAGGTCATAGTTTAATTCCCGAAACAGGACGGGGCAACTATCTATACGACCAGGCGGTATGAATTCCTGAAATAGCACGGGTTTACCAACAAAAAGACAGATTATAGATTAATTCCCGAAATAGGATAGAGAGACTATCTACATGACCAGAGGATTTTATTTAGAGATTTTATTTGGGAAAGCATTTCCCTCAGATAGGATCAAATAAATTCATTCTGAAAAGCATTCTTCAAATACAGTCAAGTGTAGACTCATTATGACACTCTTATCAATAGACACTTTGGGTGGCATCTATAATCCCATCTCCGATGACATTCTATCACCTCCCCAAATGGCGTATTTAAGACCATTCAAGAAATATTATCGACCAACAGTGTTACTGCATGCACATCCGAGTGAAAATTTCTAGGCACTTAAGTGTTCAATCCTCTTTCACCTTCAGATCACGAACAACAGACATGCCGATCTAACTCTTCAGGTTTAAGAAGATTGAACAGGGGTATCTATTGTACCCCAAAATTTTCCCTCCCATTATCCAATACATTCTCCTAGGGTTCTCAAATGCTCAAGGTTTCTCAAGAATTGATCAAAAAAATTCTCCTCCTAAGTAGTTGACCTACAAATAGGGTTTTTCTTTTCTCAAAGAAAATTGGACTTATAATGCCTCAAGTGGAGTTCATGGTTTATCATATATCTCAAATAGTGCTCATGCAAAGTTTCAAACCTTACATCACAAGTTTCCTCAGTCAACTGCTCAGGTGACCGAAAATCAACTATATTGGATAAAAAGTCAATTATGGTCAACATACAGTCAAATTTCAATATTTTTGGTCAACATCAAGATGTTGAAGTCACATTCATCATTTTTGTAAGGGTTGATCATGAGTCTCCAAGAAAACTCTCAATTCATAAAAAGTCAAAGTTGCCAAATTAGGGTTTTCTTAAGGAGAAGTCAACTGAATTTTGACCAAGCACAACTTTGACATGCTTCATCATATTTTCCTCATCCAAATCTCATTTTGAAGGAAATTCAATTCTATACAACTTTGTCTCTCTAAGCTCAAGGCCAAAAATGCTTCATTTGAGAGATACGGGCCAAAACATTATAAGTCATTTCAAAAGTCAACAAAAGGACACTTTTTCTCAAGGAAAATTAATAAATCTTCAAATGAAAAAATGATCAACATAGAGATTGTATAGGGAATCTTGAGCTTTCCAAAAAGTCCAAGATCACCTTCATATGATAAAAATTTGGAGAGTTATGATTGGTGCGAGTTGGGCAATTTTGAGAAAATGCATGAAACCCAAAGTGAGTAAACTTGGAATTTTGGGCTAGTGGGTTGATCTTTCAAGGTCCAAACGTGTATTAGACCTTATTGTGAACCTCTAAGTCTATTCATACACCCCTTGTATTTTTATTCTATTTATTTTTTATTTTATTTATTTAAATTGAAAATTAAAGAAGATAAAACCAAGCTTTTCTTGACAATGTCCAAGCCCAATTTTGTTTGACCCAATTCATCACTATTTATTCTTCATTCATACAACAAAGCTGGACATGAAAAAACCTTGCAAATATCATATTCCAAAATCACAAAAATTCTCCCAAACTAGGGCAAACACAAAACCCTATTTGCAACCCCCTTCATTCAAAACCAAACATCTAAACGCATCCGTTAAGTTCCCAGGATCACTACCAAGCCCAGAAGCAAGCTTGTTCACGCCCGGAGTCTCCCACTCAAGTCAATTGGTTGGGTAAGAACTCTCAATCATAAAAACTTAAATTCTCATGTTAAAAAACATTTATAAGAATATATACATGTTCATACTGATAATTGGAATGTTTTAGATCCATTTCTTTTATGTTTTGATGCATGAAACATAATATGCCATAGTTAGGGCACGAGGGAGCATTTTCTTCGTATCTCCATGTACAAGCATTTTTAGGATGAACGGACGATACCATTGAACTTGCAGCCCTCAAATTAGGTGGGTAGGGTCCCTGGGAATCATTAATATGCTCTTATTTTCCAGGTACAAGAAAAAACTCACCGGAGAAGACGACCGGAGCTAGGGCTCCGACGCTTCTCCGGTCCAGTAATTTGAGTTTATATCATATTTAGTTGTTTCCAGTAATGTACCTAATGAGAAGCATGGCCGAGTGGCAAGCGCGTGTTATAAGGCATTTGTTCAAGAAGGCATGGGTTCGATCCCTACTTTTGTCATTTTATTTTTCATATTTTCCAATCGTTACAGGTTTGATGTATATTGTATTGCCCGCATCCAACCAACACAAGTGTGTGCTTGGTGCAGTGGCAAGGCAGGCAGTGGAAAAGGCTAAGGGCGTGAGTTCAACACCCACCCCTGGCATTTTGCTTGATTTTGTTTCTAACTTGTTTCTTTCTTAACCATAATATTTTTTAACCTAACTTTTCATTTAACCATTAAGAACAAAACATTTTTTACAACACTAATTATTTAGGTTTTAGTTTTCTTTTAATTAATTTAATTAATTAACTCTTTTATTAATTAAAATTAATTAGTTTTTTGGGATTTTGATTTTTTAATTAACTCTTTTATTAATTAAAATTAATTAGGTTTTTAGGGTTTCTTAGTTATCATTCTTTTCATAAAAAAAATCATTAAAAATATTTTCCTTTTCTATTTTTATCTTGCTTTTATATTTCTTAGATCGATTGTATAAGTTTCACGAATGTAATAGTCTAGATTTTATTTTTAGGTCTCTTTTATTATCATGTAACTTCTCCAGGATGTAAAATTTGTAGGTTTTAATTTCCGCATTTTATTTTCTCACATCTTTATTATGTATCTTCCCCAAAGTGTTGTAATAGTCTAGGTTTAGGTTTCTACACATTATTCTTTCTGCTACTATACTCATATGCTTCTGCTTAGTAACTAGGGTTTGTATGGAAAGATAAAAACAAATGATAGAAAACCCTAAATTAAAAGATGAATAACTGAAAACAAACCACTTGCACACTCACACTTCTAAGGTAACCTCTCTTGTTGCCTTCAGAACAAAACCCTCATGTCCCTCGAAAAAGTAGAGACGCTTTAGCAAAGTCCCTCGAATAAAAGATCATAGTCCCTCGATGACACTTTCGATGTTGCCTTTCAATAAATGATCTAATCCCTTACGAAATTACTAAAGCATCCTTACTGGTTGTCTTCAATGACTGTACGACGACCCTATGCTTGTTCCTACGCATCCAGCGATTAGGGCTTCCGACAAACTAATGGTACGGATAATACTATCTAAAGGAGAAAGGAAAGTACAAGAACAACCTTGAGTGGGTAATACTATCATTTTACACAAACACTTCCAAAGATATTTTCAAAACACTTTGTACGCATTCTTGAGGACCGATACAAGAATCATTACAAAGTTTCCCCTTACATTGGCAAACTTTCAAAATATTTTTAAACACACAAAAAAAAAATTTCATAATGAGCTAAGCGATTAAGATCCCGTAGATAACTACGAATGAAAAGGGTGCTAAAACCTTCCCTTTTCATAACTTACCCCATAAACTCAAAATCTATCAAGGTCTTTCCTATTCTTTTCACCCTTTCCTTATTGGATAAAAGAAAAGTTGGTGGCGACTCTAGTTGTCCGCAATGTTTGCAATAAAACGCAAACCAAGTCAGTTCTTCTACCGAATTACACATGGCTAACCTCCAAAAGATATTGATGATTTTATTAAGCTTTATAGGGTAATGATGGATGAATTTAGGGCTAGGTAGAATGAGCTTCGTTAGATGATGCTCCAAGTTGTACTTTTATTAAGACTTTGATTTCCTATTTTTGTTTTTTCCAAAGTATTCAATAAAGAAGTTTTTCCTTTCTCATCAAGCCTTTCCTTTATTATATCCGGTCTTTATTCTAGTACTTTACTATGCTTTTAATAAATACAAAGCTTGAAATTCCCTTTAAATGAAACAAAAATGAAAGATTTTTTTGTTGCATACATACACCTACATGCATATACATGTGTGCACGAAACTTCATTTTTCTCATCTCGTCTCTGTATAATCGTTAGAAGGAGCAAGCTGACTTCTCGACCTTAAACCAAAGCTCACCGAAAGAAGACGATGGAACAGATTGAGCATAACCAAGCGGTCCTTAAGGAATAGATAAAAGGGATGAAAGGAAATGTATAAGGAATCCAGGGATCTATGGTATAAGTAATGAATGCCTTGAATAGTCTCTTGGTAAAACAAGACAAGGATAAGAAAGTATCTCTCCAACAAATCTCCACACCATTATACTCTAACTTTTTTACCCCTAAGATCCCATACCATTTGCATCATTGCATCATCATCAAGATCAAAAACTTGGTTGCCTCCTAATCATCTATCTAAGCCTTGCCTTGTTGAGATCATCAAGAACCCTCTTGTGTGTCTTTTAATTTATCTTTAAGCTTTAATAACCTTAACCAAAATCCAAAAGTATGTGTTGTTTCTCTCATTTGTTTTGCAAGGTAGGGATTGGATCAGGAACCTCAAGCATGGTTTTATCAGCTAGGGTTTGGTTGCTCAAGCTCAAGGATTGATTAATCATTTATTATAAAAGGCTCATTCATCAAGAAATAAACTATAATCTTAGGTCACAATCTCTTTAAGCATCATCCAACTTCATTTGATCAAAGATAGCTTAAAGTTTGATTGCTTGCTTCTCAAGAAACTTCAAGGTTTATGTGTTTATTTCCATGCCTTCTTCATCAAGTTTCTTCAAGCATTTGATCAATTAAATAAAAGTTCAAGCAATAAATCATCAATTTAAACTCATATGTTCATCAACGTACCTTAAAATGCAATAAAATCCAAAAGATTCAAGTTTGATTAAGGTGGTTTGATCTAAAAGTCAACATTTCAAGTACAAGTTTAAAATATCATAACTCACTCATTTCTCAATATTTTTTAGTGCTTCTTTGGGAAAATGACTCTTCTTGTCATCCTCTATAACTTCTATTTACAAGTTAAGAGCTAGTTATGTTTGGAAGATCATTAAAAGTTTGGAAACATTAGAGGTCATCTTGTGTACTTAGTGAAATTTGACCTAATCTCAAGTGTATGTTGCCTAACTTCCAAAGATCCTAACTCCTTAAATATTTAATATTTTTAAGTGGTTATTTTTTCACATTATCACATTTGACGCCCTCTACAATTTTTGAAATTTTGGTATTCAGATCTCAAATGTCATAAAAGATGTCAAGACACATTTCTCTAAACAAACACATAATGACAAGGTATATGATAAACAAAGTGCATAAAAGTAAAGAAAACACATGATTGTTAACCCAGTTCCTTGTACAATGTAACACCCCAATTTTATTTATTATTTATTTTATTAGTTATTTTATTTTATTAATTATTATATAATATAGTAATTAATTAATTGTGTGATTTTGTGAATACATGTGTTATATGTGTATTGGGTGTGAGATTGGAAAAAAATAATAATTAGGCCTTATGTGTTACATTAGTGTGAGTGGGTGAGATAAACCCATTGGTGAAACATAGTTTTGATAAAATAAGGAAAAAATAGAGTTAGTAAGAGAGAAGTTGTCAAAACAAGAGAAGAGAAGAAAGAGGAAAAGAGGAGAAAAGGGAGAAAAGAGAAGAGAAGAAGATAGAACCATAGAAAGGATCTACATCCAAGATAAGGGTGATTTTTCATTTTATTATGGGATTATGTGATGTATGTAATGAGTAGTTACATGATTTAGGGATTTTGTTCTTCAATTTTTAGATTTTGAATAAGAAATCATGAAATTAATGTTTGAATCATGTTTTGATGTTTGTATTTGATGCTACATGTTAGATGTAGGTTATAATATATTTAATTACATGAATATGGTTGTTTCGAGTAGGTTTTGTGACCCTAATTCATTGAGAACATAATGTTGTCCAAAGCATATTTTTCTGGTTTTTCGCGAGGCCGCTTGGCACCCTCCATCGCGTTTAGCGCGGTCTGAAATGAAATTTTTTATATATTTTTTAATTAAAGGGGGGGTGCTGTATGCTTATGATTTATAAAGTATTTACATGAATTTTAATAATTTATTCAATGTGTATTGGATAGGTTTTGGATGACTTTTTGATGAAAACATAATACTTGAATTTATGTATATGTATGTCATGAATTGATGTTAGATGTGAATAACATGTGTTGGCATTGTTTTTTATGTGTTATTATGATGTGTTAAAGTGATGAATGTTATGGGAATGCATTGTATGTGAATGATGATGACATGAGATATGTATGTTTGTGCAATGGTAATGATAACTCAAATGTGATGAATTAGGTGATGTATGCTTGTATAGTTAAGATTGAGAGATGGTCTTAATTGCATATGATTGTTGATATTGCACATGCATTATTTATTGTAAAGAAACATGTTTTCTAGTTTTTGCGAGAGTTAGTGACTTGTACCAAACCCAAGGGATTGGTTTGAAAGCTTGATGGGTGGGCTTTTTGGTGGTTATCTGTCTAAGGGATGGACACAGTTTAAACGAAAAAATTGTTAAGGATAAAAATCGATACCACATGCATATTGCATTGAGTTGCATTTGAGTCACATGTGTAAATCTAAAATGTTGGTAGGTAGCCCTATCTATTGGATGTGAAGGGATAGACGTAGGGTCATCGTATGGTCATCAAAGGCAACAAGTAAAGATACTTTTAGTAATTGTATTGAAGGGACTATCATCATTTTGTAGGAAATTCGAAGGGACTAGATCATTTTGTAGGAAGCTCGAAGGGTCATCCAGGGATTATGCTCTTTATTCAAAAGGGACTTGATGATTTGATCTAGGGTCTTTTGCTAAAGTATCCCCACTTTCGAGAGACGTGACCAATATTCGTAAGGCAACAAGAGAGGTTACCCTAGAGGTGCAAGTGTGGGAAGTGTATTGATTCAGTTATTTATCTTGAATATTAGGGTTTTCTAGATTGTTTTTAGTCTTGCCATGCAAACCCTAGTTACTAGCAGTTAAATATGTACATAAAAATAAAACGCGGAATGTAAAGTCCTAAGCTATTACATGGCTTTGGGAAAGTATAAAAATTTACGAGAAAGTAAACCTACGCTATTACAATTAAAGAATGCAGCCTAAACAATTTTCTATGAAAATTAAATAGCAAGAAGAAAGAAAATAGAAAAAGAATGTTAAAATGTTTTATGATTTTTTTGTAGAAAATAATTTAAGTTAATAATAGTAATTAAAACCTAAATCCTAATTTATTTTAATGTTAAGAAAAAAAGCCAATTTAATTAATTAGTAAATAAAAAATATAAGAAAAAATTAATTGCTAACTAAAACACTAATCCTAATTTGTTAGTTATTAAGAAAAAATATTAGGTTAGTTAATTGTTAATTAAAAAATAATTAAGGAATAATTAAAAATAGAAAAAATAGGTTAGAAAAATTGGGTAAAAAAATGCATGAGGTGGGTGTTGAACCCATGTCCCCTAGCTTCACAAACTGCACTGCTTACCACTAGGCCAAGCGCCTCTTGGTGTTTGAGAAATAGGCATTGATTAATATATATATATATATATATATATATATATATATATATATATATATATATATATATATATATATATATATATATATATATATATATATATATATATATATATATATATATATATATATATATATATATATATATATATATATATATATATATATATATATATATATATATATATATATATATATATATATATATATATATATATATATATATATATATATATATATATATATATATATATATATAACCTGTGCGTTAGTTTGAAAAATAACAAAAAATAACTATAAGACGCAGGGATCAAACCCACACCCTTCACGTTACATGCCTCCGTCTTAACCAACTGCGCTGCGCTTCATTTCTGTTATTAAAGTATAAGCAAAAAATATATAATAAAGCAAGTGAACCAGAGAAGCATCAAAGCCCTAGCTCCGATTGTCTTCTCCGGTGAGAGGATTTTCAAACCTACAAAATAACATGTGCTAGACCATAAAAAGGACCATACCCCCTAATTCGACCCTTGCGAATCCAATGGTGGTGTTTGTTTGGTCTGAAAAAACTTGTATCATGAGTTTCGAGGAAGACATCTCAAACTGCCCTAGCTATGGAAAAACATGATTCTCACGTTAGAGCTTATGTTTTATGATTAAAATCTGTTCTAAGTAACAACAGGAACTCATTTGGGAAGTTAATAAAGATTAGCAATGCATGAAACTAATTATATGAATGTTTAAAAGAAAAGCAAATCATAGAAGATGAGTATGCTTATTTCAAGAATCAATGGCCATAACTTTCAACCTATTCTTACCCTTAGAAACCTCATGAATGATTTACAATGGATGGCTTGGACTGAAAGTGGCTGGATCTTTGGTTTTGACTTTGCCCTTGTTTTGACAAAAAATGAGATTTTTTGAGAGGGTGTTCTTGAGGCAATCTTCTTGTGTCCCTTGGTCTGAATGTGTTCTCTATTTATAATGTAAGATTTAGGTCAAAAAAAGTGGAATCAATCTTTTGTATTTCATGATCAAATCTTTGATTAAAGTTTTGCATGAAATCTTTCTTTTCTAGGCCAATCATGTACCAATCAATCTTTACACATTTTTTGCAAGTTGTCACCAGCTTTTTAGACTTATGATTTAATTCAAAAATAGATCTTCATGCCTTGACTCATTCACTTGGTATTTTATTTGATTTATTTTGCTTTTAATTGAATAAAATAAAAAATAAAAGAAATAAAAACAAAAAAAAATAAATGAGAGGATTTAGGAGTCTATTATGAAGTTAGGAACATGTTTGGACCTTAAAAGATAGGTCCATTAGCCCAAAAAATCAAATTTTCTTAATTTTGATTTCATGCATTTTCTCAAAATTACCCAACTTGCACAAATCTTATCTCACTCAATTTTTATCATATGAAGGTGATCTTGTACTTTTTGGAAAGCTCAAGAGATACCTTACAATATTCAAGTTGGTCATATTTTCATTTGAAGCCTTTATCTTGATGTAAATTTCTTTCACAAAAAGTGTCTTTTACTTGACTTTTAAAATGACCTATAATGTTTTGGCCCATATCTCTCAAATGAAGCATTTTTGGCCTTGATCTTATAAAAACAAAGTTGTATAGAATTGAATTTCCTTCAAAATGAGCTTTGGTTGAGAAATTTCTGATGAAGTATGTGAAAGTTACGCTTGGTCAAAGTTCAGTTGACTTCTCCATAATAAAACCCTAATTTAGTAACTTTTGACTTTTGATGAATCTTAAGTTTTCTTGATGAATCATGATCAACCCTTGATAAAATGATGAATATGACTTCAACATGTTGATGTTGACAAATCTTGAAGTTTGACTGTAAATTGGTCAAAGTTAACTTTTTCCCCAATATAGTTAATTTTTAATCATCTGACTAATTAACTGCACAAACTTATGTGCAAGGCTAGGAATTTGGCATTAGGATTATTTGAGACATATGATAAACTATGAAATACACTTGAGGCTTTAGAAGTCCAATTTTCCTTGAGAGAAGCAACACCCTAGTTGTAGGTCGACTGCTTAGGAGGAGGGTTTGTCTGATCAATCCTTAAGTAGTCTTGAGTTATTGAGAACCCTAGGAGTATGGGGAGACCTATTAATATAATTTTCCTTGAATAATGGGGGAGAAAAGTTTTGTGTACAACAACTTCCCCTGTTCAATCTTCTTAAACCTGAAGAGTTAGATTGGCATGCGTGCCATTCGTGATTTGAAGGTGGAAGAGGATTGAACACTTAAGTGCCCAGAATTTGCACTCACATGTGCATGAAGTAAAATTGTTGGTTGATTGTATTGCGTGAATTTGATTAAAGATTCCATTCGGAGAGGTTATAGCGTGTCGTTAGAGATGAGCTTATAGATGCCATCCAAAGTAACTGTTGATAGGAGTATCATAATGGGTCTACGCTTGAATTTATCTGAAGAATGCTTTTCAGAATGAATCTATCTGATCCTATTTGAGGGAAATTATTTTCAGAATGAATCTTTAAGGAAATGCTTTTCAGAATGATGCTCTAAAGGAACTGCTCGTCAAATTTAGTCTCTGAGAGAAATGCTCGTCAGAATAAATCTGAGGGATGTGCTTTTTAGAATAAATATCTGAAGGAAATGCTTTTCAGAATAAATATCTAAAGGAAATTGTTGTACCCCAAATTTTTCCCTCCCATTTACTTTAAAACGTTCTCATGAGATTCCCATTGGCTCAAGACTACTCAAGAGTTGACTGGTCAAAATTCTTCACCTAAGCATTGGCCTATAACTAGGGTTTTGGGTTTCTCAAGGGAAATTAGACTTATAAAACCTCAAATAACTTTCATGGTTCATAATAGGTCTTCAATAATTCTCATGTAAAGTTTCAAGTCTTGCATCACCAATTTGCTCAGCCAATTGCTCAGATGACTAAAAATAAACTACATTGGGTAAAAAAGTAAAATATGGTCAAACATGCAGTCAAACTTCAAGATTTTTTGTACAAATAAATATTTTTGAACTAATATTCATAATTTGATCAAGGTTTGGATTTTATTCCTCAAGGAAATCCCTTAAATCATTAATGGTCAAAAATTGCCAAAATTAGGGTTTTGACTGAAGATGATTGATCATTGAATTTTGGCCTAGTGCATGACCTAATGGTTTGAAGCATGATCTCAAGAAATAAAGTACAACATCTTGACCTAATTACAAGGCTCAAAAATTTTCCAAATATGCAAGTGATTGATAGTTGAATAATTGAATCAACTGATGAAAAGTCAACAGTCACTCAAAAGTCAAATTTTGACTTTTGGGTCAAACATTGGAATTCAAAAGTCAAGAATCATCAAGATATTAAAAACTATCAAACCTGATCATCAAGAAATCAAAAAGTCAATAAAAGTCAAATTTGGAAAATTTTCTAACACTAAGAAAAATTCCAAGTGTTTTTGTTCTTAACAAAAATCCTAACATCACAAGCAAGTTTCCTCAAGATGCAAATTGATTCAAGGAAAACTTTCAACAAGAAAGTTGTAGGGATTGATGAATTCTACAACTTTGTTAATGTGGGATGATCCTCAAAAAATGCTTGGATTAAGAGATATAAGCTCATGAAGTTATGACATTTTTATCCAACACTTAGAATTTTTTTTACAAGTTTTGATCAGATTTTTGTCCCAACTTTATGGCCATTTTTCACCAAGTTTTCATTTGATTTAGCCAAAATTCACAACATGAAAGTTGTAGAAAATGTTTCAAGATTTCCAAAATGTCCAAGAACACAATTTTATTATGCTTCAGATAGGATATTCGAAGGCATGAAGTTAGGCATCCATTCTTGAAATACAAGTCATTTTGTGATGAACATAAGATCAAATCTCCAAGCCATGCTTCATAATCTTGCATTAAAGGCTTCTAACTTGCAAATATCACTATAATTAAATGTTTACGCAACTGATTGAATCATTATCCAAGTGTTTGAGCCATTGTCCAAATGATTTTTCAATTTATGGCACAAAGGCACCATTGCCATTTACATAAAACATATTTTATGAAGTTTGTCAACTCTCCTTGAGCCTCTCACCTGTTCCTTCTGCACACACATAATTCCAAAGAAAGAAGCAACATGTCTACAGATTGTAACCACCCTAAGAGCCATTGTACCATTGCATTGGAATCATGCCTTTGCGAGTTACTTCAAAACCAAGCTTCAAAACCATAACATGCTATCTTGAATTTCTGGTCACTTTAGGCCCTCAAACCTCTTAACTATGAATAAAGGAAGTATTTGCAAGCTAACACACAAATTCATAGCCCTCAAAACACTCTCATACTCTCTTAAACCAGAATTGGAATCAAAACTCCATTTGTTGCAATTTCTGACCTTAAACACTAAACACTTAATCCACTCGTGCGTTTTCATTCTAAATCATTCACAAAACTTCTATAACTCATATATAATGTATACAAAAACCTGTTTCATCACTGTAACACCATCTTCATCATCTTGCAAATTCAAAAATAGAGCTCTGCCACTTGACTTGTCCAGAAGAATTGAGGCACTCTCAATCTAGGGTAAGCATTGCAAAAGCTTCTTGGGAGTTCAATGAAGCTATCCAGATCATCCTAACACCTCCAAAAGTGCTCTAACTTCAAACTCGATTCTCACTTTTGAGGTAAGTTTTCTAAACTTTGAAATCTCTGTAAAAGCATCAATTGTATTTATTTTATAAAGCAAAAATATAGATATCAATGCCCTGAAGCTAACCATGTCCTTAGTTATCATTTATGTTGATCGTGTGATGAGAATTTTGGATTTTAAATTTCGGAAATATTAGGGTTCAGTTTGGTACCAACTGAAATTCACTTTAATCTTTGAGTTTTAGTTTAAACTAATGGCATGGTTGAATTCGTGGTGAAATTTGGAACAACTTTGATGTTTACATTTTTCAAAATTGTTGAGAAATGAAAGAGTTTGAAAATAAAAAATGTTGGTGTTGTTGTTCTGGCGCGAGGAAGAAGATGAAGTCATATACAAATTTCCGGGCTTGAGTTTATAATATATTTATTAGTGGCTGTTTCATAACCGGATGAGACTGCCACCCCAGTGGCAAGCATGTGTGTGTAGAGTGTTAGTGTGCCAGGGTAGGGGTTCGATCCCTGCCTGTGGAATTTTATTTTTCAATGTTTTCTTTGTTAATCAGGTAGATGCAAGTCACACGCACTCATCATACACATCATGCTACAACCATCAGATCATCATGCATGCAGATCCAATGCTTTAAGCGCGCCTTTCCACCATGCACTATCGAGGGCCAACCTCACTTGATCCAAACAGCAGTTGGGCCTCCCTTTTGGGCTTTTTGTTTTTGCTTTATAACCCCTCATTTTTCTTTTACAGCACTTAGGCCCGTTTTATTTTAAGTATTTCTTTTTTAATTATTTCTTTTTTAATTATTTTTTATTTAATCAGAAAAATCATAAAAATGATTAAAAAAATTAAATTTAGGTTTTTATTTAATTAATTTAAGTTTTGATAATTAAAACTAATTTAATTTCATCGCCTTTGTTTTATTTAAAATGACTAATTTGTAAATTAATTAGAATTAGGTTTTATATTTCAAATATCTTTTCTAAATAAAACATCAAAAATATTTTCTAAATACTTAGAATTCTTTAGATTTTAATTGGTTAATTTAATTTTTGATAATAAAGACTTAATCACATCTTATTTCATTTTTAAATAATTAAATTGTGAATAAAATTAGAATTAGGTCTAACTTTTTTATTTCATCATTTCAAATATTTTCTAAGCAAAGAAACAAATAAATATTTTCTTAACACTTAGAAATTTTTTTAGGGTTTTTACATCTTTCCCCTTCTCACCACCTTCGCGCACTTTATTTTTCACATTAATATTTTCCAATATTGTAAATGCTCAAAGCTTGTAATAGACAATTTAAGGTTTATTGTTGTCCTCCCCTATTCATAAACCTGTAACCCGCATCCCCGAATCGTTGTAATAGCGTAGGACATTTAAGTTCCACAATTTACAGTTTTCCTTATTACTGTTAGTAATTACGGTTTGTATGGTAAGATTAAAATCAATCATTAGAAAACCTAATCTCAAATACAAATACTTGAAATCAAAGCACTTTGCACACATGCACCTCTAGGTTTAACCTCACTTGTTGCCTCTGATTAAAATAGTCATGTCCCTCAAACGTGAGATACTTTAGAAAAGACCCTCGATTAAAAGATCGTAGTCCCTCAATAACCCTTCGATGTTGCCTTTGATAAAAGATCTTAGTCCCTTATGACAATTGCTAAAGCGTCTTACAAGTTTCCTTCTATGACTGTACGATAACTCATGCCTGCCCCTCGCATCCAAATAATAGGGCTTCATACTAACTAATGGTAGGATAACACCATCTAAAGGAGGAGGAAAAGAACAAAGACCTTTTTGAGTAGGTAGATCGCTCGAATCGCTTGCTCACAAACTAAGACAATCTTCAGACCTAACACTTTGAAAACAACCAATTTCAAAACACTTTATAAACACTCTTGAGGACTTATACAAGGGTTATTATAAAGCAATTTGCCTCACGTTGTCATTTTCAAACATCCGTTCACAAAATAACACTCTCTTTCCTAAATATTTTCAAAATAAACATTTTGTATACATTCTCTACGATACGAGAATCATTAAAAAATTGTTGCGCTTAGGCGTTTTCAAAATATTTTCAAACATACATAAACACAAAGCATTATTTCAAAGTGAGCTAGCAATTAAGAGACCGTAGATAACTACGGATCAAAATGGTGCTAATACCTTCCCTTTTCATAACCTACCCCCCGAAGTTAAGAAAATTCTCAAAGGTCTTTCATGTTCTTTTCACCCTTTCCTTTATTGGATAAAATAAAAGTCGGTGGCGACTCTTGCTATCCACAACATTTGCGATAAAATGCAAAACGCAAAAGTCAGTTTGCCCACCGTATTACAGAACTGGCGACTCTACTGGGGATATGACTAGACTAAAAGTGGGGTTACCTTAAGAGCTAGATCACCTTTATTTCTTTACTTGTTTTCCTTGTTTGCTTTACATTTCAGGATATGTTTGGGTTTATTTATTGTATAGATTCTATACCCAGATTGGGGAGAATTTTAGGTAAGTAGCAATAGATTATGGAAACTGTACGACATAGACCGATATGGTTGAAATAATGGCTACATTAGTGCGACACATTGGTTTGTGCTGGTGTCCCTTGAGTAAGCCAAGGAGAACACTGGGCTACCGTGTGGTGTCATAAGCACTAACTGACCTTAGAACCTTAGTTGACATAACTTAGCCATTAGAAAGTAGTGAGATATCTGGCTTTGGTGCAGACTGAAGTTGGTTGATACTCGATACTACACTCATTGAGATTAGACTTTTGGGATATTTCGGTCGCAATTTAGATGCTTGTGCTGAAACAATACCTGAGAGAAAGATCAGTGATATTGAGATTCCTAGAACCTGGTTACTTCTTTTAGGACAAGTTGAGCCAAATAAAACTTCAAGAGGGTACTTACCTATAAACTCCATGCAGGCTTAAATCTAAGGCCTTGTATATTTTGTTTATGTTTGATTAATTGTTTGAACATGACATCATAACATCATGACATCATGCCATATCATTTCCACTAACCATTTCAATGACCTAGGAATTTATCTTTATTCTGTTTTGTAGGTTATGGCTTCCTCTTGCAGAAACACTATCCAAATCAGTTTTGTGAGGATACCTTCTTAACTTAAGGAGTTAGTCTCAAGAGTTCCTGAAAGCTCTCCGTTCATCAAAAGGCATGGTCGACTACTCAGTTTGGTTACCTCAGGTTTTGAAGAAGACGTGAGGAGTGTTCTATTTCAGTTTTTTGACCATGTACATCACTACTTCACTTTTCCCGACTATCAGTTGGTACCCATAATAGAGGAGTTTTCTCAATTACTGGGAGTGTTTGTTCTCAATAAAATACCTTTCACCAATTTAGAGAGTGATCCACAACCTGAAGAAATTGCACCAGCCTTACATCTGAAGCGGTCTGACATTGTAGCTAATTGGGAAACAAGGAGTGGAGTCAAGGGTTTTCTACATAAATTCTGTTAGAGAAGGCTCGACTATTTTTGGATGCTATGAGTTTTCAAGCTTTTGAAGAAATCTTAGCTTTACTAATCTATAGGTTGGTTCTATTCCCTAATCCGGACCAACTCATAGATGTGAACGTCATCAAAATATTTCTTTCTCGTAACCCTATGTCTACCTTGTGTAGCGGTAGAAATGTTTAAGACTAAGCAATTGGATTGACTAGACTTGTACAGATCAAAATAAAAATCACCACTGCACTTTATTGTTTCCAAAGGAATGGGAAAAGAGAGAATAACCCAAAAGAGGGGGAAAGATTCTAAGTAAGGTAGTTGGTTATGCAAAGGGAAGGTATTAGCACCCTAAACATCTACGGTACTCCGCAGGAACCTCTTTGAAAAATCTATATATTTTGGAATTAAAATGTTGTATGTAAAATAGATGGTGGAAGTGAGAAAAGAAATATATTTTTTATGATTTTTACACCTGCCGCGGTTGCGAACCTTTAGTGCCTACGTACCACCTTTCATGCAATAGGGGATCAGGGTACACATAGTTCACTTTTAAAAAATTTAAAACACAAGTGTGTTGGTTAATTTTATGAGATAAGACATCATCATCATTGTCCGTGTGGAAAACATACTTACTACCCACAATCATGATAAAGGAGAACTTTTATCATCTCAAAGTGGAGGATATGGCTTGGATTTTAAAATCAACAATGCCTCACTCAACACCCAAGTGGAAAATATCTCTCTTCACTACATATTATAAAAGTATAGTTGTTTGCGTCACTACAAGGATTGACAAAAGTCTAATCTTTCGAAAAAGGTTTAAAAAAAAGCCAAAGTGGCAAAATGGTTTGGAATGAGATTGATGGACTTTTAGTCTTCTCACAAAAAATGTCAAGGTATCATTAACTTGATTGAATTTTATTTACGAAAAGGTTTTGGAAATGCATGGACCTACGTCCAAGTTTATTATGAAAGTGGTTCAAGTTTTAAAAACAAGAAGAGTTTTCAAAAGGAGAGAGAAGATTTTTGAAATTAAACAAGCAATCAAAGATACTAGACATCTTGAGAGAACCAAACTTCAAGTCTATTAAGTCTTCACAAAAATTGGGCAGAGTAACGACTGCATACGGGTGAATTCCAGATTATAAACAAAGAATGCAATCACAATAACCTGCACACAAAACAAACAAACAATCCAATGTCTTGAGGTAAACCTTAAGAACTCCAGACAAAATATCAATTAAGGTCCAAGGTCTCCAACAAGGCCAAGGTTACTAATCCTAAGTCCAAGAAGTCCAATACTCCATAATTCCAAGGATAATAACTGTTGTACCCCAAAATTTTCCCTCCCATTTTCACACAAGACATACTCCTAGAGGTCCTCAATGGCTCAAGTTGACTAAGGATTGACTAGACAAATCCTCCTCTTAAGACAATAAGCCTCAAACTAGAGTTTCACTCTGTGATCGGTGGATCTGGAACTGACTGTTTAACGCTGGTTCGCGAAATGTCGCGGAAGCAGGAGTCGCCACCGTCTTTTATTTTCTCCAAATGGAAAGGACAAAAGCACAGAAAAATTCCTTAAAGAGATTGCTCTCGGTTCGGGAGGTAGATTATAGAAAGGGAAGGTGTTAGCACCCTTTATTTCCATGGTTATCCATGGGCTCTTAGATACTTGCTCATTTGTGTTTTCAAAAATGGTTTGTTTGCTTTTCAATGTGGGTTTTAAAAAGTTTCTTTGAAAATTCCAGTTCGACTCTTGTATCGGTCCTCAAGAGTGTTTGAAAAATTGCTTTCGAAAGCTTTTTTGAAAAGTGTCGGTGTGAAAAGTATTTTTTGATTTGTTTTGAAATTAGAGCAAGTATCTACGAGAACCTACCTACCCTAAGGAATCCGTCTATGTAAATGTCCTTTAAAGTAGTGCCATCCCACCATTGAGAGGTAGGTAGCACCACCGTTGGAGGTGTTCGGGTCAATTCGAGGTTCGGGACATGGTGATCACCAGAGCAATAGGAAGACACCTTAGAAGCTACCCTCATGCCAGGTTCCCGGATCATGAGGACTTACTAAGACATCCTCTACTCGACGATCACCTTTCGAGGCAAGGCAACAGTGAGGCGTACCCTAGGGGTGGTATGTGCGATTCGTGTGTCGTTTTCATTTGCATTTATCTTGTCATGTTATTGGTGTTCTACGCTTGTTTTTATTTTGTCCATACATTCTTTCATGCCTTTGATTAACAGTTTAGAAAAGTTGCGAGAAAAGTAAATTCTAAGCTATTACAAATGGCGCGGGTCCACATCGCCAAAAGTTTCTCGAACCCGATTTGACAGAAAATAAATAAACAAAGTAAATAAAGAATTAAAAGTGCGAGTAATTAAATACATGGCTTCGGGAGAGATACATGAATATTTAAACGGAATAAAATAATACGCGAATTAATAATTGAAACGAGGGCGTTGGACCCTTTTTGCCAAGTTAAAATAATGAGGAATTAATTAAAATTAAAAGAAAGAAAGAACTTGTTTTTTTTGGTATTTTTTAGTGTTTTAGGATTTAATAGAAAAAGGAATTAATTGAAATTATATGCTAACCCTAATTTTTTATATGCAATTTAATTATAAAAATAAATATCTATTTATTTAATTATTTATGAAAGAAAAATAAAAAAAGGATGAAAAATTATTAATTAAACCCTAATTCTACATTTTTTTAGATTTTTATTAAAAGAATTAAAATTAAACCTAATTTAAAGCTAAATTTAATTACATGCAAATTTATTTATGAAAATACTAAAATAAAATATTTATTATTTTTTTTTTCTTTCTGATTTTTTTTGTGGTATTTTTTATATTTTATGAAAATAATAAAACTAATTAATAAAACAATAATAAAAAAGAAGTAAAAATAATAATACAAAAAAAAGTAAAGAAAAATAAAAATATATGCAAACCTGGGGGTTCAGACCCCAAATAGGAGGTGAATCTTGAGGAATCTGGCCCAATAGCCTTGGCCTGTTTGGACTTTTGCTGGACACGTGCATGTGCGTTGACTCAGACCTATGGTGTTCCTCCAATCTGTAGCCCTTGGATTGCTCCCAACGTACGCGTGGCTGGCTTGATTAGGAAGGCGTATGGTGATCCCCAGCACGTGAAACTGCATGTGAAGATTTGTTGAAAAATAATATTGAAGTAATGAAGACCTGGGGCTCGAACCCAGGTCATGGATGTTGCCAGCGTATGTGCCCTGCCACTGAACCAATTGTTTACTTTTTATATTATATGCATGAAAATCATTATAAGACAAAACGAATGCTAGTGGCCTAAATCAGAAAATCGCGCGCCAAGATTCAAAGCATCCAGTCATGGCTGGCCACGTACCCTTCTCCTTCGTTGTGTTTTATTTTTCCTGAAACAAGAATAAACTAGCAACGGTTTTGTAAACGTTGCCATAGGTAAGATACAAGAAAATAGCGAATGGCCCTGTGACGCTCATAAATTGAGCGCGAGGGTGGGTTCTTAATCGTCCAGACAAGCTTGATTCAATGGTGTAACTCTTGAAGGCCAATTTTTCTTTTATTAAAAACCCCCAATTTGAGGTCCTGCAAACCCTAAAATACAACCATGGCGATTTCTTGTATAGCTCATAAAAACACAATCAATCCATATAGTTAGCTTCAGAATACATTACTCAGTATAAATGCATAATCAAAATGCCATGAAAACGCCTAAATCTGGAAATACGATTTTGAAAAATATAAGAGAAAACTGGATTTCTGTATACCAATTCTAGGCGCTGAGATGATCGATTTTGATTGGAATACGTTCTGTAATCCTCAGGGAAGCTAATGGAATCACTACTTGGTCTTGAATCCCCCTGCAAAAGTGTTTTCAGATTTGGATTTTTTTGCTAATTTTTCAAGTTTGTCCAAGGGTTTCTGGCGCAGCTCAATGGTCATCAGGACTAGGTTTTTGTTCCTTGTATATGTAGTAATGAATTAGGTCAACGAAATTGTCCAAAGATCCATGAATTAAAGGATTCAATATTTGATTTCTTCACCATGATTTTCAAATCCTTTTCACATGCTATTTTTGTACAAGTCATATACAATCTCTCCAAATCTTTCCCTATTTGAATATGCACGAATTATTGATGATATAATGTGCACAAAAAGATTGAAAAAATTAGGTTAAGCATTTTTCCTATATTTAATTTGATTTAAATGAATTATTATAAATAAAAATTCAAATAAATAAATAAAAAATGAAGAAATACTTCCCTTTGGGCCAAGTGGTCGTGCACATGCCATGGATGATGAATTATGGAAGAAAAATGGGCCCATTAGCAATTTTAGGTCTTTTGAACCAATGTTGACTTTTCAAAATATCCAAAAATTTCCCAACTTCTACAAGGCATAACTTGCTCAATTTTTAAGCTTTTCTCATGTTCTTGGACATTTTGGAAAGGTCTTTGAGTCCTCTAACCAATTCATTTGGTCCCATGTCATTTTGATTTACCAATCTCAAGTTATGGCCTTTGACTTAAAGTCCCTTTTTGTTGACTTTTGAAAATGACCTATAATGTTGAAATTGATAACTTTTTGTGAGAGCATTTCTTGGACTTGAAGTATGAAGATGAGTTGTAGGAAATGTCTTTCTCTTCAAAATGAGCTTTGGATGGAATTTTTCTGATAATCCATGTGAAAGTTATGCCCTGGTCAATTTATAGTTGACTTTTTCAGCTGTCCAAATAAGGAAACTTCTGCATCTTGATGATTTTTGAGCCAAGCTTTGAGAATCATGATCAAGCATTGATCAAATGATGTTTGTGGCTTCAAAATGAGGTGTTGATCAAAAATTTGAACTTTTGACTGCCAAATGACCATTTTGCCCCTACAGTTGACTGTAGTGCAATTAGGGTTTTGACTGTGCAATTTTGTGTTGAATGTCTTGAAACTTGGTATGAGGATGCTTGACCATGTTTATTGGCATATGAGACTTAATTGGACCTTTGGAAACTTCATTTTCTTGATCAGAAGCAAAACCCTAATTTTGACTGCTTAGGAGGCCCTTACTTGTGCAACCCTTGGGGAGATTTTGAAGCTTGACTTTGCAAATCTTTGAAGAATATGGGAGGGCAAATTTTGGGGTACAACAGTTGCCCCTGTTCAATCTTCTTAGACCTGAGGACGCAGATTGGCTGACGTGCCTTTCGTAATCCGAGGGTAGAAGATGATTGAACACTAGAGTGCCTAGAAATTTGCGCTCACATAGTAGCAGTGTGATGATGGGAATGGGCTTATAGATGCCATTTAGAGGTTGACGAATAGGATGATGGGCTTATAGATGCCATCTGGATGTTGGTCGCGTAAGAGATTCCTTAGCGAGAACCTGCATACCTGCAAAAGAAAAATGAGTACCTGACATGTTGCAGGAGCTGGTTTTCAGATGCTCGGTCTAGATGTGTCCTGACTGGTTACAGGAATTTGATCTGGAGCTTCAAACGGCGATGAATGAACCAGGAGCGGTTACTTCCTTAGCATGAACGGTAAGAGAACCTTGGGTGACTTCAACTTCAACAACGCTCGTTGAGAAAATCTTGGTGGGAATTACCATCTTCGCAGTATCGGGAAGAGAACCAATAGGCAATTATAACCTGAAATGGAATTATCATCTCACGCACCGTCGGGGAGAGAACCATAGGAAATTATAACCTGGTAACTTCTACTGAGTCTTCATCAGAAAAATCTGTTGGGAGTCGATTTAGCTGGACTAGAGAAGGCCTTGGACTGGATAAGAAATCTTCGGAGTTGATTTAACTGAACCGGTCCAGGTCTTGAAATGTCTTCAACAGATACACCCTGGCAAGATACAGGAATCGAGTCCGGAATATAGTAAGGTTGTTGAGTTGTCTCTACTGACAGGTTACCCTTATGGGCGAGTGGTCTTTAACGACGAGTGTCTATAACGACGAGTGTCTATAACGACGAGTGTCTATAACGACGAGTGTCTATAACGACGAGTGTCTATAACGACGAGTGTCTATAACGACGAGTGTCTATAACGACGAGTGTCTATAACGACGAGTGTCTATCACGACGAGTGTCTATAAAGACGAGTGTCTATGACGACGAGTGTCTATGACAACGAGTGTCTAAGTGTCTATAACGACGAGTGTCTATCACGACGAGTGTCTATCACGACGAGTGTCTATAACGACGAGTGTCTATCACGACGAGTGTCTATAACGACGAGTGTCTATAACGACGAGTGTCTATAATGACGAGTGTCTATCACGACGAGTGTCTATAACGACGAGTGTCTATCACGACGAGTGTCTATCACGACGAGTGTCTATAACGACGAGTGTCTATCACGACGAGTGTCTATAACGACGAGTGTCTATAACGACGAGTGTCTATAACGACGAGTGTCTATCACGACGAGTGTCTATAACGACGAGTGTCTATCACGATGAGTGTCTATAACGACGAGTGTCTATAACGACGAGTGGAAGTAATTTTAACTGGATTTGCCTTCTTTGGCGAGTTGTCTTTAATGACGAGATGTCTTTAATGACGGGTTGTTTTCTTTGACTTTAGGAAGTAATTAACTGGACATGTCTTCTTTGACTGGATGGGTGTTGTACCCCAAAATTTGCCCCCCCATATTTTCCAAGAAATTGCCAAGTCAAGCTGCAAAACTCCCCAAGGGCTGCACAGTGCAAAGATCTCCTATACAGTCAAAACTAGGGTTTGTGTTCTGATCAAGAGAATGAAGTTTTCAAAGGCCCAATCAAGTCTCATATGCCTATAAAGATGGTCAAGTATCCTCATATCAAGTTTCAAGGCATTCAGTTCAAAACTGCACAGTCAAAACCCTAAATTGCACTACAGTCAACTGTAGGGGCAAAATGGTCATTTGACAGTCAAAAGTTCAAATTTTTGGTCAACATATCATTTTGAAGCCACAAACATCATTTGATCAATGCTTGATCATGATTCTCAAAATTTGGCTCAGAAAATCATCAAGATGCAAAAGTTTCCTTATTTGGACAGCTGAAAAAGTCAACTGAAATTGACCAGGGCATAACTTTCACATGGATTATCAGAAAAATCCCATCCAAAGCTCATTTTGAAGAGAAAGACATTTCCTACAACTCATCTTCATACTTCAAGTCCAAGAAATGCTCTCACAAAAAGTTATCAATTTCAACATTATAGGTCATTTTCAAAAGTCAACAAAAAGGGACTTTAAGTCAAAGGACATAACTTGAGATTGGTAAATCAAAATGACATGGGACCAAAGGAATTGGTTAGAGGACTCAAAGACCTTTCCAAAATGTCCAAGAACATGAGAAAAGCTTAAAAATTGAGCAGGTTATGCCTTGTGGAAGTTGGGAAATTTTTGGATATTTTGAAAAGTCAACATTGATTCAAATGACCTAAAAATGCTAATGGGCCCATTTTTCTTCCATGATTCATCATTCTAAGCATATGCACGACCACTTGGCCCAAAGGGAAGTATTTTCTCATTATTTATTTATTTATTTGAATTATTATTTATATTAATTCATTTAAATCATTTAAAATATATGAAAAATCTTTAATCCACCCTAACCAATCTTTTTATACATGTTTTGAACTCAATATTTCGTACTTGTACAATTATGGAAAGATTTGGCTTAATTGGATGCTAATTGATACAAAAACATGTGAAAAAGATATGGAAAAGATCTTAAGAAATCAAATATTCAAAACAATGAATTACAAGAGATTTGATCAATATTTTTGACCTAATGCATTCACTACAAAGGCTTGATCATAAACCTAATCGTGCAACACACAAAGCTGGGCAGAAAAGCTCTCTACAAACTTGAAATTTTCTCAAAGAAACTCAAAATTGAAAACCACTTTTTAGGTTGATTCAAGGCATAATTCATATTCCATTGGCTTCCTGAAGCTTCACTGATCATATTCCAATCCAGAACATTCATCAAAAGGCAAGGAATCGGTATACAGAACTCAACATATTCCATGAAAATTTCATAATCGTATTCTATAATCTATGCATTTTCATGACATTTCAATTATTGATTCTTGTTCCTGGTGTGATTCTAAAGCTAACCCATATGTTTGATTGAATTTTTGCAAGCCATACGCGATTATGCCATAACTGTTTTCTAGGGTTTACAGAGCTTGAAATTGGGGTTTCTCAAATAAGGCAAAATTGGGACACCTCAATGCCATAACTGGATTTAGCACGTCTAGACGATCTTGAACCACCCATCGCGCCAAATTTCTGAATGACACAGGCCTATTCGCTATTTTCTAATAGCATGCCTAAGAAAACGTCCCAAAAACCGTGGCTTAATGTTTATGTTTCAGGGAAAAGGAAGAAGATGGACTCGTGGCAGTGTGTGATACGTGGGTTTGAATTTCGCGCGTTTTAACCCATTAACGTGTTGTCTTATTTTATTATATTTATTGTTTACTTGTTTAACAAACGCGTGATGATGGTTCAGTGGTAGACGTACACGTTTGCAATGTCCATGACCTGGGTTCGAACCCCAGGTCTTTCATATATTCATATTATTTTTCACGTTCTAATCATATGCAGTTTCCACAATAAGGTTCACCATACACCTTCATCATCTATCCATCCACGTGCACGCTGAGATCCATCCAAAGGCATAGAATGGAGGAACATCATAAGCCTGGTCAAAGGTGCCACATGGTGCCTGGAAAAGTCAACGAATTTGAAGGTTATTGGGCTCAGATTTCTTGGGCTATACCTCCTCTTTTGGGACTTCCACCCCCCTGGTTTGCAATTTTCTTCATATTTTATTTTTTCAATTATTGTTTTACTTATTCTATTGTTTTGATTTGATTAATTATTTTTTACAAAATATAAAAAATGCCTAAAAAAATCAGAAAAGATGAAAAATATAATAAGTATTTTATTTTAATATTTTTCTTATAAATAAATGCATGTAAATAAATTTAGTTTAAATTAGGGTTTGCAATATTAATTCTTTTCATAAAAAATCTAAAAAATGTAGAAATAGGTTTAATTATTGTTTTTTATGTCTTTTAATTTTCCCTTTTATAATAATATTACTTATTTTATTTATTTTCATAATTAAATTGTACATAAAGAAAATTAGGTTTAATTTAGGTTATATTCTAATATTTTCCTAACAAATTTAAAAGCCACTAGAATTAGGGTTTGCATTCAATTTTCATTTTCATTAATTCTCTTTTTCATTAAATCCTAAAAATACCAAAAACAAGTCTTTCTTTAATTAATTAATTTTTATTCCTCATTAACTTTAATTTTTGCAAAAGGGTCCAACGCCCATGTTCTTAACTTTTATTCTCGTTCGCACCTTTATTTTATTTCGCTTAAATAATTATGTATCTGTCCCGAAGCCTTGTAATATTTTATTTCTCGCACTTTTAATTTCTTTATTTACTTTTCTGTCAAATCGGGTCCGGTTTAATTTTGGCGATGTGGACCCGCGCCATTTGTAATAGCTGTAGATTTACTTTTCCTCGCAAATATTTTTTAACTGTTAAACAAAGCATGCAAGAATGAATGGCCTTAAATAAAATCAAGCGTAGAACACCAATAACATGACAAGACAAATACAAACGAAAACGACACACGAATTGCACACACCACCCCTAGGGTACGCCTCACTGTCGCCTTGCCTCGAAAGGTGATCGTCGAGTAGAGGATGTCTTAGTAAGTCCTCATGATCCGGGAACCTGGCATGAGGGTAGCTTCTAAGGTATCTTCCCATTGCTCTGGTGATCACCATGTCCCTACAAACTCGAATTGACCCGAATACCTCCAACGGTGGTGCTACCTACCTCTCAATGGTGGGATGGCACTACTTTAAAGGACATTTACATAGACGAATTCCTTAGGGTAGGTAGGTTCTCGTAGATACTTGCTCTCTTCAAAAACAAACAAAAATCTTTTCACACCGACACTTTTCAAAAGCTTTCAAAGCAATGTTTCAAACACTCTGACACAAGAGTCGATCTGAAATTTTCAAAGAAACTTTTTTAAAACCCACAGTTGAAAAGCAAACAAACCATTTTTTGAAAACACAAATGAGCAAGTATCTAAGAGCCCATGGATAACCATGGATAGAAAGGGTGCTAACACCTTCCCTTTCTATAATCTACCTCCCGAACCGAGAGCAATCTCTATAAGGAATTTTTCTGTGCTTTTGTCCTTTCCATTTGGAGAAAATAAAAGACGGTGGCGACTCTTGCTTCCGCGACATTTCGCGAACCAGCGTTAAACAGTCAGTTCCAGATCCACCGATCACAATGGGCATCAGAAAAAACCTTTGGGAATTAACTGGGCTTGTCTTCTTTGACTGGATTTGTCTTCTTTGACTGGATTGGTCTCTTTTGACTATATTTGTCTATTTTGACTGAATTTGTCTACTCTGACATAGCTGATCATTTACCGTATCCTTCCTGAAAGGTAAAGGTCAACCATATGCAGTACACGATATGGATCAAGCAACGACATAAATGAGATTGTATGACATGATGCGTATATGCAGGTATCGTGATGTATGAAAATGTGATGTTTATGAATGTATCTGCGTCTAGGAAAATAGATCCTTGACGGATGCCGGGAAGTCACTCCTGGGCTGATGTTGAAGGATAGATTTTGCTTCCGCTGGGGATGATAGTTGCAAGAACACCGATAGGAGAAGATAACTCCATGGGGGAATAGACTTGGCGAATGGAATAACTCTGCGGGGAGAAAAGTACTCTAGCGACCATGCTGGGGAGCGATACTCTGTGGGGATAGAGATGCTTTGCTGAGTTGTTGATAATAGTTTGCTGGGGATATCTTTGCTGTGTTGGAAGTGTTGATAGACTTCGCTGGGGATAAGAAGACTGTGTCGACGACGATCTTTCCGTGGCTTTTGGCTGAGGATAACCCAGTTATATCCTGTTAAGGAAATAACTCTTTGAATAAAGCCGGGAGACGCGTTCGCTCTTGGTTGCATTCTTCAGCTGAACTTACCTTGGCCCTTCGGTGGACAGAGCAACCAGATCATTTAGACAACTCATTATTGCCCCAGTTTCTGATATTGGAGAGGAAGACCTGTGAAGGTGTTTGATGACTGCCAGTTAACAAATCTTCTTCTGGTAGGCAGGTGACGAGATGCCGGGACATAGTCATACGCTTTGATCCCTAACTTTTGCCTGGACTGCCCTTTCGGGTTTTCAGTCCACCGGGATACCCATTTTTGCCCAAGCCACCTTTTCAGGTTTTTGACTTGCCGGGTGTACAGATTTTTTCATATTTCATCCCTTCATTTTGCCCGAACCCTTTTGGTTCGACGGGAAGCCCTAATTTTTGCCTAGGTATGTCAACCTAGCGGGTCTTTGATTTTGCGTAGTATCTTTTCGACTATGTCCGTGCTTTCAGAATGTAGGGAGTTGCCCCTGTTGGAAGTGTTTTTCCATGCCACCAGAAGGTGTTTGATCAGGCAAGATTCGTTGCTGGAGTGCCCCAAGTGACTCAGGCGGAGATTTGCCCCATGCTGTTTGGTCTTTGAGAGATTCTTCGAATCTTGACTTAACATGCCCCAGATGATGAACAATGATTATGCCTGCCCCTTTGTTGGGAGTACTTTTGCCCATAAGATATTCTTCGTGCGAATTTCTTTGCTGTTCAAACAAATAGTCATATGTGCAAGCAATGTTATTTCAGAAAATGCATAGATTATGTCTGTCTTGAAGATTTTGAAAAATGCATTTTTCATAAAAAAAAACAAGTGAACTTTGTCAATCGTGATGTCAACTCATTATTTTACCGCAAGCCTTAAGGAGTCAGGATACCTTTCGTAACAGTATGCCTTCGAACTAACCCATGCTTCAGCTAGGACTTTTAAGGTTTATAACGTGGCCTGGTTCACGGTTTAAGAAACAAAGGATAAAGGCTCAAATTTTGTTTGTACCCACCCGCTCTTCGTGATGTTCTCCAAACCTAAACTTAGTTGATCATACGTTAGACCTTGTTTGAGTCTTTGCTCTGATTTTCCGGTGATGGTTCAGATATTGATGATTTATTTGGAATAGGCAGTCATTTTTTTGTTTTTGTGGAGGGTTTGTGAGACCTCTTTTCTTTTTGATTTGATTATCCCTGTTTTTTTTTGCCTGAACTGTTTCCTTTTGTGGAATTACAGTCAGCGGGATGCCCCAGCTTTGTAAGTCTCCTTCATGGGTATTTTGACTTATTGGGCTTCTTTCTTTTGAGAAGTAATGACTGCCTGTCCTTATTGATTATTTGGAACCATCATGGTCTTTCTTTGTTTTGTAAGGACCTCCTTCGGTGCCGTTCGTTATGCACTTGGATCAACTGAGAGACTACCCTGCCCCAGGTTATGATAAAGGGTTTTAATTTTCGAAAAGAAAAACTCCTACTTCTTTGGCTCAGAGGGGTTGACGAGGGATTATCATCCTTATAACTCCAGTGTTTAGGGATTGAAACAATGCCTGTACCTCATCAGCGGGGTCTGTTCAAAAGCATACTGTAAAGATCATGGTATCGTTTTTGTCATCCTCCCTCAAGAGGCTTAGAATTATTAATCGAGAGTTGACATCAGAAAAAATATGAAGATAATTTGCACATAGTGAATACGAAATAATTACTTCAAAACAGACATGTGTAGTGCATTAATGAAATAACAATGTTTGGCATGAAACAAAATGTTTGAACAATTGAAAGAAGATTACAAATTGAACATTCGAATGAACAAAAAAAATCCAACCCTATCCATGTCTTGGCAAGGGAGCAGTTGTCACATTGGGAGTCTCTGGAGAGTCAAGTTGGACTTCCTTTGCATCAATCAGATCTTGAACCCTATTCCTCAAAGTCCAACAGTCATCTGTAGCATGCCCCGGGCTGTCAGAATGATAGGCGCATCGAACATTGGGATTGTACCTTGAAGGTGTCCTGTTAGGATTCTTCGGGGGATCCATGAGAGTTACCAACTTGGTTTCCAGCAGCTGTGGCAATATCTGTGACAAGGTCATGCCGAGGGGAGTAAATTGCCTCTTAGGTCTTTCTTCCCTTTGTTGGTGGTGACGCTAAGGAGTACCGGCCGGCTTTGCAATAGTTACTGCGTTGACAACACTAGATTCTCTTTTGGATTGTTTCTTCTCAGTGTTCGAGGAGTCACCATTCTGTATTTTCCCTGACTTGATGCCAGCTTCTATTCTTTCCCCGGTCAAGATCAGATCTGTAAACCCAGCAGCAGAATTCCCAATCAGGTGGTTGAAAAATGGCCCAGATAGGGTCCCCAAGAACATGTCGACGAGCTCGCGGTCAGTCAGAGGTGGTTGTACCCTTCCAGCAAGGTCCCTCCATTTCTGGGCATATTCTTTGAAACCTTCACCCGTACCCATAGACATCCCCTGAAGCTGAGTGCGCGTGGGAGCGAGGTCGGCATTGTACTGGTAATGCTTGTAGAATGCAGTGGCTAAGTCTTCCCAGGTACGGATGTTGGCTCCATTCAGTTGATAGAACCAGTCAAGTTGAGTCCCTGAAAGACTTTCCTGGAAAAAGTGGATCCATAAGTTCCTGTTGGCCGTGTAGGGCTGGATCCTTCTCATGTATGACCTGAGATGCAGCTTGGGACATGATGCCCCGTCGTACTTTGCAAAGGCAGGTGCCTTGAATTTGTGCGGGATCACTACCTCAGAAGACAGACCTAGATCCTCGAAGTCTAGGCCAGGCACTTTTTGTATCTCCATAGCACTTAGCCGGTCTTCCAACTGTTTGTACCTATCCTCATCCGGAGGGTACTGTTCGTCATTGAAATCTGTCTCATTGTCAGAGACCACTGGGCTGGGAATCCTTTCCTCTTGATGACTGCCTTTCCCCACAGATGGAGTTGTCCTCTCAGCTTCATCCTGCAGGGTGTTCCCAGATCTGCGTTTAGGGCTGAACAAAACAGTCCTCTTCTTCTTCTTTTCCTTCTTCAAGAGCAGAGCCTTCAGATCTTGTTGCCCCTGGGTCAAATTCATGATCAGCCCTTGGAACTGGGCGTTCTGAGCCTGGAGGGCCTTAATAGTGTGCTCGGTTGAGGATTCAGGATTCATGACGAGGCTGAAATAAACAGCGAAGAAGGTAAGCAACCTGTAAAAAGGGTATCTGTTATGCAATGATGTGTATGTATGCATGCAATGTTTTCAAGGATCTCGCGGGGTAACCAAGAAAATTGTTAGAGTTTGCATTTTGTAGCTTGATGGAAGGCACTGCATATTGTTGAGAGTCCTTCTTCAAGAGTCAAGGCTCACCATATCGAGTGGGTCATAGCCCCTGACAACTTTGTCTTGAGGAAAATAAATCCTCTTTGCCCCTTGTTGGGATAGCTGATTCACCATGACCTGCATCACAAGCCCTTGAGATCCTTGGAATAGGTTAGGATGGATGCAATGGTATGATGCTATGCTATGCATGGGGTTATGCAAGTAACCCTGTTATGAGTCCCCATTAAGGACTGCAAACTAAAACCTGCAAGAAACAAGTGTCAGGTAACAAGCATGCAGATAGTCAAGTACGAAGGCACACAAGTCACACAAAAGAGCCCTTAGAGTTTAGGCCAGCATGAAGTTTGGGGTACTACCCTCTTGAAGTTGGTGGGCTCAACCTGTCCTATTAGAAGTAACCGGGTTCTAAGGGTCCCAATATCACCGGATTGCTTTCATTGTTCATCGTTTCGATTTAGCCACTGAACTGGCGACCGAAATATTCCAGGAAAGCAACCCTCAATTGAGTGTAGTATCGAGTATCAACCAACCTCGGACTGCACCAAAGTCAGTTATCTCACTACCCTAAAGAGGCCAAGATAGTTCAATTAAGGTTCCTAAGGTCTGTTGATGCTTCACGACACCACGCGGAGGCCCCGTACTCTCCTTGACTGAACTCAAGGGTTACTGGTACACACCAAAGTGCCACATCAACGTAGCAGACTGTTTCAACCATGTCGGTATACCCCGCACAGTTCCCTCACAGCCTTGTTGCTACTTTCTAAGAAGGTATCTCCCAGATCCGGGTTAGGATCTATAGAACTCCCAAGACAGTCCCACAATTTAAAGCACACAAGTCAAAGCAATTGAAAACACAGTGATCTTAGTCCTAAGGTACACCTCACTTTAAAGTTTAGTCCCCAGTAGAGTCGCCAGTTCTGTGATCGGTGGATCTGGAACTGACTGTTTAACGCTGGTTCGCGAAATGTCGCGGAAGCAGGAGTCGCCACCGTCTTTTATTTTCTCCAAATGGAAAGGACAAAAGCACAGAAAAATTCCTTAAAGAGATTGCTCTCAGTTCGGGAGGTAGATTATAGAAAGGGAAGGTGTTAGCACCCTTTCTATCCATGGTTATCCATGGGCTCTTGGATACTTGCTCATTTGTGTTTTCAAAAATGGTTTGTTTGCTTTTCAATGTGGGTTTTAAAAAGTTTCTTTGAAAATTCCAGTTCGACTCTTGTATCGGTCCTCAAGAGTGTTTGAAAAATTGCTTTCGAAAGCTTTTTTGAAAAGTGTCGGTGTGAAAAGTATTTTTTGATTTGTTTTGAAATTAGAGCAAGTATCTACGAGAACCTACCTACCCTAAGGAATTCGTCTGTGTAAATGTCCTTTAAAGTAGTGCCATCCCACCATTGAGAGGTAGGTAGCACCACCGTTGGAGGTGTTCGGGTCAATTCGAGGTTCGGGACATGGTGATCACCAGAGCAATAGGAAGACACCTTAGAAGCTACCCTCATGCCAGGTTCCCGGATCATGAGGACTTACTAAGACATCCTCTACTCGACGATCACCTTTCGAGGCAAGGCAACAGTGAGGCGTACCCTAGGGGTGGTGTGTGCGATTCGTGTATCGTTTTCATTTGCATTTATCTTGTCATGTTATTGGTGTTCTACGCTTGTTTTTATTTTGTCCATACATTCTTTCATGCCTTTGATTAACAGTTTAGAAAAGTTGCGAGAAAAGTAAATTCTAAGCTATTACAAATGGCGCGGGTCCACATCGCCAAAAGTTTCTCGAACCCGATTTGACAGAAAATAAATAAACAAAGTAAATAAAGAATTAAAAGTGCGAGTAATTAAATACATGGCTTCGGGAGAGATACATGAATATTTAAACGGAATAAAATAATACGCGAATTAATAATTGAAACGAGGGCGTTGGACCCTTTTTGCCAAGTTAAAATAATGAGGAATTAATTAAAATTAAAAGAAAGAAAGAACTTGTTTTTTTTGGTATTTTTTAGTGTTTTAGGATTTAATAGAAAAAGGAATTAATTGAAATTATATGCTAACCCTAATTTTTTATATGCAATTTAATTATAAAAATAAATATCTATTTATTTAATTATTTATGAAAGAAAAATAAAAAAAGGATGAAAAATTATTAATTAAACCCTAATTCTACATTTTTTTAGATTTTTATTAAAAGAATTAAAATTAAACCTAATTTAAAGCTAAATTTAATTACATGCAAATTTATTTATGAAAATACTAAAATAAAATATTTATTATTTTTTTTTTCTTTCTGATTTTTTTTGTGGTATTTTTTATATTTTATGAAAATAATAAAACTAATTAATAAAACAATAATAAAAAAGAAGTAAAAATAATAATACAAAAAAAAGTAAAGAAAAATAAAAATATATGCAAACCTGGGGGTTCAGACCCCAAATAGGAGGTGAATCTTGAGGAATCTGGCCCAATAGCCTTGGCCTGTTTGGACTTTTGCTGGACACGTGCATGTGCGTTGACTCAGACCTATGGTGTTCCTCCAATCTGTAGCCCTTGGATTGCTCCCAACGTACGCGTGGCTGGCTTGATTAGGAAGGCGTATGGTGATCCCCAGCACGTGAAACTGCATGTGAAGATTTGTTGAAAAATAATATTGAAGTAATGAAGACCTGGGGCTCGAACCCAGGTCATGGATGTTGCCAGCGTATGTGCCCTGCCACTGAACCAATTGTTTACTTTTTATATTATATGCATGAAAATCATTATAAGACAAAACGAATGCTAGTGGCCTAAATCAGAAAATCGCGCGCCAAGATTCAAAGCATCCAGTCATGGCTGGCCACGTACCCTTCTCCTTCGTTGTGTTTTATTTTTCCTGAAACAAGAATAAACTAGCAACGGTTTTGTAAACGTTGCCATAGGTAAGATACAAGAAAATAGCGAATGGCCCTGTGACGCTCATAAATTGAGCGCGAGGGTGGGTTCTTAATCGTCCAGACAAGCTTGATTCAATGGTGTAACTCTTGAAGGCCAATTTTTCTTTTATTAAAAACCCCCAATTTGAGGTCCTGCAAACCCTAAAATACAACCATGGCGATTTCTTGTATAGCTCATAAAAACACAATCAATCCATATAGTTAGCTTCAGAATACATTACTCAGTATAAATGCATAATCAAAATGCCATGAAAACGCCTAAATCTGGAAATACGATTTTGAAAAATATAAGAGAAAACTGGATTTCTGTATACCAATTCTAGGCGCTGAGATGATCGATTTTGATTGGAATACGTTCTGTAATCCTCAGGGAAGCTAATGGAATCACTACTTGGTCTTGAATCCCCCTGCAAAAGTGTTTTCAGATTTGGAATTTTTTGCTAATTTTTCAAGTTTGTCCAAGGGTTTCTGGCGCAGCTCAATGGTCATCAGGACTAGGTTTTTGTTCCTTGTATATGTAGTAATGAATTAGGTCAACAAAATTGTCCAAAGATCCATGAATTAAAGGATTCAATATTTGATTTCTTCACCATGATTTTCAAATCCTTTTCACATGCTATTTTTGTACAAGTCATATACAATCTCTCCAAATCTTTCCCTATTTGAATATGCACGAATTATTGATGATATAATGTGCACAAAAAGATTGAAAAAATTAGGTTAAGCATTTTTCCTATATTTAATTTGATTTAAATGAATTATTATAAATAAAAATTCAAATAAATAAATAAAAAATGAAGAAATACTTCCCTTTGGGCCAAGTGGTCGTGCACATGCCATGGATGATGAATTATGGAAGAAAAATGGGCCCATTAGCAATTTTAGGTCTTTTGAACCAATGTTGACTTTTCAAAATATCCAAAAATTTCCCAACTTCTACAAGGCATAACTTGCTCAATTTTTAAGCTTTTCTCACGTTCTTGGACATTTTGGAAAGGTCTTTGAGTCCTCTAACCAATGCCTTTGGTCCCATGTCATTTTGATTTACCAATCTCAAGTTATGGCCTTTTACTTAAAGTCCCTTTTTGTTGACTTTTGAAAATGACCTATAATGTTGAAATTGATAACTTTTTGTGAGAGCATTTCTTGGACTTGAAGTATGAAGATGAGTTGTAGGAAATGTCTTTCTCTTCAAAATGAGATTTGGATGGAATTTTTTTGATAATCCATGTGAAAGTTATGCCCTGGTCAATTTACAGTTGACTTTTTCAACTGTCCAAATAAGGAAACTTCTGCATCTTGATGATTTTTGAGCCAAGCTTTGAGAATCATGATCAAGCATTGATCAAATGATGTTTGTGGCTTAAAAATGAGGTGTTGATCAAAAATTTGAACTTTTGACTGCCAAATGACCATTTTGCCCCTACAGTTGACTGTAGTGCAATTAGGGTTTTGACTGTGCAATTTTGTGCTGAATGTCTTGAAACTTGGTATGAGGATGCTTGACCATGTTTATTGGCATATGAGACTTAATTGGACCTTTGGAAACTTCATTTTCTTGATCAGAAGCAAAACCCTAATTTTGACTGCTTAGGAGGCCCTTACTTGTGCAACCCTTGGGGAGATTTTGAAGCTTGACTTTGCAAATCTTTGAAGAATATGGGGGGGCAAATTTTGGGGTACAACACACTCCTCATCAAGATGTTTGAGTTCCAAGGGTCCCAAATGGTCTCCATTTCCCTAATATGTAATCAAGATCATCCATGCCAAGTTTCATGCCTTGCACAACAAGTTTGCCCAGTCAACTACTCAAATGCCTGAAAATCAACTGTAATAGGTCAAAAGTCAATTGTGGCCCAAATACAGTCAAACTTCAAGATTTTTGGTCAACATAAATATCTTGAAGTATTATCCATCATTTGATCAAGGGTTGATCATGATTCCTCAAGAAATGCTCCTAACTCATCAAAAGTCAAAAATGGCAATTTAGGGTTTCTATAGGAAAAGTCAACCAAACTTTGACTAGGCATAACTTTCTCATACTTTATCAAATTGTTTCCATCCAAGGCTCATTTTGAAGAGAATCCAATTCCCTACAACTCCTATTCATCCCTCAAGATGAAGAAATGCCTCAATCAAAAGATACAAGTTCATACATTATAGGTCATTTCAAAAAGTCAACAAAAACACCTTTTAGGTCAAACCTCCTTACATGAACATGGAAGATCCAAATGATATGAAACCAAAAGGGTTGTTTAGAGGATATCCTAAGCTCTCTAGGAAGTCCAAGAACACCCTCTTAGGATTAAAAATAAGAGAGATATGCATTGCGAAAGTTGACCAATTTTATGAAAGTGCACAAAAGTAAATGTGAGCAATTTGGATTTTTTGAACTAATGGCCGTGGGTTTTGGATCTCAAACATATCCATGGACTTATTCAAGACATCTAAATCCATTATTTTATTTTTATGAGATTTATTTTTATTTATTTGAATTTTTATTCATTTAAATCATAATAAATCAAATAAAATAGTAAAATGTTGAATTAAATCTCAAGATTTGTTTTATGATCAGATCATGAGCCTAACATTAGAATATTGAGTCAAAATTTCGTGCAAGGGCTGATTGGAGAGAGATGAGCAAGATTTTGCCAAATTTGGAAACTTAAAATTCTAAGATGCAAATCAAATCCCTTCCATCCAATCTTCAAGATTCATTCCACATTTGTTAGACTAATGTGATTCACTACATATACACAGCTGCTGCCAAAAAACCCTCTTACAAGCTTGAAATTTCAAGGAAAAGTGCCAATCGAATTTAGAGAAACAGAGAGATTCAAAGCATTCTGATGCTTGTAATCAATTTCTAGAGATATTCTGAAGCTAACTGTATCACTCCCAAGCGCCAAAGCCCCAAGAATCGTGCCCAACACCATCACAATTTACTTTTTTTTAAACAATTATGATCATATGTGCATCATAAATGAATTTTGACTATGCATTCTTGCTTATGTGAATGATTAGAATGTATTTGAATCGTTAATTGCTCGTTTTGATGTATGAATAATGATATGCCATTGTTAGGGTTTTGACCTGTGATTTAGGGCTTTCAGATACAAGCAAAATTAGGCTAAAAGATGAGTGCCATCGTGCTTAGGGGATCAAACCAAATCGATCCATGGCGTTAGACTAAATTTATATTACGTGCTATGAATTTTGAGAATGGCAGGTACTATAGTGACAATCAATCTCCGTAGGTAAAAATGCAGAAGCAAATACGACGGAAGAGTGGGGAAGACGATGCCGTGGCATAGCCTGGTTGGCTATTTTGAACCAGCGTGCGCTTTTTGTTTTCATATATTGGGATCCTTTGTTTTCACATATATTGTTTTTGTATTATTATATTAACGAATGATCCATTGGCACAGTTGGTAAAGGCAGCACGTTTGGAAGAGAGGGGACATGGGTTCAAGTCCCAGGTCCATCATTTTGCTATTTTCAGAATAATTCTTGCAGGTTCCAGTGGGGTACATTGCCAGGCGTCCATCCCGCGCTCTCACTCTCAGGTATTAGATCATCCACTGATCCAGATCTAGTACCCAGCCAGTAGTCCCCCATGGTGGACCTTCCTAACACAACATCACTGGATCTCACGCTTGTATTGGACCATCAGATCTGTACTTTGGCCCAATTCAACAACCTCACCCGCCAGTCTTGGTTTCACACCCCCCTTTCAGGCCCATTCCTCTTTTTTTTGTTTATTCTTTTTAGTTTTATATTACTTTGTTTGTACATTCTTTATTATCATAAAATCAGAAAATCATCACAAAAAAATAGGACCTAGTTTTTTTTTAATAAATTAATTTTTGCAAATTAATTAATTTCATCAACTTTAATTTATTTCATTAATTAAAATTATTTATAAAAATTAGGTTAAATTTCAAACCTTTTCATAAATATCCAAAAAAATATTTTAATGTTCAAATTAGTTTTTTAGGGTTTTCACTTTTTTTCAATTTAAATTCTCGCACTTAATTATTTTTGCCGTACGATTTATTTTTCATTATTAATGTAATTGCTTCGAGATTGTAATAGTTTTAATTAGGTTATTTACTGTCGTTCCCTATTTACTGTTTAATCCCCAAAGTTTTTGGTCATGTAATCCCCATTCCTCGAAGCCTTGTAATAATTAGATTTACTTTTCCGCTTTTACTTTCTGCAAATATATAAACTGTTTAGATGTATGCGTAGGATTGTATGCAAAAGATCAATAATTTGAAACAGTAGAAAACCATAACGGTGCAAAGATATATAACTGAAAAACAATCACACGCACATGCGCACCCCTAGGGTATCACCACTCCGGTTGCCTTCGGTAAGCGATCATGAAGTATAGGGAGTTTTAGTGGTTGCCCTCTAGTCCCAAAAGATAAAAAATGACCCATTCGAATGTTGCCTCGGAAAGATCTTTAGGACTCTAGGGTAACTACTAATGTTTCCTAACCATTGCTTTAATGACTGTACGTTTCTTTCGATAGTCCCTCAAATGTACAACGACTAGGGTTACCTACTCACTAATAGTAGGATAACACGGTATAAAGGATAGGAGGAAAAGAACGCCTTTTTTCGAGTAGGTAGATAGATGTTAGGTACTTGCTCAAAATAATCTTTTTACACCATACACTTTCAAACATACTTTTCAAACAAAATTTTTCAAAAACGCTTTATCACACTCTTGAGGACTGATACAAGAGTTACCATAAAGTGAATTGCCGCACTAAGGCATTTTCAAAGCTTTTCAAACCACACAAACACGAAAGCAATTTTAAAAATGAGCAAGTACCTAAGAGCCCATGGAAAACCATGGATGGAGAGGGTGCTAACACCTTCCCTTTCCATAATCTACCCCCCGTACTCAGGAATCTCGAAAAAAGGTATTTTTCTGTTCTTTTCACCCTTTCCTGATTGGATAAAAGAAAAGTCGGTGGCGACTCTTGCTTACCGCGACATTTGCAAACAAAAAACACAAACCGTTATTAACAGTCGGTTCTGCCACCGTATCACAGAACTGGTGACTCTACTAGGGAAGTGATTTATAAAGTGGGGTTTACCTTAGGATCTAGGTCATTTTAATTGCTTCTTTGGCTTGTCTTGTTTGATTTACTTTTAAGGGTATATGTTTGGGTTATTTGGATCCTAAACCCGGATTAGGGAATTCCTTTTAGGTAAGTAGCAATAAACTATGAGAGAGGTGTGCATGGTATACCGACACGGTTGAAACAGTATCTACGTTGATGCGATACTTTGGTGTGTACCAGTAGCCCTTGAGTAATCAAGGAGAATACGGGGCCGCTGCATGGTATCATAAAGCGTCAACTGACTTTAGCACCTTAATTGACCAACTTGGATTTTTAGGACGTAGTGAGATAGCCGTCTTTGGTGTAAACCCAAAGTCGGTTGACACTCGATGCTACACTCATTGAGGTTTGACTCTTGAGTTTTGTTTGGTGGCAAGTCAATTTTCTATCGGAACGAAATTTTGGGGGAAAGACCGGTGATATTGAGATCCCTTAGAACCTGGTTACTATTTCTAAGACAGGTTGAGCCAACTAAAATTCAAAAGGGTACTTACCTATGGAATCCATGAAAGCCTAAACCTAAGGTTACTTGTGTGACTTATTTGCTTTCTTTGCCTAACAATTTAAACTCATTGCAGGGTTTTGGTTGTATTCCTTGTAGGACCTTGTTTGTATAAATCCAATAAATTGGTTTCTTACCCTACATTCTTGCTTGAAGCATAGCATACACATCATAGCATCATAACATGGCATATCATACTAACCATTTCAAGGATCTCGAGGGCTCGTGATGCAGGTTATGATGAACCAGAGGTCTAGCAAGGGGAAATGGGATTTATTTTCCTCTAGCCAATGTTGTCAAAATATCAAACACAGCAACTTGAGTCAGGGGCTATGACCCACTTGATATGGTGAGCTTGACTCTCGTAGAAGGACACTCAACGATACAAAGTTCTTTAATCAAAGCTGAAAATTTCATATTCTGACATTTTCTTGTTTACCCCGCGAGATCCTTGAAAACATTTACATATCATACATGTTGTTGCATAACAGGTAGTCTCCAGTAAGGGTCTCTCATGTTCTTGTTGTTTATTTCAGCAATGGCTCTTAAACAAGACAATATAGATCTCAAAATTCAAGAGGCCCAGTATATGGAAATGTTCCTAAACCTATCCAAGGGGCAGGAAGAGTTGAAAGCACTCCTTGATGGGGACCCGACCAAGAAAAGTCCTGAAGACAATAAGGACAAACGGTTGGAACAATTGCAAGCCGAGGTAGAAGCAATGAGAACCCAGATGCTGGGGAAGATGGCTCTTATCCAAGGCCTAGCCCGGGGACAAGAAGAGCTGAGAGCCATTATCAACAAACTTCATCAAGATGGATACAACCGTATGAACAAGCGGTTAAGGTTGGGGACCATATCATCGATCAACCTCCAAGAAGAAAAGAGGTTAGTTTGGTGAAGAGTGGACCTTTCCAAATTTCTACTACCTCACGGGTCCAACAACAACCTCGCCAAAAACAACGGGTTAATCAGAGTAAGTCGGATACACCCAAGAGGCAGTTTACCAAACTCAACATGCCGCTGTCGCAAGTCTTGCAACATATGTTGAAGTTGAATTTTCTCACATTGAAGGATCCTCCTCAAAATCCTAATACTTTCGCTCCTACTTACAATCCTGATGCAATATGTGCATATCACTTCAACAATCTGGGGCATGACACTGATAGCTGCTGGATGTTAAAATACAAAATTCAAAACCTGATCGATGAAGGAGCACTGGAGTTTACACAAGATGGTCAGGATGAGTTCTTCTGCCATCCATCCAAGGCACGCTATCCGAAATGATAAGATCAGACGAAGAAGCTTTTCGTTCATTAGAATTTTCAATTTTTAATTTTCTTTTGATTGTTCGAACATTTATTCATGTCAAACTTTATTACTTTATCAATGCATTGCATATGTCCGTTTTGAATTAAGTCATTCGTATTCACTATACTGCTTTCCTTTTGTGATATTCAACTCTTGATCAAAATCCCTGAGCCTTTAGAGGGAAGATGATGAAAATGATACCACAATCTCTACAATATACTTTTGAACAGACCCCGCTAACGATGTACAAGCATTGTTTCAAATCCTAAACAGTGGAGTTATAAGGAAGATAATACCTAGTCAACCCCTCTGAGCCAAAGAAGTAGGAGTTTTTCTTTTCACACAAATTAAAACCCTTTAATCATAACCTGTGGCAGGGTAGTTTTCTCTGTCAATTCAGACGTGTATTCAGTCGCAATATTCTGCTTCGTACACAATGAATTGCATCGAAGATGTCCTTCCAAATCAAAAGATGGTGACGGTTCCGTATAATCGTCAAGACAGGTTGTCATTATCTCTCAAAATAAAAGCCCATTAAGTCAGAACCTATGAAGGAGTCTTAATAAAAACTGGGGCATCCCGCTGAGTGTAATTACAAAACAAACAGTTCAGGAAAAAGAAGAGATAACAAAAACACAAAAAAAAGAGTTCACTACGAATCCTCAACAAAAAGATTACAAAAATGACCGCCTATTCAAAATAAACTATTAGTATCCGAACCATCACCAGAACATCAAGGACAAGATGTCAGACTCAATCGCGACTTAAATGCACAATTAACTAAGTATAGGACTGAAGAAAATCATGAAGAACGGGTGGGTACAAATAAATTTTGAGCCTTTAGCTTTTGTTTCTTAAACCGTGAACCAGGCCACGTTATAACCCTTAAAAGTCCTAGCTGAAGCATGGGTTAGTTCGAAAGCATACTGTTACAAAAGGTGTCCTGACTCCTGTAAGGTTTTCTATAAATCATGAGTTAATATCACTCTCTTGCAAAATTTGTTTTACTAAAAATTGAATTTTCAAAAAAAAAAAATTCAAGACAGACATAAGCTTTGTATTCTTAAAATACCATTGTTTGCATATGACTATTTTTTCAACAACAAAGAAATTCGCATGACGAATATCTAGTGAACAAAAATCTTCTAAATGAAAAGGATCACCTCTAGTGGAAAAACACTTCCAACCAAGGGGCACGGCATGATCATTGTCCATCACCTGGGGCAGTCAAGTCAACATTCAAGTAATCTCCTAAAAATGCCGAATAGCTAGGGGAAGATCTCCATCTGAATCACTTGGGGCATTGGACATGAATTCCAGCAACGAATCATGTATGATCAAACAAACACCTTCTGGCAGTGTGACAACACTTACTACTATGGATAGTGACAATTCTACGCACCTGGTGAGCGTGGACATAGTCGGAAAATACTACGCATGAACGAAGACCCGCTAGGTTCACTGGCCTAGGCAAAAATTAGGGATAAAAACAAAAAATATGTACACCCGGCAATTCGAAAACCTGAAAAGGAGGCTTGGGCAAAAAAGGGTATCCCGGTGAACTTAAAATCTGAAAAGGCAGTCCAGGCAAAAGTTAGGGATTAAAGCGTACGACTACGTCCTATCATCTTGTCACTTGTCTAATCAGTAGAAGGTTTATTACCCGGATTTGCATTCACCAAGGACTCTAAGTGTTGGGATAACAATCAAACCATCTACAAAATCCCGATTGATATTTTCTACAACAGGTATCGAGACAGGGGCATTCTACTACAAGGTCACTGCCATGTTCTTAGCATGCATCCTATTGATGTCAGGTGTTATCATACCCTCGACAGAGCAAAATCTCCAAATTACCACTCTAACAAAAATTCCCCAATGAAGTCGCCAAGCTTCTCAAGATTTCCCAACGGAAACATTCTTAATAAAGCAGATTATCATCTAAAAATGGTTCAGGTACGATCCAAAAACGGATGTCATCCTGATACCTACTCTAGATTCTATCCTAGTACAATGCAAATACAATCTAGAGATGAATGTCATTCTGACACTTATTTCAACACATCATCTAGAAACGGTTCAGGTACGATCCAAAGATGGATTTCATCCTGACACTTATTCAAGATTCTCATCTAGAAACTGTTCAGGTACGATCCAAGGACGGATGTCATCCTGACACTTATTCAATATTCTCATCTAGAAACGGTTCAGGTACGATCTAAGGACGGATGTCATCTTGACACTTATTCAAGATTCTCATCTAGAAACAGTTCAAGTACGATCCAAGAACGGATGTCCTCCTGACACTTACTCCAGATTCTCATCTAGAAATAATTCAGGTATGATCCAAGAACGGATGTCATCCTGACACCTACTCCAGATTCTATTCAAGTACAGTGCATATACGATCCAGAGACGGATGTCATTATGACACTCATTCAACACGTGTTTCAAGTACATTGTAGATACGATCCAGAGACGGATGTCATTCTGACACTCATCCAACACATGTTTCAAGTATAGTGCAGATACGGTCCAGAGACTGATGTCATTTTGACACTCATTCAACACATGTTTCAAGTACAATGCAGATACGATCCAGAGACAGATGTCAATCTAACCCTCATTCAACACATGTTTCAAGTACATTGTAGATACGATCCATAGACAGATGTCATTCTGACACTCATATAATACATGTTCAAGTACAATCATGACATAGATCCATCCATAAAATCTCCAGCAGGAACAGGGGCAGAAACATCCTGATGCGAAGTCATCGCCGTATCCTTAGCATGCCCCCCCGTGACATCTACACTCCTCATAGAGTAGAGGCAACAAAATCTTTGACATCGACTTCCCCAAATAGGAGCTACTTTCCCCAGCAAAGTTCCTTCAGAGAGCTGACGTCTATATTCCTCAGCCGAATTTTATAATCGCAAGCGGTTCATAAATTTTTCTCCCGAGAAGACTTTATTTCTATGAATACAGAAGCTCAATCCCCAACATAGTTTATCCCTAAAGCTATAGAAATTCATCCCCCGATAGAGTTTATTTCCCCGAATCGGAAAAATATTCCAGTAAAGCATATCCTCTCGCAAGTAGAGCTATTCCCCCATAGGGTTATTCTCAAGCAGAGTCTCTCCCCGGCAGAATATTCACAAAAAGAAAGGAGTAAATCCACAGCATAGTCATCTCCATTCACCATGTATAGAGGAAATGAAGAATTCAGCTGCCCCAATACTCTTCAGCAGCAGTCCAGGATTTATTTTCCCCGACTAAGGAATACCGCAATACCATCCCATATCCATACATCATGGTATACGTATACATATTGCATACAATAAAATCTCATTTATTTTGAGAACATCATCACAATTCATTTCATACATCATGACATTGCATACGACTAATTCTTCACCTTTCAGGAAAAGACCAAATCAGCAAGCTACGTCTAACCAAGGGCTATTCAAGGATTTTCCTCAAAAAGATAATCCTAAGATCTCTCCGCTCACTATGCCGGTGGAAGAGACTCCAAGACTTTCGTCTGATTAGTTGAATCGCTACTAAGATTCTCTTGATAGCTATGCCAACCAAAGTTAACCTAAGATCACTCTGCTCACTATGAAGGTAAAAGAGACTCTAAGACTTTCATCTGGGTCAATTGAATCGCTACCAAGATCCTCCTGATTACTATTCCAGCCAAAGTTAACCCAAGATCTCTCTGCTTAATATGCCGGTGGAAGAGGTTCCAAGACTTTCGTCTGGGTCAGTCGAATGGCTACTAAGATTCTCCTGATTACTATGCCAGTTAAAGTTAACCCAAGATCTCTCTGCTCACTATGCCGGTAGAAGAGACTCCAAGACTTTTGTCTGGGTCATTCGAATTGCTACTAAGATTCTCCTGATTACTATGCTAGTCAAAGTTAACCCAAGATCTCTCTTCTTAATATGCCGGTGGAAGAGGTTCCAAGACTTTCGTCTGGGTCAGTTGAATCGCTACTAAGATTATCATGATTACTATGCTAGTCAAAGTTAACCCAACATCTCTCTGCTTACTATGCCGGTAGAGGAGACTCTAAGACTTTCGTTTGGATCAGTCGAATCGCTACTAAGATTCTCCTGATTACCATGCAAGTCAAATTTTACCTAGTTTTTCCCTGGGTCAGACATGTCGACACTAAGATCTCTCTGATTACTATGCCAGTGGAAGATGTACCAAGACTTTCGTCTAGGTCAGTTAAATCGCTACTAAGATCCTCCTGATTACTATGCCAGTCAAAGTGAATTCAAAGCCTTTCTCGAGTTTAGTTAAATCGACTCTAAGATTTTTACCCCAGTTGAAGACAACTTGAGACATTTCTCTAGTTCAGCCAATTCGACATTAAGATTTATATTCCAATTAAAGAAGCCATGAAGCCCGAAAACTGACTGGATAATAGTCAATCAACCATTCAAGACACTGTGAAGCCCGGATCCTGACCAGATAACAGTTTAATCTCATTTCCCCAATAAGTCGCCGTGAAGCCTGGAATACGACCAGACAGCAGTCAACCTTATCATCCTCAACAAGTCACTGTGAAGCCTGGATCCTGAACAAATAGCAGTTCGCTTCCGTATCTTCAATCAAGAAATGACTCCCCAGTAGAGTAATGGACAGACTGAAGCTCCTAGACTCTATTCCCCAAGACAAAGACCAACATTCCTCAGCGAAGGCCACCCTAACAACAGGAACAGGAATTCGCATGAAGGAATATCTCAGGAAATCATAATTGTTTTGGATGGCATCTTTAAGCCCATCTCCGAAGAATCTCTGTCACCTTCTCTAGATGGCATTTGTAAGCCCATTCTTGGTTTCATCAACCGTCAGTTTTACCTCATGCGAGTGCAAATTTTTGGGCACTCTAGTGTTCAATTATCTTCCACCCTCAGATAACGAAAGGCAGACAAGCCAATCTAAATCCTCGGGTTTAAGAAGATTGAACAGGGGCAGCTGTTGTACCCCAAAGTTTTCCCTCCCATTTTAACACAAGACATACTCCTAGAGGTCCTCAATGGCTCAAGTTGACTAAGGATTGACCAGACAAATCCTCCTCTTACGACAATAAGCCTCAAACTAGGGTTTCACTTCTCATCAAGATGTTTGAGTTCCAAGGGTCCCAAATTGTCTCCATTGCCCTAATATTTCCTCAATATCATACATGCCAAGTTTCATGCCTTGCACAACTAGTTTGCACAGTCAACTGCGCAAATGCCTGAAAATCAACTATACTAGGTCAAAAGTCAACTGTGACCCAAATACAGTCAAACTTCAAGATTTTTGGTCAACATCAATATTTTGAAGTATTATCCATCATTTGATCAAGTTTTGATCATGATTCCTCAAGAAATGCTCCTAACTCATCAAAAGTCAAAAATGGAAATTTAGGGTTTCTATAGGAAAAGTCAACCAAACTTTGACTAGGCATAACTTTCTCATACTTTATCAAATGTTTTCCATCCAAGACTCATTTTGAAGAGAATCCAATTCCCTACAACTCCTATTCATCCCTCAAGATGAAGAAATGCCTCAATCAAAAGATACAAGTTCATACATTATAGGTCATTTCAAAAAGTCAACAAAAACACCTTTTGGGTCAAAGCTCCTTTCATGAACATGGAAGATCCAATTGAGATGAAACCAAAAGGGTTGTTTAGAGGACATCCTAAGCTCTCTGTGAAGTCCAATAACACCCTCTTAGGATTAAAAATAAGAGAGATATGCATTGTGAAAGTTGACCAATTTTATGAAAGTGCACAAAAGTCAATGTGAGCAATTTGGATTTTTGAACTAATGGGTGTGGGTTTTGGATCTCAAACATATCCATGGACTTATTCAAGACATCTAAATCCATTATTTTATTTTTATGAGATTTATTTTTATTTATTTGAATTTTTATTCATTTAAATCTTAATAAATCAAATAAAATAGTAAAATGTTGAATTAAATCCCAAGATTTGTTTTATGATCAGATCATGAGCCTATCATCAGAATATTGAGTCAAAATTTCATGCAAGGGCTGATTGGAGAGAGATGAGCAAGATTTGGCCAAATTTGGAAACTTAAAATTCTAAGATGCACATCAAATCCATTCCATCCAATCTTCAAGATTCATGCCACATTTGTTAACCTAATGTGATTCACTACATATACATAACAATTCCAGACCTAATAGGACACGCAGCTGCTGCCAAAAAGCCCTCTTACAAGCTTGAAATTTCAAGGAAAAGTTCCAATCGAATTCAGAGTTACAGAGAGATTCAAAGCATTCTGAAGCTTGCAATCAATTCCTGGAGGTATTCTGAAGCTAGTTGTATCACTCCCAAGCGCCAAAGCCCCAAGAATCGTTCCCAACACCATCACAATTTGCTCTCTCTTTTTTTAAAAACAATTATGATCATACGTGCATCATAAATTAATTTTGACCATGCATTCTTTCTTATGTGAATGATTAGAATGTATTTTAATCGTTAGTTGCTCGTTTTGATGTATGAATAATTATATGTCATTGTTAGGGTTTTGACCTGTGATTTAGGGCTTTCAGATACAGGCAAAATTAGGCTAAAAGTTGACTGCCATCGTGCTTAGGGGATCAAACCCAATCGATCCATGGCGTTAGACTGGATTTATATTACATACTGTGAATTTTGAGAATGGCAGGTACTATAGTGACGGACAATGTCCGTAGGTAAAAATGCAGAAGCAAATACGACGGAGGAGTGGGGAAGACGATAGCGTGGCATAGCCTGGTTAGCTATTTTGAACCAGCGTGCGATTTTTGTTTTCATATATTGGGATCCTTTGTTTTCACATATACTATATTTTTGTATTATTATATTAACGAATGATCCAATGGCACAGTTGGTAAAGGCAGCGTGTTGTACCCCAAAATTTGCCCTCCCATATTTCTCAAAATATTTCAAGAAAAATTCACAAGTCTAACCCGGCGCGTCATATTTAGGTGTTCTTTCGCCAAGATATCTCTGATAACATATTCTCAAATTCAGGTTTGGCTCAAGAGTTAATTCTTTAAAGAAGGTATCCGAATGTGTGAGTTTTCTCGAAGAAATATGGTGAAAAAATGTGCTGAAAGTGCAGTTTTTATGGGCTAAAAAATTCATAACTTGAAGATCGTGGCTCGTTTTGAACCCGTTCTGGTGGCTAAAATTCCGTCTTGACATTATCTACATTTTTATCTCTCACGGCTGGAAGCCAATTTCGATCAGAAGGTCTTCAAAAATGTGGATTTATCAAGTATTCTCGTACAGAAAATTTGTGACAGAAGTTTATTTCCGTCATGTTCAGAAAATCATAACTTGGTCGATTTTCATCGTATCGAGCTGGTTGCGGCGCCAAAATTTCACAAATTGAGTTGGCTACATTTTCACATAAGGTATTGAGTTCAAATGATATTCAAAAGGCCTTCGTTTTTTGCTCAGAGTGCGTGACACGCCGAAAATCCTGAATGCTGAATATTATTTCATCTGGGCCGAAACTTCGAAAATTCATAACTCGGTCAATTTTTATCGGATTGGGCTCATATTTTTACACAAGGTCCCTGACTCATAGATCTACAACTTTGCTTCAAAAGTCGAGACCGGATTATGCTCCGATCAATACCAGTTTTTTATTGAAGAACGTGTCAGAGTCGACACTGGAGCCCAAAATAAGTTTGTCTGAGCTGAAACTTCAAAAATTCATAACTAATTCACCGTTTATCCGATTGAGCCGATTTTCGGACAGGAGTTAGTTCTCGATGTCGGCTACATTTTGTCTTCACATTTCAAGTGAATATTGGAGGCCCAATTGCACATTCAAAGCCCATTTTCTTTACCCTAATTTCCATTATATAATCACCTTCTTTTCACACAAACCAAAAAAAAAAGCGGAGGAAAAGAGAGAAAAAACCTTGCCACAACACTGTTAAAATATCAAATTCTTTCAAGAACCCTAAAACCTTGAAATCCTTATTACAAATCCCTCTCTCACTACAAACAAACCATCACAGTTACAAACCAACACCTTACTACTTCTTCAGTAAGGATAAGGCTGGCTTGATCTCCACGATCCAAAGGGCATAAAAGCATTCAGGTCACTAATTTTCCAGTAAGGATTTAGACAGGATCCCATGCAGGTTCATTAAGGAACATTGAGGCCAAAACACAAATGGCCAAAAGCCAAAATCCAAATGGCCAAAGTAGAACAACTTATGCATGACACCAAAACATGGCGAGACAGACATCCTGAGAAGATTAAGGAACGTTGAGGCCAGAACACAAATGGCCAATAGCCAGAACACAAATGGCCATGAAACCCAATCCAATGGCCAAAGAATGCAGACCACGGTACTCAGGAGTCAATGAACACGCACGTGATACCAGGAAGTCAAACAAGGCTTTTTGTCTAATGGGCCAGAATACTTCAAAAAAAACCCCCCTTGGGCCTGAAACCCCCCTTGGTTTGCATCCTTTTTAATTTTATTTTCTTTTCTTTTCTAATTCTTTTTTAATTATTTTAATTCTTTTTTTCACCATAAAATAATTTTCTATAATAAAAACAGAAAAAATCAAAAATACAAATATATTTAATTATTATTAATTTCATCACTAACCTATTTTTTTGTAAATAAACTCTAACAATTAACTTAGTTTAATTTAGGTTTTTAAACTTTAATCTTTTCCTAATAAGTTAAAAGTATCTAGAATTAGGTTTTTTTTGTACATTTTCATCTTTTTCTTAATAAATTATTAATCATCATTATTTATCATTATTATTAATTATCATTAATTTTGTAAATAAACATGTAAATAAATTAATTAACTAGTAAATTAGATTAACTTTAATATTTTCATTAATAATTAAAATAATCTAGATTTAGGGTTTCCTTTTAATTCTTGTTCTTTATTTTCCATAAATACAAAAAAACACTAAAACACTTTCTTTTCTTTAATTAAATAATTAATTGGACTTTAATTTAGTTAATCTCATGCAAAGGGTCAAAACCCTCGGACGTCCTAATTTTAATTCTTTTCACGCATTATTTCTTTCGATCATTATGTAACTGTTTCTCAGATGTAATAGTAATTAGGTTTATCTTTCCGTCTTTACTTTCCGCATCTTTATCAAAAACGGTTCTTTGTTAATTTGGCGATGTATAGACCCGCGCCTTGTAATAGCGTATGATTTATCTTTCCGCATTTAAATTTCCGCACTTTTAAATTCTAATTGCATGAAAGAATGTATGGCCTAAATTAAAAACAAGCGTAGATCACCATGATACATGTACAAGATAAAACATAACATGAAAATAACACACAAATTCACACACCACTCTTAGGGTACGCCTCACTGTTGCCTTGCCCTCGAAACGTGGTCGTCGAGTATAGGACTATTTAGTAAGTCCTTATGTCCATAACATGATCCAGTTGCCTCGAAACGGTTGCCTCGGAATAAAAAAAAGGATTAATGGCATAAGGGTAGCTTCTAAGGTGTCCTACTGTTGCTCTGGTGACCACACTGTCCCTAAAAACGAATTGACCCGAACACCTCCAACGGCGGTGCTACCTATCTCTCAATGGTGGGATGGCACTACCTTAAGGACATTTACACAGCCTAATTCCTTAGGATAGGTAGATGAATCATGGATACTTGCTCTATTCTAAAAGACAAATCAAAACATCTTTTCACACTGACACTTTCAAAAAGCTTTCAAAACAATTTTTCAAACACTCTTGAGGACTGATACAAGAGTTATTCAGAAATCTTTCAAAGAAACTTTTTCAAATTCACTCATAATTGAAAAGCAAACATCTTTTGGAAACACAAATGAGCAAGTATCTAAGAGCCCATGGATAACCATGGATAGAAAGGGTGCTAACACCTTCCCTTTCTATAAATCTACCTCCCGAACCGAGAACATATCTCATAAGGAATTTTGTTGTGCTTTTGTCCTGTCCATGTTGGAGAAAATAAAAGACGGTGGTGACTCTTGCTTCCGCGATATTTCGCGAACCAGCGTTAAACAGTCAGTTCCAGATCCATCGATCACAAAACTGGCGACTCTGCTGGGGAAGTACTTATAAAGTGAGGTGTACCTTAGGAATAAGATCACTTGTGTTTTTAATTGTTGTGTTTGTTTGCTTTATTATTGTGGGTTGCATCAGAGTTACATAGATCCTAACCCGGATCTGGGGATACCCTTTTAGGTAGCATAAGCTGTGAGGGACCTGTCCGGCGTAGACCGACACGGGTGAAGCAGTGGCTACGTTGGTGTGGCACCTTGGTCTGTACCGATATCCCTTGTGTCGAAACGAGGAGAATATGGGTCTTCTGAGGAGTCATTAAGCACCAACCGACCTTAGAACCTTAAATGACCCAACTTGGCCAATAAAACAGTAGCAGTATGCTACGCCCATTGAGGCTAAACTCTCGTGATGGTTCTGGCGGCAAGAAAAGATTGCGATGCTGGAGTTATGACCGATTGAGGGTAGTCAGTGATATTGGGATCCTCTAGAACCCGGTTACTTCTGATAGGACAAGTCTTAACCAACAAACTGAAAGAGGGTAATACTTAGACCCCATGCTGGCCTAAACTCTAAGGGCTCTTGTGTGACTTGTGTGCCTTCCAACTTGACTATTTGCATGCCTGTTATCTGACACTTGAGTTTCTTGCAGGTTTTGTTTACAGTCCTTAATCTGGACTCATAACAGGGTTTACCTACATTATTCCATGCATAGCATAACATCATACCATTGCATACATCCTGCATAAGGACTAACCCATTTCAAGGATCTCAAGGGCTTATGATGCAGGTCAGGATGAACCAACTGTCCAGCAAGGGGCAAAAGGGGATTTATGTTCCTCTAGCCAAGGTAGTCAGGGGCTATGACCCACTCGATATGGTGAGCCTTGACCCTTGAAGAAGGACTCTCAATAACATGCAGTTCCTTCAATCAAGCTATCGGATCCCAACTCTAACAATTTTCTTGTTTACCCCGCGAGATCCTTGAAAACATTGCATGCATACATACATATCATTGCATTACAGGTATCCCTTTTACAGGTTGCTTACCTTCTTCGCTGTTTATTTCAGCCGATCGTCATGAATCCTGAATCATCTACTGAGCAATCCATCTAGGCCCTCCAGGCCCAGAATGCCCAGTTCCAGGAGTTGATTAAGAGTCTAGCCCAGGGCCAACAGGATTTGAAGACTCTGCTCTCGAAGAGGAAGAAGAAGAGGACAGTGATGTTCAACCCGAGACGCAAATCTGGGAATGGATCACTAAATGAAGTTGAGCAGACTACCCCATCTGTTGGAAAGGACATCCCCCATGAGAGAGAGGTTCCTAGTCCTGTGGTCTCCGACAACGAGATCGATTACAATGATGAGCAGTACCCTCCAGTTGAGGACAGGTACAAACAGCTAGAAGACAGGCTAAGTGCTATGGAAATACAAAAAGTGCCCGGCCTGGACTTCGAAGATCTAGGTCTGTCTTCTGGGGTAATAATCCCGCACAAATTCAAGGAACCTGCCTTTGCAAAGTACGACGGGGCATCCTGTCCTAAGCTGCATCTCAGGTCCTACACAAGGAGGATCCAGCCCTACACGGCTGACAAGAATTTATGGATTCACTTCTTTCAGGATAGTCTGTCTGGAACCCAACTCGACTGGTTCTATCAACTGAATGGAGCTAACATCCGTAGCTGGGAGGATTTGGCCACTGCATTCTACAAGCAGTACCAGTACAATGCCGACCTTTCTCCCACGCGTACTCATCTTCAGGGGATGTCTATGGGTACAGGCGAAGGCTTCAAAGAATTTGCTCAAAAGTGGAGGGACCTTGCTGGAAGGGTACAACCACCTCTAACTGACCGCGAGCTCGTCGACATGTTCTTGGGGACCCTGTCTGGTCCATTCTTCAACCACCTGATTGGGAATTCTGCTGCTGGGTTTACAGATTTGGTCTTGACCGGGGAAAGAATAGAGGCTGGCATCAAGACAGGGAAAATACAGAATGGTGACTCCCCGAACACTGAGAAGAAACCATCCAAGAGAGAATCTAGTGTTGTCTATGGCTCAAGAGGGCAGAATAGGTCCGAACACCGCCAAGATGTCAACGCGGTGCTTATTGCAAAACCGGCCGGCGCCCCTCAGCGTCACAATCAGCAAAGGGAAGAGAGACCCAAAAGGAAATTCACTCCCCTCGGCATGACCTTGTCACAGATATTGCCACGGTTGCTGGAAACCAAGTTGGTAACTCTCATGGACCCTCCAAAGAATCCCAACAGGATGCCGTCAAGGTATAACCCCAACGTTCGCTGCGCTTACCATTCTGACAGCCCGGGGCATGCTACAGATGACTGTTGGACTTTGAGAAATAAGGTCCAAGATCTGATTGACGCAAAGGAAGTCCAGCTCGACTCTCTAGAGACTCCCAATGTGATCACTGCTCCCTTGCCAAAATATGGCTAGGACTGGATTTTTTGTTCATTCGAATGTTCAATTTGAAATTTTCTTTTGATTGTTAAAACATTTATTCATGTTAAACATTGTTATTTCATTAATGCACTACACATGTCTGTTTTGAAGTAATTATTTTGTATTCACTATATGCAAACTGTTTTCATTTTTTTGTGATGATCAATTCTCGGTTAATAATTCTAAGCCTCTTGAGGGAGGATGACGAAAACGATACCACGATCATTACAGTATGCTTTTGAACAGACCCCGCTGATGAGGTACAGGCATTGTTTCAATCCCTAAACACTGGAGTTATAAGGAAGATAATCCCTCGTCAACCCCTCTGAGCCAAAGAAGTAGGAGTTTTTCTTTTCTAAAATTAAAACCCTTAATCATAACCTGGGGCAGGGTAGTTCTCTCAGTTGATCCAAGTGCATAACAAATGGCACCAAAGAGGTCCTTACAAAACAAACAAAAAAAAGTGATGGTTCCCTATAATCGTCAAGACAGGCAGTCATTATCTTTCAAAAAAAAAAAGCCCAATAAGTCAAAACCTATGAAGGAGACTTACAAAACTGGGGCATCCCGCTGACTGTAATCACAAAAGAAACAGTTCAGGCAAAAAACAGGGATAACGAAATCAAAAAAAAAAGAAAGAGGTCTCACAAACCCTCAACAAAAAAGGAAATGACTGCCCATTCAAAATAAACTGTCAATATCCGAACCATCACTGGAGCATCAAAGCAAAGACTCAAACAAGGTCTGACGCACGATCAGCTGAGTTTAGGTTTGAAGAACATCACGAAGAACGGGTGGGTACAAATAATTTGAGCCTTTATCCTTTGTTTCTTAAACCGTGAACCAGGCCACGTTATAACCCTGAAAAGTCCTAGCTGAAGCATGGGTTAGTTCGAAAGCATACTGTTACGAAAGGTATCCTGACTCCTTAAGGCTTACGGTAAAACAACGAATTGACATCGCAGTTTACAAAAAAAATCTCACTTGTTTTTATGAAAAATGCATTTTCGCAAAAAACTTCAAGACAGACATAAGCTTTGCATTTCTAATATAACATTGCTTGCATATGACTATTTGTTTGAACAGCAGAGAAATTCGCACGATGAATATCCAGTGAACAAGAATCTTCTCAACAAAAAGGTCACCTCCAAATGGAAAAACACTTCCAGTCAAGGGGCACGATGTGATCATTGTCCATCATCTGGGGCAGTCCAGTCAAGATTCAGAGGATATCTCAAATGCCAAATAGCCTGGGGCAAATCTCCATCTGGATCACTTGGGGCATTGGACGATCAAACGAAGATCTTCTGGTAACATGGCAACACAACAGCAAGGGCACCTCCCTACACGCTGAGAACGTGGACATAGTCGAAAGAATACTGCGCATAATCAAAGACCCGCTAGGTTGACACGCCTAGGAAAAATAAGGGATGAAATGAAAAAAATCTGTACACCCGGCAAGTCGAAAACCTGAAAAGGCGGCTTGGGCAAAAATGGGTATCCCGGTGGACTGAAAACCCGAAAGGGCGGTCCAGGCAAAAATTAGGGATCAAAGCGCACGACTATGTCCCGGTATCTCGTCACTTGCCTACCAGAAGAAGATTTGTCAAACGACAGTCATCAAACACCTTCACAGGTACCTTCTTCTCCAACAGAAACTGGGGCAATAATGAGTTGTCTAAATGATCCGGTTGCCCTGTCCACCGAGGTGCCAAGGTAAGTTCAGCTGAAGAATGCGACCAAGATACCTTCACTCCCTGCAGAGCAAACGCGTCTCCCCGGTTTTATTCAAAGGTTATTTCTCCACCAGAGCTTATAACTGGATTATCCTCAGCTAAAGGCCACGGAAAGATCGTCCTCGGCAAAGTTCTTCTTATTCCCCAACGGAGTTCATCAAAACTTCCAACAGAGCACAACAACGGTTTCCCCAGCGGAGTTATCCTCATCAGCCTCATCAAAGTACCTCTCTTTCCCCGTAGAGTAATCTCTTCGCCAAGTTTATTCCCCAATGGAGTTATCTTCTCCGACCGGTATTCTTGCAATCATCATCCCCAACGGAAACGAAGAATCTCACTCTTCAACATCAGCCCAGGATTTGACTTCCCGGCATCCGTCAAGGATCTATTTTCCCAGACGAAGATACATTCATAACATCACATTGTTATACATCATGATACATTCATATACGCATCATATCATACAATCTCATGTGTTGAGAACATCGTTGCTTGATTCATATCATGCATTGCATATGACTGACCTTTACCTCGTCGTTATAGACACTCGTCGTTATAGACACTCATCGTTATAGACACCCGTCGTCATAGACACTTGTCGTCATAGACACCCGTCGTCATAGACACCCGTCGTCATAGACACTTGTCGTCATAGACACTCGTCGTCATAGACACTCGTCGTTATAGACACTCGTCGTTATAGACACTCGTCGTTATAGACACTCGTCGTTATAGACACTCGTCGTTATAGACACTCGTCGTTATAGACACTCGTCGTTATAGACACTCGTCGTTATAGACACTCGTCGTTATAGACACTCGTTGTTATAGACACTCGTCGTCATAGACACTCGTCGTTATAGACACTCGTCGTCATAGACACTCGTCGTTATAGACACTCGTCGTTATAGACACTCGTCGTCATAGACACTCGTCGTTATAGACACTCGTTGTTATAGACACTCGTCGTTATAGACACTCGTCGTTATAGACACTCGTCGTTATAGACACCCGTTGATAAAGACCACCCGTCCATGGAAATAACCTGTCAGTAGAGACAACTCACCAACCTTTCTGAATTCCAGACTCGATTCCTGTATCCGGCCAGGGCACGTCTGAAGAGTTTGAAGATCTGATTCCTGTATCTCGCCAGGGTGTATCTGTTGACGACTAACATTACCAGACTCGATTCCTGTATCTTGCCAGGGCACGTCTGAAGAGTTCGAAGATCCGATTCCTGTATATTGCCAGGGTGTATCTGTTGACGACTAATATTCTCCGGACTCGATTCCTGTATCTTGCCAGGGCACGTCTGAAGAGTTTAAAGATTCGATTCCTGTATCCAGCCAGGGCACATCTACGTAAAGAGTTTGAAGATCAACTCCTGTAACAGGCCAGGTAATTATTTTTCTTTCTCAGGTACGCAAGTTCTCACTAAGGAATCTCTTACGCGATCGACACCTAGGTGGCGTCTATAAGCCCATTCCCGACAAGGTACTATCATACTTCCAGATGGCATCTATAAGCCCATCTCCACATACCTACAGTCTCCAAATGGCATATGTAAGCCCATTCCCTGCATCACACTGCTGACATTCTACTATGTGAGTGCAAATTTCTGGGCACTCTAGTGTTCAATCATCTTCCACCTTCAGATTACGAAAGGCACGCCAGCCAATCTACATCCTCAGGTCTAAGAAGATTGAACAGGGGCAACTGTTGTACCCCAAAATTTGCCCTCCCATATTTCTCAAAATATTTCAAGAAAAATTCACAAGTCCAACCCGGCGCGTCATATTCAGGTGTTCTTTCGCCAAGATATCTCTGATAACATATCCTCAAATTCAGGTTCGGCTCAAGAGTTAATTCTTTAAAGAAGGTATCCGAATGTGTGAGTTTTCTCGAAGAAATATGGTGAAAAAATGTGCTGAAAGTGCAGTTTTTATGGGCTAAAAAATTCATAACTTGAAGACCGTGGCTCGTTTTGAACCCGTTCTGGTGGCTAAAATCCCGTCTTGACATTATCTACGTTTTCATCTCTCACGGCTGGAAGCCAATTTCGATCAGAAGGTCTTCAAAAATGTGGATTTATCAAGTATTCTCGTACAGAAAATTTGTGACAGAAGTTTATTTCCGTCATGTTCAGAAAATCATAACTTGGTCGATTTTCATCGTATCGAGCTGGTTCCGACGCCAAAATTTCACAAATTGAGTTGGCTACATTTTCATAGAAGGTATCAAGTTCAAACGGTATTCAAAAGGCCTTCGTTTTTTGCTCAGAGTGCGTGACACACCGAAAATCCTGAATGCTGAATATTATTTCATCTGGGCCGAAACTTCGAAAATTCATAACTCGGTCAATTTTTATCGGATTGGGCTCATATTTTTACACAAGGTCCCTGACTCATAGATCTACAACTTTGCTTCAAAAGTTGAGACCGGATTATGCTCCGATCAATACCAGTTTTTTATTGAAGAACGTGTCAGAGTCGACACTGGAGCCCAAAATAAGTTTGTTTGAGCTGAAACTTCAAAAATTCATAACTAATTCACCGTTTATCCGATTGAGCCGATTTTTGGACAGGAGTTAGTTCTCGATGTCGGCTACATTTTGTCTTCACATTTCAAATTCAAAAATTGCACTTAAGTCCCTGCGATTTAGCCTGGAAAGTGACGAATTCAAGTGAACATTGAAGGCCCAATTGCACATTCAAAGCTCATTTTCTTTACCCTAATTTCCATTATATAATCACCTTCTTTTCACACAAACCAAAAAAAGAGAGGAGGAAAAGAGAGAAAAAACCTTGCCACAACACTGTTAGAATATCAAATTCTTTCAAGAACCCTAAAACCTTGAAATTCTTATTACAAATCCCTCTCTCACTACAAACAAGTCATCACAGTTACAAACCAACACCTCACTACTTCTTCAGTAAAGATAAGACTGGCTTGATCTCCACGATCCAAAGGGCATAAAAGCATTCAGGTCACTAATTTTCCAGTAAGGATTTAGACAGGATCCCATGCAGGTTCATTAAGGAACGTTGAGGCCAAAACACAAATGGCCAAAAGCCAAAAGCCAAATGGCCAAAGTAGAACAACTTATGCATGACACCAATACATGGCGAGACAGACATCCTGAGAAGATTAAGGAACGTTGAGGCCAGAACACAAATGGCCAATAGCCAGAACACAAATGGCCATGAAACCCAATCCAATGGCCAAAGAATGCAGACCACGGTACTCAGGAGTCAATGAACACGCACGTGATACCAGAAAGTCAAACAAGGCTTTTTGTCTAATGGGCCAGAATACTTCAAAAAAACCTCCCCTTGAGCCTGAAACCCCCCTTGGTTTGCATCTTTTTTAATTTTCTTTTCTTTTCTTTTCTAATTCTTTTTTAATTATTTTAATTGTTTTTTTCATCATAAAATAATTTTCTATAATAAAAACAGAAAAAATCAAAAATACAAATATATTTAATTATTATTAATTTCATCACTAACCTATTTTTTTGTAAATAAACTCTAACAATTAACTTAGTTTAATTTAGGTTTTTAAACTTTAATCTTTTCCTAATAAGTTAAAAGTATCTAGAATTAGGTTTTTTTTTTACATTTTCATCTTTTTCTTAAATAAATTATTAATCATCATTATTTATCATTATTATTAATTATCATTAATTTTGTAAATAAACATGTAAATAAATTAATTAACTAGTAAATTAGATTAACTTTAATATTTTCATTAATAATTAAAATAATCTAGATTTAGGGTTTCCTTTTAATTCTTGTTCTTTATTTTTCATAAATACAAAAGAACACTAAAACACTTTCTTTTCTTTAATTAAATAATTAATTGGACTTTAATTTAGTTAATTTCATGCAAAGGGTCAAAACCCTCGGACGTCCTAATTTTAATTCTTTTCACGCATTATTTCTTTCGATCATTATGTAACTGTTTCTCAGATGTAATAGTAATTAGGTTTATCTTTCCGTCTTTACTTTCCGCATCTTTATCAAAAACGGGTCTTTGTTAATTTGGCGATGTATAGACCCGCGCCTTGTAATAGCGTAGGATTTATCTTTCCGCATTTAAATTTCCGCACTTTTAAATTCTAATTGCATGAAAGAATGTATGGCCTAAATTAAAAACAAGCGTAGATCACCATGATACATGTACAAGATAAAACATAACATGAAAATAACACACAAATTCACACACCACTCTTAGGGTACGCCTCACTGTTGCCTTGCCCTCGAAACGTGGTCGTCGAGTATAGGACGTTTTAGTAAGTCCTTATGTCCATAACATGATCCAGTTGCCTCGAAACGGTTGCCTCGGAATAAAAAAAAAGGATCAATGGCATAAGGGTAGCTTCTAAGGTGTCCTACTGTTGCTCTGGTGACCACACTGTCCCTAAAAACGAATTGACCCGAACACCTCCAACGGTGGTGCTACCTATCTCTCAATGGTGGGATGACACTACCTTAAGGACATTTACACAGCCTAATTCCTTAGGGTAGGTAGATGACTCATGGATACTTGCTCTATTCTAAAAGACAAATCAAAACATCTTTTCACACCTACACTTTCAAAAAGCTTTCAAAACAATTTTTCAAACACTCTTGAGGACTGATACAAGAGTTATTCAGAAATCTTTCAAAGAAACTTTTTCAAATTCACTCACAATTGAAAAGCAAACATCTTTTGAAAACACAAATGAGCAAGTATCTAAGAGCCCATGGATAACCATGGATAGAAAGGGTGCTAACACCTTCCCTTTCTATAAATCTACCTCCCGAACCGAGAACATATCTCATAAGGAATTTTGCTGTGCTTTTGTCCCGTCCATGTTGGAGAAAATAAAAGACGGTGGCGACTCTTGCTTCCGCGACATTTCGCGAACCAGCGTTAAACAGTCAGTTCCAGATCCACCGATCACACAGCGCATTTGGAAGAGAGAGGACCTGGGTTCCAGTGGGGTACATGGCCAGGCGTCCATCCTACGCTCTCACTCTCAGGCATTATATCATTCCCTGATCCAGATCTAGCGCCCAGCCAGTAGTCCCCATGGTGGACCTTCCTAACACAACATCACTGGATCTCACGCTTGCATTGGACCATCAGATCTGTACTTTGGCCCAATTCAACAACCTCACCCCCCGTCTGGGTTTCACCCCCCCCTTTCAGGCCCGTTTCTCTTTTTTTTATTTATGCTTTTTAGTTTTATATTACTCTGTTTATTCATTCTTTTTTATCATAAAATCAGAAAATCATCATAAAAAATAGGACCTAGTTTTTTTAATAAATTAATTTTTGCAAATTAATTAATTTAATCAACTTTAATTTGTTTCATTAATTAAAATTAATTAGAAAAATTAGGTTAAATTTCAAACCTTTTCATAAAAATCCAAAAAAATATTTTAATGTTCAAATTAGTTTTTTAGGGTTTTGCACTTTTTTTTCAATTTAAATTCTCGCGCTTAATAATTTTTGTCGTACGATTTATTTTTCATTATTAATGTAATTGCTTTGAGATTGTAATAGTTTTAATTAGGTTATTTACCGTCGTTCCCTATTTACTGTTTAATCCCCAAAGTTTTTGGTCATGTAATCCCCATTCCCCGAAGCCTTGTAATAATTAGATTTACTTTTACGCTTTTACTTTCTGCAAATATATAAACTGATTAGATGTATGTGTAGGATTGTATGCAAAATATCAATAATTCGAAACAGTATAAAACCATAACTGTGCAAAGATAAATAACTGAAAAACAAGCACACGCACATGCGCACCCCTAGGGTATCACCACTCCGGTTGCCTTCGGTAAACAGTCATGAAGTATAGGGAGTTTTAGTGGTTTCCCTCTTGTAGCGATAAAAAATGTAGCGGGGTAAATCGGAGATCGAATTATTGATTAATTCGTCTCGCAAAAGCAAGAGTCGCCACCGCGCTTTATTGTTTCCAAAGGAAAAGGGAAAAGAGCGAAATAAAACCCTAAATATGCAATGTAAATAAAAATACAAATACAAAGCGTTTTTGAAAAGAGATCTTATGGTTCGGGGGTTGGTTATACAATGGGAAGGTACTAGCACCCAATGCATCTATAGTACTCTATAGGAACCTTTTGAAATATCTGTTTTATTTAAAATTGATCGCTTGATTGAAAATAAGTCATTTTGGCCGAAAAAGGGATACGGACGGGTTTTTGAAGATACGACAACCTAACGTTGAAGTTTTGACTTAAAAGGTGTGAGTTTTGGAGAAATCGGATATTTGGAAAAATTATCCTAAGCTTCAATGAAATGAGGGTACTCGCTCGATCGTTTTTTGAGGACATGAAGTCAACAAAAAATTAGACTATTCCCTTTGGATTGGTGCAAACAGAATAAACAAGTACAATGAAATAATTGACAGAAAATGATACACAACAATTAAATGTGAACATGCATTTTTTATATGATTTTTGTTTAATAGGCGAAAAGAAAAAGTTTAATTGATTTCACTTTTTTACGCATTTTTAATGATGAAAGGTAATGAGAATTAATAGAAATGTTTTTTAAGTTTTATATGTTTTTATTATTTTTTTATGTCTTTTTTTGTATTAGTATTTAATCAAAACGAGGGGAATAAATTAAAAGAAAAATAGCATGACCTTTTTTTAGTTTTACTTTCATATGTTTTTTAGAAATATTAAATATTTGTCAAATAAAACTTATAAATCAAAAATCTAATTAAAATACAGAAGACTAAAGTTATTAAAATAACCTAAACTTAGATTAAGAGATTTGGGTAAAATATTAAAATGTCTAATTGGAACTATATGTTATTCCTAAGGAACTAATTAATCTAAATTAACTAAATTAGTTAAAAAAGAAATAGAATTAACTAAAGACCAAATAAAGGTGGGGTGTGAATTAGCAAAATGGGATGGGCTTAAGCTAAAAAGGGAATTGAGTTGGGTTGAGAAGAGATGGAGCGGGTCGATTGGAAGACCCGGACTCAGGAGAAGAAAACGCAGAGCTGTACGAAAAAACCTAGGGAACGCGAACTTGGCCGCCGCCGGTGGAACCCTTCCTTCCTCCTTCACATCTCGCCTCCAGAACGACAACAATACACGAATCGAAGCCAGAACGCACGAAGGAAAAAAAAATGGAAACGCAGGAAAGAAAAGAAGAATCGGTGACAGAGGGTTATCGACGGCGATGAACGGTGATGGAAATTGAGGAGCGGTTCGATGACAGAGATGATGGTGATTTCGTTGACCTCCTGTGAGTTTTTACGAGTTCTGCATTGAAGGAGGATGCCAATCCCTTCATTTCTCAAATTGAATTGAGGCCGCTACCGGAAGAATACCTACATGATTTCTGTACCAGTGTTTTAAAGGTGATTAGCAGAAATAATCTTTGTGGCATAGAAGCTGACATCAGGTATGTCAATTCCCCTCCGTTTTCTCAATGGATTATATTTGCATCTAAAAAGAATCACGATTTCCGCTTCGGATTAGATACCTTAGGCGGTTAACTATAAACTGCAAACAGGGGGATCTCAACCTAGTGTAGCCTCAGTTTTCTATTGAAGTGATTTGTGCTTAGCGATTGGTACATGGCTTGGGGACGGTGGAGATAAAGAAGGGAAGCGAGTTGCGGTCGAGAAGTAGTTAACGGTAAGCTTCGATTTCTTCTCTTCAAAGTTGCTACGATAGAAACCTCTTCTACTTCTATTTTGCGTCTCACTGTATGTTGTATGTGTTTGAGATGGATTTGAACTTGTTCTTTTTTGATAATGCAACACTTTCATGAGTTAATGTATGTTTCTGTTTTGATTTTTGTATGCAGCTGAAGAAAAAGTGTTCGGAGCTTCAACAGTCACATAATGCTTTCTGAGAAGCTGTAAAGCTACTTGAACCTCACATATTAATCAGTCAGCTCACAAGGTATTTGTGAAAATTACGATCAAACTGTTTTTGACATCGGTTCCTACAAGGGGTTTGTATAATTGTCTAACCCTTGTGACTAAGACGAAGAAACAACAATATTCATTATGATAGCTATCATTTTTTATGTTCATTTCATTCATGCATGCTCTATGTAATCTAGGTATTATTTTATCCAGTAGCAAATGAAATTGTAATGAACAATTGTATCAAGTATCAAGCTATAATGTTGTATATATTTTCAATGAATGTTGCCAATTTGCTATCTATTTCCATGTTAATGTCGATGAATCATTTTTCGCTTGAGTTACCGGGTTATGTTACAACATGATTTTCATTACGCACATTGTCACTTATTCTCCTGGTTTGTTCCTTTTTACAGATTGGCTACACCCAAGGAAAGGTTTTGATTTGGCTTGTTGCTCACACTCATCAACTAGCAACTATTCGTAAAAGTTGCTGTACAGGTACACGACACTATCAATTCAGTCTAATTTGGGGATCCTCCACTTCTTCCATTAACCAAAGTCAGGAAACAAGGACAGATAGCCAAAATCTATTGCAATACAGGTTCTTCCATCGATTTGAGCGGGAGAAGAAGGACGGTTGTATTAGAGTTGAAGAAGGTGATGATTGATGGGGATAAAGTAGATAGCGAGCGGATGAAGGTTAAAGGTACTTCGCTTCTTTTCTTTTTTAAAAATTCAGATTTTTGAATGGTGTGTTTTTGTGAAATAAAGGTTTTGTTTTTGATTTAAAACTGTAATGATGTTGAATGGCCATTTTTCATGATTTCAGAAAATTAAAGAGAGTATTATTAAGTGAGACAAAGGCAACGCAACGGTATAAAGGTTTATGCGAAAAGCTGAAGAAAACTCACATGGTCGGAGCTAGTCCGACGGTACGATTCCGGCGAAATCAGGTAAGCTCCGAAGACTCCTCGCTCCTTGCTTTCTGCCACTAATTCTTCTCTTCTTCTTCGCCTAAAACTGGTTGGAATATGAATAATTGATTTTTTGGTGGTTTATGATTATACTGCTTTGGCTATGGTTTTGATACCGTATGCTTGAAAAATGGTTCTAATGCAGTATGTGATTTTTGCCTTGTGTTACGGTTTTGAATAGTTTTGATACAGGTTATGTTTGTGTGATTTGCAATATGTTATGCAAAAATGGTTTAGCAGTGATGTCTTGTGTGGAAATGGAATATGGTTTGCAATGGACTATGCAGGTTTTAGCATATGCAGTAGCTATGTTGAAATATGCTAAGGTTTTTTTGATGATGGCAGTAGCTATGTTTTTTTTGGTAGTTTTTGTAGTGATGGTTTTTGGGAATGGTTTGCAACGATATGGTATATAGCAGTATGCAGGTTTAGCTTGCAAAATGGACTATGGCATTTTGGATAGTTTTGCAGTGATGTTCCCCTCTGTAAAATATGCTAGCTTGGACTTCCTTTTGAAGGGATCCCTTTCTCATAGCCGTTGCCTTCTATTCTCATGGCTCAGGTTTTGAATATTTAATATATTTTTCTGATGTTCTGCACAAATGCTGCTGCATATGGTTGACTTTATTCCCAATTCATGCTTAAAGCAAAACCTGCAAAAACTAAACCTCTTCTTCTCTCTACCTCAAGTACAAAACTGATATATGAAAATGATATTTTGTACTGCTGTCTGAAAAAGTAATAGGCTGGAATATGATGAAAGAGGAAATATACATTGCTTGCTTTCATAGTTTTAAAACTGCACATGCTGGAAATTTCATATTGTTTTTTGCAGGTTAACGTTGGCTTGTTATTTGTGAACTAAACATGCTGTTTGTATGGTTTATGCAGTTTTGAAATTTATGCATATTTGAAATATGCAGTGGGTTTTTTTTTGATAAAAATGCAATTGATTTTGAAATGTGCTATTTTTTTAATTGTGCATTCATTTAAAAATTCCTCTCTTTTTTGTGAACCGGGAGAAATCCCGTGATTTGCAAAAAAGAGTAACTGATTCCGGCCATTGCTTTTAATGATGAACATTGAATTTATTTTCTGCATTTTAATTATTTATTAAATTCTGACTTTTCTTTTAATCGTTTTTGCAGGTAAAATTAAATGAGCGAACAAGAGCATTGGATTGAAGATTTAGAATTAGAATTTAGAAAAATAGCTTTTTATTTACTTTAAGCATTTATGTAATTGTCTTTATAAATATTTTGTAATAACACAACATTTAAATGACAATTGTAATAAATAGAATAAAGTGAATAAAAATTCTATTATTTCTCAATTAATTCTTTTTCTTTCCAATTATTTATTTATTGTTTATAATTCTTTAAATTATATAATGACTGAAAAATCAAATCCAATCATTTAAATTCAGAATGATAAACAAATAAATAAATATCATTGATCGATTAATAACTTCAATTATTTATTTTATTATTATTTTTAATTCTTCTAAATTATAATAACTTGAAAAAATAGAATTTCAGCTATTAACTTTAGAACAATAAATAATCAAATAAACATTGCTTGATCAATTAATATACTCATTTTCAAATGTTTATTTCATTATTCATAAACCTTCAAATTATATAATAACGAAAAACAGGTTCCCATTATTCAAATTTAAGATAATGAATAATTAATAAACATTATTTGACCCATTAATAAACCTTTTCTCAAATATTCTTTTTATTATTTATAAGTCTTTAAATTACGTAATAATCGAAAATAAATTCCAATTATTTGAATTTAAGATAATAAATAATTAATGAACATTGTTTAAGTCTTGATCAGTTAATAAATTTAGCGTTCAACAAATAAACAGCTTCTGACTCGAAAAAGGTGTGAATTTTTAAACTGTTTTGAAAATTTGATAAAAATAGGTCAAAACTCTTGCAATGCGAATAATGCGGATGGAAGACGGTATCTTAGGTCAAAATTTGGGGTACAACAGCTGCCCCTATTTAAGTTCCTTTTATCCGGAGATATGAAGATTTGAAATCTTCGTTTCGACGAGATTGAAGGTACTTAAATACATGACTACGCAAATTTTGTCCTATGATGCCGTCATCATGCAGTGATATGAATGTAGTGCATGAATTCACAGAGAAAGATATTGTGTGAAACAAGACAATGTTGGGGGAATCGAACACCAACAAAACATAGCGGTTCGGATTATACATTACTGGGGAGACAAGCTATCGACTTCAAACGACAGACTCCCGACAGCGAAAAAAATCGAGGGGAAACAACCTCTAACCCTAACAAAGAGAGCATCTTGCATAGGCTATAACAGATCATTGATCCAAAACAGTGAGTTCGCGACTCAAGGTCAATGGTAGACAGAGAATATCAAATTGCTGATAACAGATTACCGATTCCTGAGGGTATAGATTCGTAACAGACTTCTCTGCTAGCTTCCCAGAGGTATACTCATTAATGCTGAGGTAATGAGACTGTAGATACGAAGGTTGTTCAAATAAAGAAAATTGCCAGTTGTTGGCGTCCAAAGAAAATACCGATAACAAACAAGTCGCTCCAATAAAGAAGCCGCCGCTTGCTGTCGTCCAAAGAAAATACCAATAACAAACAAGCTGCTCAAATAAAGAAGCTACCACTTGCTGTATTCCGAAGAAAATACCGATAACAAACAAGCTGCTCAAATAAAGAGGCTACCACTTGCTTTATTCCGAAGAAAAGTAATAACGTACTGGTAACTCATGAAGAGTTTGCTGCTCGTTGCTTTCAGAAAAAATAAAAATGACGCACTAGTAGTTCGTGAAGAACTGCTGCTCGGCGCTTTCAAAAGAAGTAAAGTGACGCACTAGTAGCTCATGAAGAACTGCTGCTCGGCGCTTCAGAAAATAAATAACGCACTAGTAGCTCATGAAGAACTGCTGCTCGGCGCTTCCCAAAAAGGATAAAAGACGCACTAGTAGCTCATGACGAACTGTTGGCGTCTTCACAAAGTCATAACTGACGCACTAGTAGCTCATGAAGAACTGCTGCTCGGCGCTTTCACAAAGTCATAACTGACGCACTAGTAGCTCATGAAGAACTGCTGGCGTTTCAGAAAATAAATAACGCACTAGTAGCTCATGAAGAACTGCTGCTCGGCGCTTTCACAAATTAACGTACAAGTTGCTCGTGAAGAGCTAACGCTTGTCGTTTTCCAACATAATTCAGAAGGAAACTGCGATGATATTAGCAGAGAATAAAATCTTCATCAAAGAGAACCCTGAATCAATCCTTCCCGAGGAGATCATATACTTAAATGTGCAAAATAAATGCACCAGTCGTCTTGGTCGCAAACCCACTGGGGAAAATCAAAGAGTATAGCCTATGCAAGAGGCAACAACTTCATCCAGGAGTAACCAGAGAGAAAACAGTCAAACAAGACTCTACCCAATGAGAAAGTAACTCGATTGGGGAATTCATCCTATCCAAAAATGGACAAGGTAAGCTGAATCAAAAGTCATCCACGAGGATTAGCTCAGTTGGGGAATTAGAAAGGAGGCGCATTTTATGCTTAAGTTGGCACTCTATTTGGAAAGATCAAATACGTTATTTGAAAAGACACAACCAAGGTGTACGAATTCAAAGACATCAACAGATACAACTGTGCGTGCATGATGCAAGTGTAAATGAATAAATGAATGCCATGTATATGCTGACAGAAACCGACGGGGGAGATGGACAGAAGATGATAAGCCATCACAGTACAACCCGAAGCTCGGCTAATCTCAAAAGGAGGGGAACATCACCGGAGATAGAAGACAAAAGCCAACAATGCTGTAAAATCCTTCTACAAGGCTTAAATCTCTTGGAGAGGAAGATATTTCGAGTAGAAAACCCAAAGTCCAGTCCTCTACTGCTGACAACCCATTGAAAGGATAACAACACGAACAAATGCTTCAGCTGGAAGGAGTCATGCTTAGCTGGAGGTACTGGGAACACCAACCTCTGATAAAGTGTGCGATACATTCTAACAAGTCTAGATTGTCCCTGGGACCCATATGGATGCCCCAAGTTACTGCTGACGAGCTGCATGATGCACGACGATTGTTGCGAATAGCTTCACTTCTACAAATCCCCCAAGCTATCTGGTTGATGAGGAAAAACGTCTCAAGAGAGTTTACAAAAGACCTGGCATTCACCATGCTCTGGTGTCTTCAAACTCTTAGAGGAAATCGTCCAACCTGGACGTGATTGCCCCGGATTGACTGTAGTCGGCACAACAAAGTCTTCGAATTTTGCCCCAAACGAGCAAACAAATTGGGAAAAGCATAACTAGGAGAAGCAACCTGTCCATGCTTAAGGTCTTCAACTAACATGCCCCTGGATATGATTCTCTTGGCGTGATCCGCCAATTACTCAACAAAGTTTCAAGCCTCAAAAGAGTAAACTCAACACTGGTGTTTATGTGAGCCTCCTTGACATCAAACGCATGTTTTGCAGTTAGAAAGAGTTTACAATGAGAATGAAAACTCTAATGCAATAGTTATGTAAGTCTTGAAGATTTTGAAAAGATATCGCACAAGTTGTGCGAGTTAGAGCATCATTTATTTTCGTATAGGAAAAACATATGATACCAACATAACTATTTGAAACTCATGGGAGTCAGGAACAATATCTCATTGAAGTATGCTTTCGAAATGACCTTGCTTCAATTAGGACTTTTGAAGGTTGTAATGTGGTCTGGTTTATGGGTTTTTTAGAAAAAGGTTTTAAGGCTCGAAATATTTGGTGCCCACCCATTCTTCATGATGTTCTCCAACCCTATGTTCGGTTAATTCAAACTGAGTGTTCATCTATCAAGAGGATTTTGTGACGGTAAAATTTTTCTTACGAATTTTGAACACTCAATCAAATTACCAGAAAGCTACCCTGCCCCAGGTTAAAATTCAAGGTTTTCGTATAGAAAAGAAACTTCTGCTTCAAAGGCTCAAAAGGGGTTAGCAAGGGATTATCTTCCTTATATCTCCGGTGTTTAGGGATTTGAAACAATGCCTGTACATCATCAACAAGATCTTACTCAAAAGCATGCAACCAAAGATTTTGTGTTCTTTAGATCATCATCCCCCCTTCAATCTCTGCCTAGGCAAGAGAATGGGCCACATGTTGGTATCATAATGTAAAAGAAATTTAAAATTCGAGAGCAAATATGAGTGAAACGAATGAATTTCTTCAAGACAAACATACTCATTGTATTAAAATAATCATTCAGACGCAAACAAGTTCTTACATGCAAACAATGTTTTGATAAATAAGAAAAGCTACAAAAGCAGAAACAAGTTAATAATCTGGGAAGGCTTTCCACTTGAACTACCGAAAACATCTTCAACACTCAAAATCACCCTCAATCGTGTTTACTCTTCGGCATCCGTTTGATTTGAACTTCAAAACCAACGTCCTTGAACGACAAGATACCACCTCGGACCAACTTCTGAACCTTAATCTTCAAAGCGAAGCAACCCTCCAAGTCATGCCCACGAGCACCTTGATGAAAAGTACAAGCCAAATCAGCTTTGTAGTTCCAATGTATCTTCTTAGGGACCTTTGGTGGAGGTCGAGTCTGAACCAAATTCCTCTGCAACAGGATGGGGAACAACTCTGTGTAGGTGACTGGAATTGAATCAAACTGGGTTTTCCTCTGATTAGGAACTTGCTGATTCTGTTGATGAACGTGATGATTCTGATGTTGATTATCTCTTCCTCTGGTTCTCTTCTTGGAAAAGTCATTATCAAACTTCTTCACACCATTAGCTGCGCTACCGACTTCATATAAACATCCCATTCCGACATCTTCTTCTAGACGCACTCCCACATTCACCTTGTCAGGAAAGTCGTCAGGTGCATTAACCGTCATCTTTTCATGAGGAAAAGATTTTAGAGTTTCCGGGAAGACTTTTATCCTTGCTTCCTCCCTCCTAGAAGGATGGACTTGGGCGGAGATCAGAATTTCAACCAAACCAGTTAAGTGATCCAAACCAGCTTTCAAAATAGTCACCTCTCTGCGGAGTTCAGAAATCTCTTGCTTGATATTCTCCATTGTCCTCTTAGCGCGAGTGTTGTACTAGTGAGACCAAAAGGAAAAAATAAGACTCGAAAAAAGACCTTTGAAAGTGAGACAAAGGAAAAATGTAGAATGATGTATGATATGCAAAAGAGTTTTATTTGACTTTCAAGGAACTCAAGATATCAAGTTATAAACATCCAAGTATGAAGATAACAGATGAATTTTAAACTGGCTCCAAACATTGATCAAGTTATCGTCAAGATCAATCATCCATTTTGGTGGATTAGGGTTTTCGCCCTATCGACACCCAAGATCCATTGAGTTTGACGAAACTAGTGAAGTTTACAAAGAAAGACCTCCAAACTCCTTCAAAGTCAAGTGAAAAGAGTTTTATGGATGCATGAATGCATGGCGATGCAACAACCACAAGCAAGGTCAAAAACATGGGGTTAAAAGGTTCAACGTTTCAGCATGGAGTCAAGGGTAAAGCCCACCCAAAGGTATGTACTAATGTTTCGATCACACCTGTAAGACAAGGTTCTAAGAGTTCCCAGAGTCTGCATTCCTCTTTCGGATATTGCCAACGTCTTGATTACTCAATAATTAGCAATATTCTCAAGAGAAACTCGTCCGAGCGTAGCATCGCGTAACAACTACTTCCGAATTACTCCGTTATAGTCTCCGCGCTACACCTAAAAAGGCCAAGATGGGTTAGGGTTCTACGGTCCTCAACTTCTCGGGCTCCTAGGTCGAAAATAATAACGTCTTCCCGATTACTCGGTAAACAAATATTAAGTTCAAGAGGGCCTTCCATTGAGTAGGGGATCTCATGCCTCCTTCTTCGGGATTACTCCCTCAAAGTTAACATGACTGTACCGCCCGTCCTATTCCTTAAGTGTTACTTAATCCGGGTATAGGATTCGTCCTTTGTAAAAAAACCCAAACACCCCAATTTAAACACATAATCAAGCAAATCAAATAATAGTAAAACAGATAAAACAAATTAGGCTTAACCCACTTAGGGATGGACCAGCAAGAGGTCAATCTTTCCCCAGCAGAGTCGCCAATTCTGTAGCGATAAAAAATGTAGCGGGGTAAATCGGAGATCGAATTATTGATTAATTCGTCTCGCAAAAGCAAGAGTCGCCACCGCGCTTTATTGTTTCCAAAGGAAAAGGGAAAAGAGCGAAATAAAACCCTAAATATGCAATGTAAATAAAAATACAAATACAAAGCGTTTTTGAAAAGAGATCTTATGGTTCGGGGGTTGGTTATACAATGGGAAGGTACTAGCACCCAATGCATCTATAGTACTCTATAGGAACCTTTTGAAATATCTGTTTTATTTAAAATTGATCGCTTGATTGAAAATAAGTCATTTTGGCCGAAAAAGGGATACGGACGGGTTTTTGAAGATACGACAACCTAACGTTGAAGTTTTGACTTAAAAGGTGTGAGTTTTGGAGAAATCGGATATTTGGAAAAATTATCCTAAGCTTCAATGAAATGAGGGTACTCGCTCGATCGTTTTTTGAGGACATGAAGTCAACAAAAAATTAGACTATTCCCTTTGGATTGGTGCAAACAGAATAAACAAGTACAATGAAATAATTGACAGAAAATGATACACAACAATTAAATGTGAACATGCATTTTTTATATGATTTTTGTTTAATAGGCGAAAAGAAAAAGTTTAATTGATTTCACTTTTTTACGCATTTTTAATGATGAAAGGTAATGATAATTAATAGAAATGTTTTTTAAGTTTTATATGTTTTTATTATTTTTTTATGTCTTTTTTTGTATTAGTATTTAATCAAAACGAGGGGAATAAATTAAAAGAAAAATAGCATGACCTTTTTTTAGTTTTACTTTCATATGTTTTTTAGAAATATTAAATATTTGTCAAATAAAACTTATAAATCAAAAATCTAATTAAAATACAGAAGACTAAAGTTATTAAAATAACCTAAACTTAGATTAAGAGATTTGGGTAAAATATTAAAATGTCTAATTGGAACTATATGTTATTCCTAAGGAACTAATTAATCTAAATTAACTAAATTAGTTAAAAAAGAAATAGAATTAACTAAAGACCAAATAAAGGTGGGGTGTGAATTAGCAAAATGGGATGGGCTTAAGCTAAAAAGGGAATTGAGTTGGGTTGAGAAGAGATGGAGCGGGTCGATTGGAAGACCCGGACTCAGGAGAAGAAAACGCAGAGCTGTACGAAAAAACCTAGGGAACGCGAACTTGGCCGCCGCCGGTGGAACCCTTCCTTCCTCCTTCACATCTCGCCTCCAGAACGACAACAATACACGAATCGAAGCCAGAACGCACGAAGGAAAAAAAAATGGAAACGCAGGAAAGAAAAGAAGAATCGGTGACAGAGGGTTATCGACGGCGATGAACGGTGATGGAAATTGAGGAGCGGTTCAATGACAGAGATGATGGTGATTTCGTTGACCTCCTGTGAGTTTTTACGAGTTCTGCATTGAAGGAGGATGCCAATCCCTTCATTTCTCAAATTGAATTGAGGCCGCTACCGGAAGAATACCTACATGATTTCTGTACCAGTGTTTTAAAGGTGATTAGCAGAAATAATCTTTGTGGCATAGAAGCTGACATCAGGTATGTCAATTCCCCTCCGTTTTCTCAATGGATTATATTTGCATCTAAAAAGAATCACGATTTCCGCTTCGGATTAGATACCTTAGGCGGTTAACTATAAACTGCAAACAGGGGGATCTCAACCTAGTGTAGCCTCAGTTTTCTATTGAAGTGATTTGTGCTTAGCGATTGGTACATGGCTTGGGGACGGTGGAGATAAAGAAGGGAAGCGAGTTGCGGTCGAGAAGTAGTTAACGGTAAGCTTCGATTTCTTCTCTTCAAAGTTGCTACGATAGAAACCTCTTCTACTTCTATTTTGCGTCTCACTGTATGTTGTATGTGTTTGAGATGGATTTGAACTTGTTCTTTTTTGATAATGCAACACTTTCATGAGTTAATGTATGTTTCTGTTTTGATTTTTGTATGCAGCTGAAGAAAAAGTGTTCGGAGCTTCAACAGTCACATAATGCTTTCTGAGAAGCTGTAAAGCTACTTGAACCTCACATATTAATCAGTCAGCTCACAAGGTATTTGTGAAAATTACGATCAAACTGTTTTTGACATCGGTTCCTACAAGGGGTTTGTATAATTGTCTAACCCTTGTGACTAAGACGAAGAAACAACAATATTCATTATGATAGCTATCATTTTTTATGTTCATTTCATTCATGCATGCTCTATGTAATCTAGGTATTATTTTATCCAGTAGCAAATGAAATTGTAATGAACAATTGTATCAAGTATCAAGCTATAATGTTGTATATATTTTCAATGAATGTTGCCAATTTGCTATCTATTTCCATGTTAATGTCGATGAATCATTTTTCGCTTGAGTTACCGGGTTATGTTACAACATGATTTTCATTACGCACATTGTCACTTATTCTCCTGGTTTGTTCCTTTTTACAGATTGGCTGCACCCAAGGAAAGGTTTTGATTTGGCTTGTTGCTCACACTCATCAACTAGCAACTATTCGTAAAAGTTGCTGTACAGGTACACGACACTATCAATTCAGTCTAATTTGGGGATCCTCCACTTCTTCCATTAACCAAAGTCAGGAAACAAGGACAGATAGCCAAAATCTATTGCAATACAGGTTCTTCCATCGATTTGAGCGGGAGAAGAAGGACGGTTGTATTAGAGTTGAAGAAGGTGATGATTGATGGGGATAAAGTAGATAGCGAGCGGATGAAGGTTAAAGGTACTTCGCTTCTTTTCTTTTTTAAAAATTCAGATTTTTGAATGGTGTGTTTTTGTGAAATAAAGGTTTTGTTTTTGATTTAAAACTGTAATGATGTTGAATGGCCATTTTTCATGATTTCAGAAAATTAAAGAGAGTATTATTAAGTGAGACAAAGGCAACGCAACGGTATAAAGGTTTATGCGAAAAGCTGAAGAAAACTCACATGGTCGGAGCTAGTCCGACGGTACGATTCCGGCGAAATCAGGTAAGCTCCGAAGACTCCTCGCTCCTTGCTTTCTGCCACTAATTCTTCTCTTCTTCTTCGCCTAAAACTGGTTGGAATATGAATAATTGATTTTTTGGTGGTTTATGATTATACTGCTTTGGCTATGGTTTTGATACCGTATGCTTGAAAAATGGTTCTAATGCAGTATGTGATTTTTGCCTTGTGTTACGGTTTTGAATAGTTTTGATACAGGTTATGTTTGTGTGATTTGCAATATGTTATGCAAAAATGGTTTAGCAGTGATGTCTTGTGTGGAAATGGAATATGGTTTGCAATGGACTATGCAGGTTTTAGCATATGCAGTAGCTATGTTGAAATATGCTAAGGTTTTTTTGATGATGGCAGTAGCTATGTTTTTTTTGGTAGTTTTTGTAGTGATGGTTTTTGGGAATGGTTTGCAACGATATGGTATATAGCAGTATGCAGGTTTAGCTTGCAAAATGGACTATGGCATTTTGGATAGTTTTGCAGTGATGTTCCCCTCTGTAAAATATGCTAGCTTGGACTTCCTTTTGAAGGGATCCCTTTCTCATAGCCGTTGCCTTCTATTCTCATGGCTCAGGTTTTGAATATTTAATATATTTTTCTGATGTTCTGCACAAATGCTGCTGCATATGGTTGACTTTATTCCCAATTCATGCTTAAAGCAAAACCTGCAAAAACTAAACCTCTTCTTCTCTCTACCTCAAGTACAAAACTGATATATGAAAATGATATTTTGTACTGCTGTCTGAAAAAGTAATAGGCTGGAATATGATGAAAGAGGAAATATACATTGCTTGCTTTCATAGTTTTAAAACTGCACATGCTGGAAATTTCATATTGTTTTTTGCAGGTTAACGTTGGCTTGTTATTTGTGAACTAAACATGCTGTTTGTATGGTTTATGCAGTTTTGAAATTTATGCATATTTGAAATATGCAGTGGGTTTTTTTTTGATAAAAATGCAATTGATTTTGAAATGTGCTATTTTTTTAATTGTGCATTCATTTAAAAATTCCTCTCTTTTTTGTGAACCGGGAGAAATCCCGTGATTTGCAAAAAAGAGTAACTGATTCCGGCCATTGCTTTTAATGATGAACATTGAATTTATTTTCTGCATTTTAATTATTTATTAAATTCTGACTTTTCTTTTAATCGTTTTTGCAGGTAAAATTAAATGAACGAACAAGAGCATTGGATTGAAGATTTAGAATTAGAATTTAGAAAAATAGCTTTTTATTTACTTTAAGCATTTATGTAATTGTCTTTATAAATATTTTGTAATAACACAACATTTAAATGACAATTGTAATAAATAGAATAAAGTGAATAAAAATTCTATTATTTCTCAATTAATTCTTTTTCTTTCCAATTATTTATTTATTGTTTATAATTCTTTAAATTATATAATGACTGAAAAATCAAATCCAATCATTTAAATTCAGAATGATAAACAAATAAATAAATATCATTGATCGATTAATAACTTCAATTATTTATTTTATTATTATTTTTAATTCTTCTAAATTATAATAACTTGAAAAAATAGAATTTCAGCTATTAACTTTAGAACAATAAATAATCAAATAAACATTGCTTGATCAATTAATATACTCATTTTCAAATGTTTATTTCATTATTCATAAACCTTCAAATTATATAATAACGAAAAACAGGTTCCCATTATTCAAATTTAAGATAATGAATAATTAATAAACATTATTTGACCCATTAATAAACCTTTTCTCAAATATTCTTTTTATTATTTATAAGTCTTTAAATTACGTAATAATCGAAAATAAATTCCAATTATTTGAATTTAAGATAATAAATAATTAATGAACATTGTTTAAGTCTTGATCAATTAATAAATTTAGCGTTCAACAAATAAACAGCTTCTGACTCGAAAAAGGTGTGAATTTTTAAACTGTTTTGAAAATTTGATAAAAATAGGTCAAAACTCTTGCAATGCGAATAATGCGGATGGAAGACGGTATCTTAGGTCAAAATTTGGGGTACAACACCTCTAGTCCCAAAAGATCAAAAATGACCAATTCGAATGATGTCTCAGAAAGATCTTTAGGACTCTAGGGTAACTACTAAGGTTTCCTAACCATTGCTTCAATGACCGTATGTCCCTTTCGATAGTCCCTCAAAAGTCCAATGACTAGGGTTACCTACTCACTAATAGTAGGATAACACGGTCTAAAGGATGGGAGGAAAAGAATTCCTTTTTTCCAGTAGGTAGATAGCTGTTAGGTGCTTGCTCAAAATAATATTTTTACACCATACAATTTCAAACATACTTTTCAAACAAAAGTTTTCAAAAACGCTTTATCACACTCTTGAGGACTGATACAAGAGTTACCATAAAGTGAATCGCCACACTAAGGAATTTTCAAAGCTTTTCAAACCACACAAACACGAAAGCAATTTTAAAAATGAGCAAGTACCCAAGAGCCCATGGAAAACCATGGATGGAAAGGATGCTAACACCTTCCCTTTCCATAATCTGTCCCCCGTACTCAGAAATCTCGAAAAAGGTCTTTTTCTGTTCTTTTCACCATTTCCTGATTGGATAAAAGAAATTTCGGTGGCGACTCTTTCTTACCCCGACATTTGCAAACAAAAAATGAAAACTAGTATTAACAGTCGGTTCTGCCACCGTATTACAGTAACCAAATTTTCCAAGTATCATTAACGCTTTTAATGGTTCATGTTTATTATTAGGTGTCTTCAAAAAGAAAAAAAAACTCAAGTGAGCAAAATAAAAATGACAAGAATATAAAAGGGCTCAAGTGAGCAAAGTTTAAAAGTAACATGAAATGTAAATGCTGAAGTAAATGGTGCATAAAATAAAAGAGCATAAAATAAAACACAAATTAATGTCAATTATTAGTAATTAGTGGTTAGTTGGATAACCATCTTGAAACTTACATTTAGAACTCATTAGAGGATTGGTAGAATTGTGACCCTCTAGAAACTTGCATTTAGAACTCATTAAATGACAATTTTATTTTGATTTTTGATATTTTTTATAAAGTACCATTTAATGATAAAAGATGTTTAAGTGATCCGTGTTGACCAAAAGTGTTGTGGATCCATTAGAAGATTGGTAGAACCAAAGCCTCCACACAATGAATCTCAAAGATATTGGATCAAAGGGATCAAATTAACATAGTTGGTCTTGCAAATATAGGTTTGGGCCACGAATGATCATTTATTCGAATCAGGACAAAATTTAGCGCTATGTTAAGCAATCGTAAGTGGACTTATATAGAAGTCGCACCTATTTTGAGGTCGGTCAATAGCAATCTATGCACCATTTGTTTTGAGACATGATATAGAAATCATGCTCCAACAACACTTAGTGCAATAAGAAATGGATGAGATGAAGAGGGGTGGGAAAGAATACAAACCACATTTGAATTAAATTTCAATTAAACTATTATTAAAATCATTCATCCACTTTTATGGAGTTAAACTCAACACCATGGATCCAATGATGTTAACAAAGTTCATAATCCAAAATTCAACCCAAGATCAGCCAGAAAATAATCACAAAATAATATTGCATTTAATATATACATTAAAAATGTTTTAAAAATGTTTTAAAATAGAAATAAAAGAGAAAAAATATCAACTATGTTCAAATTAATCAATAAATAAAAAGTAAGATCATAGACAAATTAAAAAAGGACTCAAATATTTTTACAAAATTTTTGGTAATTTTTTAAAGTCAGAAATTATTTTTAAAATTAAAAGAAATAGATAAAACAAAACAAAAATGATAAAAAATAACAAAGTCATAAAAAAAAATGAGGTCACCAATATTTGTCACAATATCATTGGATCATTCCATAATTTTTTCAGAATTTAAAAATGTATAAAAATATTTTTAAACATTTAAAACAAATCAAATAAAGTGAAAATTTATAAAAAATATCAAAAACCAAAATAAACTTGTGAAAAAATAAAAATCAAAAAGAGAATAATCAAAAATAATTTTCATAATTTTTCCAGATTTTTTGGACAAAAAATGAATTTTTTATGATTTTTTGAAGTTTAAAATAATTAAATATAAAAATCAGAAAATAAAATAAAAACCAAAAAGATGTGGACCAATGGATGAGAGTCAAAATGCGTTAGTAATCAAATCCAAGGGATCTGGTGCACTGTGCATATCATGGTCATTAGTGAATAAAACACTGGATCACTTATTAAATCAGAAATTCAAAAAAACAAGTGGCGCACCCTCATTGGTTGGAAGATGAAACGTTGGTCATCTTCAACCTCCAGCCAACGTGAATTGCAGGTCTCTCAAACTGTAAAACCAGAAGCTCAGACCTATGCCATTCGCTTCGTCTCTTCAAGACGAAGACAACCACACCTTCACGACAAATTTTTATAAGTTGTAGCTCAAGCAATTTGGAAGGAAAGTTTTGAAAAGGGATTTGAAATTTCATGGTCAAAACGTATTTCCAGATAAAAGCAAGTGTTGCAAATAGAAACATGGAAATGAGAGCATCACAATGATATCAAAGTTTTGAAGAATTGATGGAGAAATCTACCTATTGAAGTTGAGTTGCAGAGCTCTGAAACTGGACTTCTATGGAGAAATATAGGGCATGATTCTTGGAAGTAATTATATGGTTAGCTTCAGGGAAGATCAAGGAAGGTGAATTGATAAAGAAATTGGATTGAAAAAGGCATGAACACTGATTACGAAGTTACAAAAAATTGAGTTGTGGAGCAAGTTTGGCAGGGTGATTTTGGCTATCCAAGCTTGAGAAAATGAATGGGATAGTTCATGTATTTATAGGAGAAGCAAATGGGATCAAACGGAAGAGTGAATGATGCATTTTGGAGGGAATTCTTGAAAGCCTGATGCACGAGTGAAGTGTGATCTTATTTTCACCAAAACTCGTCCAATCTTTGCGTTTTGAGGTGCCAAACACTTCTGGCAAGTATTTTAATCAAGTTTAAATAAAAAATGCGCCTAAATCTTGTGATTAGAGACTACATTATGGATTTCAAAATTCTGACTTGGTGAGAAATTCAATTCCAAGTTACCGATTTCAAGACAATGGCATTTTAAACTCAAGGGGTCTTAGGGCATGATTCTTGATGCTTTAGAAAGATGAGGTTAAAAGCTTTGCAATGGAAAAAGATTGGAATCAAATGGATGCTTGAGCTGAAATTTGCATTGAGTCAAAGTTGGGGGAAAATGGTTGACTTTCCATACTTAGAAATATTTCAAATTTTTCTTCAAAAGTGACCTATAATATTTTGCAACCAAACATGGCCTTCCACTTGGAATTTGTTCTTGACCAAAAAAGATGTCATTAAATAGTCCTCTTGAATGACATTTTTAAACTTGAACCATTCAAAATCTCCAAAAATTGAGAGAGTTATGAATTGTTGAAGTTGGCAAGAAATCATGAAATGATCTATAATATTTTGTATACTTATGGCATCTTCCATCCATTTTCTCACTTTTCTTATAAAAGAAGGAATAAAGTTCACATCCTCAAGATCATTGTGGAAAAATAGTGGGCTCAAGGTGATAAAGATTGACCAAGTTATGATTATTTTAAGTCACATGTGAGAAATTGGGGGTTCATCTGGAGGACTTGTAATCTTTCTTCTTCATAAAGTTTCTTCCACATGAAAACTTCTTGAAACTTTTAAAGTGACTTGTTAATAACCCTTTGAAAAGAAGTATGTTTTTGGAATGGCTCAAAAATACCAAAAGATGAGCAAGATATACATCTTTGAAGTTCAAAACCCTAGCTCCTAGATCAAGAAAATGCTTTAAGGAATTTTGACAATTTTGAACAACCTTCTTGTACCAACACTCTTGCTTTGTAAATAGAAATTGTTGAGGATGATAATGAGAACTCATAGAAACCAAAACCACTTCCATATCTTGATAGTTGAGAGAAATATGCACTTGTGTCCAATGGGAACAAGGCCTTGTCCAACCATGACAACTTCTTCAATCAACCCCTTGTACTTTTGAATCAATCTTGATAACTTTGAAATGTGGTGAACCAAAATAAACCTTGCCATGCCATTTCTTCCAAAACAACTTCAATGGTGAGGTTTGAATTTCTCAAGCTTTATTGACTAGGGCATGGAAATAAACTCATGAATCCATGGATCAACTTGATAAGCCACATTGCCTTTACCTACATTATTAATAAGTAAGACAAATAAACATTGAATTTTATTAATTAAAAGGAAAGTCAAAACAAAACATGCATGATCACAAAAGTAAAACAAGCCAGGTTCTTGGTGACTCCTCAAAGAGCAAAGCTAAAGATAGGGAGAAGAACCAAAAGCCCTAATGTGATCTTATTGTGATTGAATCAATATGGTATGATGAAGGGATCTTAGGGGCAAAAATCGAGGTACAACAGCTGCCCTTATTTAAGTTTCTTCTATCCGGAGATACGAAGGCTAAAAATCTTCGTGTCGACGTGATCGAAGATACTTAAATATAAAACAAACCCTATTTTTGGCCATAAGATGCCATGCAATACTTATGAGTATGAATGCATATGAACAACTTCAAAGGGACGCAAAACACCATTGGGGATGTAACAAATGAAATAAAGAAACCAAAGAAAAACCCGACCAGGAAAATAAATCACTGGTGGATCAAAAGACCCGACTCATAGAGGATGGTAAAAGGTAAAAGGGTACACCAACTTTTACTGAAGGCGAAACTACCAATGTTCACTGAGGGTAGAAAGAGGAAAGAAATAACAATACCGACTTTCACTGACGGTGAGCTACCAACGCTTACTGAAGGTAGAAGGAAAAGAAATATCATAGCACCATCGTTAACTAACAATGAACTACCAACATTCATTGAAGGTAGCAAAAAGATAACAAACACCGACGTTCATTGAAGGTGACCTACCAACTTTCACTAAAAGTAGAGAGAAAACATATCATAGCATCGATTCACTGACGATGAACTACCAACGTTCACTGAAGGTAGAAAAAAGATAACAAACACCAACTTTCACTGAAGGTGACCTACCAAATTTCACTTAAGGTAGAGAGAATATATATCATAGCACTGCTGTTCACTGACGATGAACTACCAATGTTCACTGAAGGTAGCAAAAAGATAACAAACACCAACTTTCACTGAAGGTGACCTACCAACTTTCACCGAAGATAGAGAGAAAATATATCATAGCATCACCGTTCACTGGCGATGAACTACTAATGTTCACTAAAGGTAGCAAAAAGATAAAAAACACCAACTTTCACTGAAGGTAGAGAGAAAATATATCATAGCATCGTCGTTCACTGAACATGAACTACCAACGTTCACTGAAGGTAGCAAAAATATGACAAACACCAACTTTCACTGAAGGTGACCTACCAACTTTCACTGAAGGTAGAGAGAAAATATATCATAGCATCGCCGTTCACTGATGATGAACTACCACCATTCACTGAAGGTAGCAAAAAGATAATAAACACCAACTTTCACTGAAGGTGACCTACCAACTTTCACTGAAGGTAGAGAAAAAATATATCATAGCATCGCCGTTCATTGATGATGAACTACCAACGTTCACTAAAGGTAGCAAAAAGATGACAAACACCAACTTTCACTAAAGGTGATCTACCAACTTTCAATGAAGGTAGAGAGAAAATATATCATAGCATCTCCGTTCACTGATGATGAACTACCAACGTTCACTAAAGGTAGAAAAAAGATAATAAACACCAACTTTCACTGAAGGTGACCTTTCAACTTTCACTGAAGGTAGAGAGAAAATATATCATAGCATCACCGTTCACTAACGATGAACTAACAACGTTCACTGAAGGTAGGAAAAAGATATAAACACCAACTTTCACTGAAGGTGACCTACCAACTTTCAATGAAGTTAGAGAGAAAATATATCATAGCATCGCCGTTCACTGACGATGAACTACCAACATTCACTGAAGGTAGAAAAAAGATAACAAACACTAACGTTCACTGAAGGTGACCTACCAACTTTCACTGAAGGTATAGAGAAAATATACATGTTTTCCCCAAAATTCTGGTGTTTCACCTAGAACGATTCTCAACTTCTTCTTTAAACAAGGCATTCTACATGGAAAAGGTAATGTATAAGTGTTTACCGTGGAAATTGGTAAACAACCGCTGATCTTCCAAAAGGTTACTTATTTGGTGACTCGCAGGATCGATCAGATTGATCCTAAGACATGGTTGATTTTCTGGAGTTTGACTAATCCTAATGGTGATTAATGCCGGTAAAGTAAAGACACTTTAAGTAAATTGCATGAAGAAAAGCTTGATAGAATAAATAAAAGCGTTAAATAAAAGGCTTCGACGGAGATGAGTAAATGAAAAGCAATAAAGTTCTTGAATATAAAAGACTTTGATTAATTTAAATGGTGTTTCACACATACATTCTCAACGATTCTTTCGCTCACACTGGGTACTTGAATCTAGATGAGTGACTTGTATAAAATGATGAACACCCCCGAAAACTACGTGAACAACTAGTATTTATACTAAAACAAATCCTAAGTAACCGTTGGGCAGTTACGTCGCTTCGAGATGACGCCACATGGCACGCTCACAACATTCGACGCTCCTGATCTCAGCACGTTGCACTTGGTAACTGCTGGGAAACGTTTTCCCTCCAAGCATTCAAATCTCAAACCGTTAGACCCTGGGCATCATGTACCTTTGTTGAGAGGTTCCTTCGATGTCGAAGACGACAAGATTCCCACTTAAAGGAAATTCTCTAAGTACCTTGTCATTCTCTGATGAGCCTTCGACAGGATCAGCTGGTCGAAGCCTTCTTATGTAGGAAATTCTTCTGACTCATAATTAATGGTCTATATTGATAACAAACAAGGGTGTAGAATTTAGGAGCCAACAAATTGCCCCCCAAGAATGTCTTATTTCGACGCTGAAAAGAAAAAGGCATTCTTTGAGATTCCACTCGACACATGTCCTTCACTCTTAGCCACAGATTAGTTTGTGCGCTTTTTGCCTCCTACCAACCAACTGACAATCTCAAAAAGCCATTATTCCACCTGTTCCTAAGACGTCACTTCAGTAAGGCGTTTGGCATGCCCAATGTCCTTTCACAGATTGTCATCATGACGATTCCCTGAAATCGAGGACGCATGCTGCATCGCTTTCGTTCTACAGAACGGCTACATCACCAAATGAGCGCCACGTGCCCCACTCTTGTCTGAGACATTAAATGACCTCGAGTCTTGTGATTTTCCAATCACTATAAATAGCAATAAGTTCCCCTCGTGGGACTCTTTACGCTTTCCTTCATCCAAGCCTTAAGTCGAACAAAAATTTCTGCAAGAACCTTTGTTCTTCATCCATCTTCATCTCAAACAAAAAAAAATGGCTTCAGGTTCTCGTTCTTCCAATGTCCCCAGTTCTAACACTCCCTCTAAAACTGCTCAACCGACAATCTTTTCAACCGCTCCAATAGTTAACTCCATGGGAATGCGAAGGGTTCTCGAACCCATGGGAGATGCTGAGCGTGAGACTTACTCTTCTCAACTGCTGATTCCTGTTGGATATTCCAACCAGGTTTTTGCCATGTCTGGTCCTCTATCTGCATGCATCACTGACCCAACGAAGATCAAGGGTTTATTCCCCGTGCATGAGGCACTCAAGCCCATTGGGTGCTCCAAAAAGGCGACAGACGATAACGAAGATCCTACAAAAGAAAAGATAGATCTTCATTTCTTCAACAAAGGGGTTAGGGCTTTTAGGTCTAGCCCTAGCCTTACACCAGAATACAACGCTTGGCTCGACAAGATGGAGAAAATCCAGGCTTCGATTTGGAAGAACATGGGGATTTATGACCTAGTCATGCTATCAAAGGCTGGGCTCAACTATTCTCCGGAAATGCTGGTAGCTTATTTGCTATTTTGGGACTATACTCACTTCACCTTCCACCTGCCTTGTGGAATGGTAACACCCACTCTCTTCGACGTGGCTGCCATTACTGGTCTTCGACCAACTGGGGATTACTTTGACCCAGAGGAAATGTCTGAAGACCAGATTGGGTTTTCAGCCACCAAACCCACTTACACCACCTACACCAACCACTATCATGACAAATCGACGGCTGTGGTGACGGACGTGGAGCACATTGCGTTTCTAGCCCTTTGGCTGTCACGCTTCGTGTTCTGCACGAAATCTCTACAGGTGACGAAGAAAATGGTCACCCTTGCTACTCAGCTTCATCACGGTCAAAACATCTGTTTGGCCGAATTAATACTGGTAAACCTATATGAGTCGATAAGTAGTGGGGCGACTCTATTAAAGGTAATAGAAAAAAGAGCCATCTTGCTGCTCGCTGGACCCTTCTGGATACTACAACTATGGCTAAACGCCACTTTTGAGTCTTTTCTACCCCAGAAGGCTCAAATAAACGAACAGGCTTCTGAGATAGCCAGAAGGCGTATCGAAGGTACCAGGCTGGCTTTACTGACTCCCACTGAGGATGGGCTGGAACTCCAAAAGATCTTTGCAAACTTCGTTCATATATTTGCAGGGAGGAAGGAATTTACCTCGACCATGGCTCCTTTTGCCCGTCGAAAGTTTGGTCCAGGGTGGTTCACCAGGCCGCATCCCAAGTCATCAGAGGATCCTCACCTCGAAGAGCACACAACACTGTGCGAAGCATTTCTCACTCCCAGGATAATGCCATTGCGCTTCAAGAGTTCAAAGAATCATCTGATCCTGATTGCTTATCAGCCAAATCTTGCCTCTCAACAGTTTGGCATTATCCAATCGCTTTCTTCTCCCATTTACCCTAGGGAGAAATCAGTGTTGTACTTTTGTAATGATTACACTGAGGATGCTGCTACCAAGCACATTGGTAGGTACGCTGGTCAGACTGTACTTTCATTGTTCGACTACCAACTCAACTTCCTCTGTTCACCATCTTTTGAAGACTTGTGGAAGAGTTATTATGTCGAAGAATTCTTCGATGAAAAGGATTTTGCAGACGAACTCCAGAAGTCCTTCGTTTTAGTTCTCGACAAAATAAAGAAATGTACGTTCACTCTTCAAATTATATTTGTCTTTCCATTTCGACTTATAACTTGTCAATTATAACTTGTGAACGTGTCTTCTTTCAGTTGTTCGAAAACCTGTGGCAAAGAAAGCCACAGACAGCCATCAGGGTGGAGGTCCCTCTACAAAACCTCCAGCACAGGTAACCAAATTTTTCTTATTTCCTGCTGGTTTTAACATTCTGGTTTTCAATGTTGCGCTCTAAATCAACTCCATTTGGGGGTTTCAGGAACCTGCGCCTAAGAAACGACCTGCATTAACGGTCGAATATGTGAGTGGCGACGAGGATGAATCTCCCCCTGTTCCTCTCAAACGGAGAAAGGTGAAGAAGGCTGCCCCTGCTCCTGAGCCTCGACCTACGATCAAAATCAAGGTCGCAGGGAAAAAATCCAGGCCACCTTCTGTGAACATCGAAGAGCCTACGGAGGAGGAGCTGAACGTCTTGCTCAGCAAACCCGTTGAGAGTGATAACTCTAGCCCTGGGGCTGAAGTTCCTCTACAGGTAGTGCCTCCGACCACTTTTAACTTAGGTGTCGACGATCACGTTCGATTGTGTATCTCTCTAAACCAGAATATTTTTCCTCTTCTACTTTCAGGAGACCGCTGAAACTTCAGCACCAACTGGGCATCCTGGCGAGGGTTCCGGTTCCTTTGTAAACAGCGCGGGGGAACCCATTCACCATCCTTCCTCCTTTGTCAGTTCTGCTAACGAAACAAATCGAACTTCAGAGCCACAAGACTCTGCTGACCATAGTAGACAACGAGAGGAGGAACTGGTGGATGATGAAGTCCTTGCTGAAACAGAGGAACACCAGCAAGAGGAAGCTCAAGTGGTCAATGAGACAGAGGAGCAACATGATGAAGAGGGTCATGTTGATGCTGACGCTACTGAACAAACTCAGCCCCAAGCCACCACTGTTGTAGGAACGACCACCTCGACAAAGCCCAGGTCTAAAGAAGACTTGGTCCTTTTGAAGCAAACTGATCCAATTTGCTACCTGAATGCCATCATTGAGAGTAGGGAGAATTCATCTGACCCTAGTCATGATGCTTCTACTGCATCAGGGAAGTACACTTCGACTTCTCCTCTTGATGAGGTTTTGAAGAAGGTCAAGGCTCAGTTCTTCAAAAAGGATATAATAAAGGCTTTGGAGGGGGATCCTACTGCCCCGTCTTGTTTGGGAGTTGTTCTGGGTGCAGTTGATTTGCTTGCTGTTTCTCCAGAAGTTTCCAGCTTCATCTTGGAGTTATACTCCATCATTTACCAAGTCTCTGCGGACTATAGACGTCGAAGAGGGTTCAACAGCCAACTCGAAACACTACATGGCAAGAGTTCTTCTGCTTGGACCGAAGTAGTTGAATCAACTTCTCGAATTGCAGAATTTTCGAAACAGAAGACATCCAATCAGCAGGAAATCGACGCCATAGATCAAGATAATGTCTCTATAAGGGCGTAGATCGAGGAGTTGGAGGCCAAGTTAAATTCTAACACCAAGCGCAAAGAGGAACTCCTTTTGACTGTTTCGGACGCAGACAGCCAAGATGAAGTTACCTGAGGCTTAGAGTTCGCTGAAAGGGCCCAAGCCCTTGACGACCAGATTGCCAAACTTTCTCAGGCGACTGCCTTGTGTAACAAACGGCTGGAGTTGCAGCAAGCCAAATATCTTCGACTTAAAGCTTCCATCCCTTTCTAATTTTCTCAGCACCTCATTGACCATGTACTGTAATATTTGTAATACAATGCAACCATTTTGGTTAATATATATATAATTTTCCATTTTGGCTCTTTATGGTTAACTTGGTCATTAACTGTTATTTATTTTGATCTCTTGGAGCATAGGTTTATATTTTTTCAAATATTTGCCGTTTACTCTCAAGAGTCTTTTATCTTCGCCTAACTCTTCAACCTCATAAGCTCCACCAGAAAAAATTTGGATAATTCTGAACGGTCCTTCCCACTTGGGTGACCATTTTCCCATGCTTCGATCTCTTCGATCCATGGGGAGAATCACCTTCCAAACTAATTTTCCAGGCGAGAATGCCTTAGGTTTTACTTTTTTATTGTAAGAGTCTTCCACTCTTTTCTTCTGAATTCTCAGTAGGTCGAGAGCGCGTAGTCTTTCCTCGTCTAAATCTACTAGTTCGTCTAACATCATGTCCCAATAAACCTCAGAGGGAATATCTTGATGTCTCTGAACCCTTGCTGATTGAAGACAAATTTTTGCTGGCAGTACTGTGTCATGACCGAAAGTTAGCCGATATGGTGTTGTACTTGTGGCTTCTTTTGGGGACGTTCGACAGGCCCACAAGATCTGGTCTAACGTCTTATGCCAATTTTTTTGGCTTCTTCCCTACATGCTTTTTTATCAGGCCGATCACTATTTTATTCGCTGCTTCGACTTGACCATTTGCCTGTGCATAATAAGGTGTTGATGTTAGGAGTCTAAAGCCTGTTTCTTGAGAGAATTCTTGCATCTTTCGACCAGTAAACACTGATCCTTGATCAGTTGTTACTGTCTCAGGGATTCCAAATCTGTAGATAATGTTCTTTTGAATAAATTCAATGACATTTTCTTGGTCTGCATTGACTAAAGGGATAACTTCGATCCATTTAGTGAAATAATCAATGCCTACCAGTATATACTTCTGCCTCTTTGATGATGCTGGTCGAATCTCTCCAATAAGATCCAACGCCCATCCTCTAAAAGGCCAAGGTTTCACTATTGAGTGAAGTTCGCTTGCTGGTACATGTTGGATGCCCGTATGGGCTTGACATTCCTGGCAACCCTTCGCGAACTCAACACAATCTTTCAAGATAGTGGGCCAGTATAGTCCTTGTCGAAACAACAACCATTTCATCTTATGGCCTACTTGGTGAGCCCCACATGCTCCAGCGTGCATAGTCGAAAGGGCTATGTATGCTTCAGTTTCGCTTAAGCACTTTAGCAATACCCCTTCAGGCGTCTTTTTAAATAACTCATTACCCATGAGTACGTAACTCAACACCCTATATTTTATTTTTCATTCTGTCAAAGCTGCTGGATTTTGTAGATAATCTAAAATGGGTTTCCTCCAATCTTGCTCTGACAAATTGTCTATGAACGATATTTCAAAGTTCCTTTGATCAGCATACCCTAGTCTTGTCGATTTCAAATCTGTTGGAGATAGGCTGGTTGCTTTTATTTTTCTCGAACTTTGATTGCTCTTTGTAATCTCGTTTTTGAAATTTTGTACCCAGATGCAATCTGTGACAAATCATTGGCTACTTGATTTTCCAATCTAGGTATGTGTCGAATGTTAACCACTTCGAATTTTTTCAATAAACGATTTGCTATCACAAAGCACATAATAAGATTTTCTCTTATGCATTTATACTCTTTTGTGACTTGCTTAATGACTAACTCTGAGTCTCCCATTATTTCGACTCGAGTTTCCCCCAATTCCAACAATATCTCAAGGCCAGTAATTAGAGCTTCGTACTCAGCCTCATTGTTCGAACAAGTACCTGCTATCTTGTACTTGAATGTTGTTGGAATTTTTTCTGGAGAAATAATCAAGACCCCTACTCCTGTTCCATCTTTATGGCTGGAACCATCGAAGTAGAATTTCCAAGGCTCTATCTCCACGTAATTTATATTTTCAACCTGAATTGAGTGGTCGACTATAAAGTCTGCTACCACTTGCCCTTTTACTGTCCTAAGAGGCATAAAGGTCAATGAATACTCAGTTAATGCTAACGCCCACTTGCCAATTCGGCTGTGCAAGATGGGTTTCGACAACATGTATTTGAAAACATCAAAATGAGATGAAACATACACATCAACTGGTTTTATATATTGTTTGAGCTTTGTACAAGAGAAATAAAGACATAGACATAATTTTTCAACTTCGCTATATCTAGTTTCTGCATCGTTCAAAACTCTGCTAAGATAGTAAATGGGTCTTTCGACTCCATTTTCATCTTCTTGGGCTAACATGCTTCCCAAAGTTCTGTCGGATGCAGCTATGTACAATCTCATACTCCTGTTGCTGCAAGGAGGCACCAAAATAGGTGGCTTGGTGAGATACCCTTTGATCTTGTTGAAGGCTTCTTGTTGCTCTTGCCCTCACTCGAATCTTTCCTTATTCAATCGAAGTAAGGGTGAGAAGGCTTGAGCTTTTCCACTTAGGTTAGATATGAATCTCCTTAAGAAATTTATCTTGCCCAACAGAGATTGCAGTTCCTTCTTGTTCGTTGGCGCTTTCGCTTCCAAGATTGCCTTCGTCTTGTTCTGGTTGATTTCGATTCCTTTCTTGTGGACGACGAAGCCCAAGAAATCTCCAGCTTTTACACAGAACGCACACTTCAAAGGGTTCATTTTCAGACCATGTTCTTTCATTCTTTCAAATGATTGTCGAAGGTGGTCTATATGGTTCTTCCTGGAAACAGATTTTACAATAATATCATCAATATACACTTGCATAAAAGTGTTAATAAAATCATGGAAGATAGAATTCATCGCTCGCTGATATGTTGCCCCAGCGTTTTTTAGGACAAAAGGCATCACTACCCATTCGTAAGTGCCTAAAGCCCCGGGGCATCGAAAAGCTGTTTTTGACACATCTTCTTCAGCAATGAAAATTTGATTATATCCTGAGTAACCATCGAGCATGCTCAAGTATTCATGGCCAGCGGCATAATCGACTAGCATTTCCGCCACAGGCATAGGATATTCATCTTTGGGTGTGGCAGCATTCAAATCTCTGAAATCTATGCATACCCTCAACGTACCATTTTTCTTAATTACTGGCACAATGTTTGCAATCCATTCGACATACCTCGTAGCTCGTATGAATTTGCACTTCAGCAGTCTTTCGACTTCTATTTTGATCTTCAACAGTATTTCTGGAGCAAAGCGTCTTGGACTTTGCTTGACTGGCTTCTTCCCAGGTTTGATTGGCAACTAAAGTTCTACCAATCCTCTGTCGAGACCAGGCATCTCGTCGTAATCCCATGCAAAGCAGTCCTTGAACTCCTTTAACAATTAGATCACTTCAAACCTGAGCTCTGGGTCTATTTTGGCGCTGATGTAAGTTGGCTTTTTCTCTAACCCTTCGCCCAAGTTGATTTCTTCTAAAGGATCCTGTGCTAACATTTTGATGTTGTTCGCCAGGGGGTCCTTTTCGAATCCCAAAGGCTCATCGTCATAGATGGCATCGAGCCTTTGCTCCTGCATTCCTTCTGTCATGATATCAGGAGGTTATGGGTCGAAATCCTTTCCAGGACCTGCAGAAGATAGCTCTTGATCGTTGGCCTGAGTGGCCATATATTTTACTTCGGCTTCGAGAGCCGATATCATCCTTGTTTTGGCTACATAAGCCGAAATTCGCTGCAGCGATTGTGACTCAGTCATTATCACTGAATTCACTTCCCCAACCAGTTGGCTGGATGTCAGTTAGCCCACTGAAATCAATGTGGGACAAGTCTTCTCTGTCCCATTGAAAACCATGCTCAGGGTGCAGGTACAAGGAACAAAAAGCATTTGGAGCTGGCGCCATGTCGAAGTCAGGTGCTGGGCATGGCCCAATGTGAGCCAAATTTTTGTCGAAGTCAGCTCTCCCTAGGTGATTTACTTCGCCCAAGTAATAGCTCTGATCCGCTTCTATATTTTCGACCATTCCATCAGGACGCCATAGTATTAACCTTTGGTGCATTGATGATGGTACTGCTCCAACACCATGTATCCATTCTCGGCCCAACAAAAGATTATAATTTGGTTTGGCCGATATGACCATAAACATAGTTGGTCGAAGGATGGATCCTACTTTGAGGTCTAGTTGGATCACACCCATAGTGGTCCCTATTCCGCCTTCATAATTCGACAGGACCATGTTATGAGGCTTGATGTTTTCATCACTCTTGCCTATTTTTCTCAGCATGAAGTGAGGGATGATGTTGATGGTTGCCCCACAGTCCACCAAGATCTTATTTACGGTGGCTTCTTCGAGTTTTGCATTTATGAATAAAGGCTTGAGGTGATTTTTCATCGCCTCAGTAGGTGGTTCGAAGAAACCATTTTGCTCTTCGGTACGACCATTATCCATAACGAAGTAGCATACTGGCCTATGCTTGGCCATTTCTTGTTCGACTTCCCAGTCGTTCGATTCGACCTCCATCTGGCGGTTGAACTCTCTTGGCAAAACTGAGACTATGTTCACTATGACATCTAGGGTGTCATCAGACTCAGAGCCATCTTCGTCATCAACTTCGCCCTGGTTAGGCCATACCAGTCTATTGGTCACTGGTTGCCTCTCCAGAGGCTTTCTCTGCTTTCGCTGAGGGACATTTGAACTTGATTATGGCTTTGGTTCATTGATAGCTTCCCTCTCAGCCTTTCGCCGCCTCTGGTATCTTCTCCATTGGGATCGAGACATGGGATTCTTTCCCTTGTAGTTACTTGATACCTGGGTCACTTTGGAGGCAACAACCTGAGGTTCTTTCTTGTGTGTCAAAGATGAACCTCTTGGCACTTCGAAGGAGTGCCACCTTTCTTCGCTCGGTCTCTTTTGACCCGATGTTTTATGCCACGTATCAACTGGCACATTGGTTGGAGGCCTGAAAGTCAGTGGCCTCTTTTCTTGATTTGAACCCTTTTGGTAGGTTCTTCTGGGGTCATGTCGAACATCAACACCTTCCCTTCTTCTGTTTGCTGCTCTTACACCTTGGATGTGTTCAGCAGCTTTCTTGTCGAAAATCGAGCTGCATCGAGGACACAGCATCACTTCTGACTTCTTCTTCTGGCATCTTTGCAGGAAATCTGCCAGATTTTTGTTTTCCCGAGGGAAAGCCGTTTTGTTTGCTTGCTCTTGCCTAATGGCCTTCTATGAAGCTTTCGATTCAGAGATTTCGACCATGTTGACATTCATGGTGTCTTTGGTAGCAAGAGTCATCTGCTTCATCTGGGCCTCCAGGTCTTCTGTCTGGCCTTGGACTGTAGCCAAGTAGGAACTGGGTTTAGCTCCAGATTTTGAGGCTCCACCTGTCTCCAGTTTTGGGCCTTCAGCAGCTTTTTGGACTGCTTCGATTGTTTTTCTAGAAAGATTCCCAGAAAAACTGCCAAAGATTGGCATGTTTATATGATCCTTGGTGACTTCGACCATAGTTATTCCTGGCCTTTTCACCTGACTTCTGGACGCCTCGATCACATTCACCTCTGAAGGTTCAGCATAATGGGCTTCAGCCTGCAAAGGGTTAGAGTCCACAGTCATGGGGGTCTTATCGGCGAATTTCAACCTCCCTTCTTCGATAGCATTTTGTACGAGATCCCTGAAAAGAAAACATTGAGATGTTTTATGGCCCAGAAAATTATGATATTTACAAAAGCCTCTTTTCCTTCTTTGATCAAGAGGAGGCACTTTTACCCCTGGGGGTATTATCATTTGGCCATCTTTTACAAGTAAGTCAAAAATTTCATCACATTTTGTAATATCAAAACTGTAAGTCTTTTTAGGGAACCTATCGTTGGCCCTTTCAGGACCAGTGGAGTTTTTTCCACTTGAGGGGACTAGTAGTTTGCAAGAGTATGGTGGCCCTTGTTTTAACTCCGCTAAATCGACCTCACTTTCTTCGACGGTTATAGGTTCGTCGAATGTTTCTGGATCTTCATCGTCCATTTCGACATATGCTATCCTTTCTCTTTTATGAGTTTTTGTCGCCCTGGCTTTTTCAGCTTTAAGGCGTTCTACCTGTCGAACCCTATCGGCCAATTGGGCCATGTCTCTCAGGTATTGAGTGTCTAATTTCTTCCTAATGGAATAATCTAGACCTCCTGCGGCTATTTCGACTAACTCATGTTCTGGCACTTGCGTAAAGCATCTTGCTTTGAGCAACCTAAACCTATTTAGATATTCGTCTATAGGTTCAGTGAATCGCCTCTTTACACTGGCCAATTCTTTCAGGCTTATCTTGGTTTGTCCCATGTAGAATTGCTCATGGAACAATCTCTCCAACTGGGTCCAATGGTGGATCGAATTGGGGGGAAGAGTTGTAAACCAAGTGAACGCGTTCTTTGTTAGGGAACTTAGGAAATACTTAATCCTCAGGTTTTCATTGTTTGAAATCTCTCCTGCTTCGATCAAGTATCTCGCCATATATTCGACAGTGGATTCTGTCGTGTCCCCTGAAAATTTAGTGAACTTAGGGACTTTGCATCTAGGAGGTAAGTCCGTTTGTAACACATATTCTGACAGTGGGGATGTAAAGTTGGGCCTACGGAAGCCCGTATTCATCCCATTTTGCATCATGATTCTTTCGATCATGGCTGTCAAGTTATTTTCCAAACCAATATTCTGGTATTGGATCTGCTGAACTACTTCGTCAGCATTTTGGTTTCTATTTACTATCCTTACTTCCGGGGCTATGACTCTAGGTTCTTCGACCCCGGGTTGTTCCATTCGCATCCTAAGGTTTTCTTCGACAGGCTGCTGGACTTGGTTAATAGTGGTTTCTTCCTCTAGAAGTATACCTTGGTTTCCCCTTATCTATGCCCTTTGGGGCTGTCGAATAGGTTGGGGTACCCCAAAAAAGTCGGCCAGACGCGCCATTTGCGCTGTCATTTGCTGATTCGACTGGGTGGTATTTTGTATTAGAGGATTTAGCATTGTGCTTAAAGTTTGTGCCAACATTTGAACCATATCGTGGTTACTTTCGTCCATTTGCTGCCTCAAGACTGCTGTCGAGGCATTCATAAGGCCATGCATTACTTGGGACGTTCCTCCTAAGAGTTGGGTCCTACCCCTATTCGCCATACCAACTCCAGAACCTTGGAGTGGCGAAGAGGCGCTCACTAAAGGGTCTGAAAAAGTGGACGCAGCATTCGTCAGGCTAGCCAATTCAGAAGTTGGCATGCCATAGAGTGGTTCTCGATTTAGACCGACTATCGAAAAACCTGGGGGAACATAAGGCCTAGTTCCTTGGTTTCCCCTTGGTGGGGGAGTTCCCAAAGGCATTCTGGGGCCAGTAAATGGAGGTAATGGCCTCGTTTGTGTGACCGTTACTGCTGGTGTTGAACCAGCGGTTACCATTTCACTTACGGTTGGGATGACCGTTGTTCCCACGTTTGTTTGTGGGATTTCGCCATTGTTTGGCGGATTTGCCATCGCTTCACTTCTTCTCCTAGTATTGGTATCGTTGGTGTATATTCTACCACTTCTCAATAACATGCAATACTCTCGAAAAAGGAGGATATTTTGTATAAAACGGTTAAACTTAAAAATCAACACAAGGTCCCACTGGGTGTGCCAATTTGTTTACCGTGGAAATTGGTAAACAACCGCTGATCTTCCAAAAGGTTACTTATTTGGTGACTCGCAGGATCGATCAGATTGATCCTAAGACATGGTTGATTTTCTGGAGTTTGACTAATCCTAATGGTGATTAATGCCGGTAAAGTAAAGACACTTTAAGTAAATTGCATGAAGAAAAGCTTGATAGAATAAATAAAAGCGTTAAATAAAAGGCTTCGACGGAGATGAGTAAATGAAAAGCAATAAAGTGCTTGAATATAAAAGACTTTGATTAATTTAAATGGTGTTTCACACATACATTCTCAACGATTCTTTCGCTCACACTGGGTACTTGAATCTAGATGAGTGACTTGTATAAAATGATGAACACCCCCGAAAACTACGTGAACAACTAGTATTTATACTAAAACAAATCCTAAGTAACCGTTGGGCCGTTACGTCGCTTCGAGATGACGCCACATGGCACGCTCACAGCATTTGACGCTCCTGATCTCGGCACGTTGCACTTGGTAACTGCTGGGAACCGTTTTCCCTGCAAGCATTCGAATCTCAAACCGTTCGACCCTAGGCATCGGGTACCTTTGTCGAGAGGTTCCTTCGACGTCGAAGACGACAAGATTCCCACTTAAAGGAAATTCTCTAAGTACCTTGTCATTCTCTGATGAGCCTTCGATAGGATCAGCTGGTCGAAGCCTTCTTATGTAGGAAATTCTTCTGACTCATAATTAATGGTCTATATTGATAACAAACAAGGGTGTCGAATTTAGGAGCCAACAATAAGCTGCCTCAAATAAAGAGACTACCACTTACAAAGATTTCTTAACGAACTGTCTCGGTGATATTGAACGAATGGCCATCCACTGGAGTAATTTGTCAACGAACTGCAAACTATCTTCTCATAGAGAAGGTAGCAAAAAAAAGTACGTCGACATTAACGGGGAAGTAAAAGTTGCTCAAATAAAGAGACCTGTTATTTGTTGTTATAGGAAGGATTGTAAAAATGACTCCATGGGGAAAACAATATGGCTTCCTGGGGAAAGAGATATGACTTCCTGAGGAAATGCCAATATATTCCTGCTGGGGGGATAAAGTCTTCTCGTGCAAAATAAATGCACATTCTCAAACAAAACTCGAAGCATGTAGAAATCCAAAGTAATAATATTGTTGGGAAACAAAGATTCAAACCAGAAATAAACTGGAGTAAAACGGTCTACCAAAATTCATCCTTTGAGAAATAAACTCAAGAGGGAAACCCAAATCATCCAGTCAAGGAGTTGTGTAGGAAGGCTAAAGCAAAAATCTTCCACGAGGGATAACTCAGTGGGGAAATTGAAAGAATATACACTTTCTGCTTATGGCTGACACTCTATTGGAGAGAGGACAACACAACTCTGCAAAACAGGGAAATATGTCAACAAAAAATTAACGAATGTGAATGAGCAATGATTCGCTAAATTTAACTATGTATGATATATGTATGAATGTATGAGTGTTATTATGTATATGCTGACAAAACATACATATAATACTGGGAATAAACAAAAAAAAACTAACTCGAGCGCACACAACACTCGGCCAAATCACATCCAAGACGATCATCCCAAAAGAGAAATAAGCACCAACTGAGGAAATAAAGTCCCACTGCATGGCTTAACTTTACTAGGGAGAAACATAATATAGCTATGAAACAATACAAATATAGGGATATAACATCCTTCTCCAGGCTTCACCAGGGAGTAGCACTCAGACTTCAACGTGGAAATAAATATTTTCAAATGTATCACTTCTACATGAGATTGCAAAACTGATCTCGAATAAGGCAGATGGATAAAAAACATACAGACTTCACTAAGGGAGATAACGCTTCATCATCGAGACATCTATTGGGGACTTCATGCTGACTTCATTAGAAGGTCAACACCACATCATCGAGGGGAAACCAATATACGTTCTTCACTAGGGAAACCAGAGATACGTGCTCTTCGAGAGTAATTATTGTACCAACTTCTCTAGGGAGAAAGGACTTCTATCAAATGAGCCAAGCCTTTAATGGAGAATCTTGGACTGAGTCTTCATATCATGCAAACTCAAAGAAGAAAAATGAACCAAGACTTGACTGGGGATGCTGGAGTCACAAACCCAATACAACGAAAACATCTTGAGAAAACCTTCCTGGGGGAAACAAAACTTCTTAAAACTACTGGAGTTCGTCCATTCCTGGGATCACCACTTTTGTTTTCCTCTTGAATCTCAAAATCTAAAGTAAAAGTAAATTGTAAATTCTTTTTGAAAAACAATTTTGTTATTTAATCTTTTTGCTTTGAAAATTATTATCAATAATAAATGGAGTCTTTGCGAGCTAAATAAAATAATAAATACAAAGAATTGGGTAAAAGCTCAAATTTTATTGATAGGATGGTAGTCTGTGAATGGCGAGACTCCACGGATAATTACAAAGTTCAAAAAATGGTAATATATAATGAAAAAGATACATTGAGATACAATGACCATTATTCCCCCTAACAACTTTGAAAATTCTGAGCAGTAACTTCCGTTGAAGTGTGGTGAGGATCCAAGAAGATTGTTGCTTCAATGATGAAGTCTTTTTTGATGTAGTTACTTGCCAAGAAAGTCCCTAACTTTTGCCTAAGCTGCCATTGCGGGTTTTCAACTTAGCGGAAAATTTTATTCTGTTTATTTCTCTAATTTTTGCATAGACCACCCTTTCAGGTTTTTGGCCTACCGAGACGCTCTTTTTTGCCTAAGCCGCCCTTTTGAGTTTTCAACTTAGCGAGTTGTTCTTTTATTTCTTTAGGCGAAGTATTTCTTGACTACATCAACATTCATGGGACGTGGGAACTCCTCGCCATCCATAGTTTCAACAATTAATGCGCCGCCAGAGAAGGCTTTCCTGACAACATATGGGCCTTCAAAATTGGGAGTCCACTTGCCCCTAGAATCAGCGTTAAAAGACAAGATCTTCCTGAGCACGAGGTCTCCTTCACTGAATTCACGAGGTTTGACCTTCTTATCAAAAGCTTTCTTTATTCTCTTCTGATATAACTGCCCATGACACATAGCTATCATTCTCTTTTCTTCGATCAAATTGAATTGGTCAAACCTGTTCTGGACCCATTCAGCCTCTGACAACTTGGTTTCATTTATCACACGCAAAGAGAGAACCTCAACCTCGATTGGGAGCACAACTTCCATTCCATACACAAGGGAGAACGTGGTTGCTCCTGTTGAAGTGCGGACAGATGTCTGATATCCATGTAAAGAAAAAGGGAGCATTTCATGCCAATCTTTATAAGTAACAACCATCTTCCGGATGACCCTCTTGATATTCTTATTAGCAGCTTCAACAGCCCTGTTCATATTCGGCCTGTACGGAGATGAATTGTGATGGACAATCTTGAATTATTCACACAGTTCTGTCATCATCTTGTTGTTCATATTCGAGCCATTGTAGGTGATAATTCTTCTCGGCACACCATACCGACATATAAGATTATTCTTAATGAAGCGCACAACCACTTGCTTAGTAACATTGGCATATGAAGCAGCTTCTGCCCATTTGGTGAAGTAATCAATTGCTACCAAGATGAAACAATGTCCATTGGAAGCTTTGGGTTCTATCATCCCAATCATGTCAATACCCCCACATAGAGAAAGGCCACGGGGAAGAAATGACATTGAGAAGTGTCAGAGGCACATGAATCTTGTCCACATAAGTCTAGCATTTATGACACTTCTTTGCAAATTTGTAACAGTTAGATTCCATTGTCAGCCAATAGTAACCTACCTTTAGCATCTTTTTAGCCATTGAATGTCCATTAGCATGAGTTCCAAATGAACCTTCATGAATCTCATGCATCAACATGTCTGCTTCGTGTCTATCCACGCATCTGAGCAAGACCATGTCAAAATTTCTCTTGTACAACACATTTTCACCGAGGAAGAAACTTCCAGCCAATCTTCTCAATGTCTTTCTATCTTTATTCGATGCACCAATCGGGTATTCTTAAGTCTATAAGAAATGCTTGATATCATAATACCAAGGTTTCTCATCTTCTACCTCCTATGTTGTAAACACATGAGTGGGCCTATCTAGTCGTCGAACTATAATTCTAGGTATATCATTCTAAGTATTTACTTGATACATAGAAGCCAGAGTTGCCAGAGAATCCGCCATTTGATTTTCATCCCTAGGAATGTGATGGAATTCAACTTTATTAAATAAGGGTAACAATCTTCTAGCATAATCTTTGTAAGGGATCAAGCCAGGGTGAGGAGTATCCCACTCTCCTTTAATCCAATTTATTACCAAAGATGAATCTCCATACACATCTAGAATTTTAATTCTGAGATCAATAGCTTCCTCGAGACTCATATTGCAAGCCTAATATTCTTCCATATTATTAATACAATCAAATGTCAACCTCGCGGTAAAAGGAATGTGCGATCCATGTGGAGTGACAATCACAGAACCAACTCCTTTACCATAAGCATTCAGAACTCTATCAAATATCATACTCCAGCGAGACTCATGAGCAGGACCTTCCTCACGAAATGATTCATTATAATCTTTCACTTTCAGAAACATCACATCCTCATCGGGGAAATCATACTTCACAGACAGATAATTATCAACTGGCTAGTGAGCAATATAATCAGCTAAACACTGCTTTTAATAGCTTTTCGAGTATGGTATTCGATGTCATATTCAGATAACAACATCTGCCAGCGGGAAATTCTCCCAGTAAGAGAAGGCTTTTGAAAAATGTACTTGATTGGATCCATTTTGGAGATCAACCAAGTAGTGTGATTCAACATATATTACCACAAACGTTTTTCCACCAAGGCCAGAGCACAACATGTCTTTTCCAGCATGGAATATCGCGACTCACAATCAGTAAACTTTTTACTGAGATAATAAATGGCATACTCTTTCTTCCCTGTTTTATCTTGTTGTCCCATAATACAACCAATGGAATCATCTAACACTGTCAGATACATAATCAATGGTATTCCTTCAACAGGAGAGAGCAAGATAGGAGGTTCAAGCAAATATTCTTTAATACTTTCAAATTCCCTTTGGAAGTCATCTATCCATACACAACCTTGATCCTTTTTTAACAAATTTAAGATCGGTTCACACGTTGCAGTCATGTGGGAAATAAATCTGAAAATATAATTCAAACACCCGAGGAACCCTCTGACTTGCTTTTCATTTCTCAGTGCTGGCATCTCTTGAATTGCTTTGACTTTATCAGGGTAAACTTCAATCCCTTTCTGGCTAACAATGAAACCCAATAATTTCCTTGATCAAACACCGAAGGTACATTTATTTGGATTCAAGCAGAGATGATACATCCTCAAATGCTGAAACAACTTCAACAAATATTCTACATGCCTTTCTTTAGTCTGGGATTTAGCAATCATAGAATCAACATATACCTCAATTTCCTTGTGCATAAGATCATGGAATAGGATTGTCATAGCCCTCTGGTACGTTGCACCAGTGTTCTTCAACCAGAAGGGCATCACTCTATAATAGAATGTTCCCCAGTGTGTGATAAACGTTGTTTTTTCCATGTCCTCAAGCGCCATTCTTATTTGATTATACCCGGAAAATTCGTCCATGAACGAGAAAACTTTGAATTTTTTTTGTGCTATCCACTAACATATCAATGTGTGGAAAAGGAAAATCATCTTTTGGACTAGCTTTATTTAGATCTATGTAATCTACGCACATGCGAACTTTTTCGTCTATCTTCGGTACTGGGACAATATTGGCAATCCAGTGAGGGTACACTGATATCACAAGAAAACCGGTATTAATCTGCTTCAGAACTTCTTCTTTGATCTTCACTTCCATATCTGGGTGAGTTCTTCTCAACTTCTATTTGATTGGCGAACACTCTGGCTTCAACGACAAATGGTGCTCTACAATATCTGTATCTAGACCATGCATATCTTAATAAGACCAAGTAAAAATATCCGCATACTCTTTCAACAACTCAATCAACCTGCTCTTCACACCAGGAATTCTCCTCGTGCTCAAGCAACTGTGAGACCTCTTCCAGAATCTCATCATAGTCTTCTTCTTCGTCCCCATCACAGGACATTCAAAGTTAAGAGAGGGTGCAGGGACATTGTATTCAACGTGTTTTTTAATTAATCCGCACATATGATTTATGATTGCTTTTTAGAAACTGACACATATAACAAGTGATCATGCATATTGAATTTCAGTTATTATTTATTTTGAAAGGTTTTTTCTGATTACCATTTTCCAAGAAAAAGAAAAAAATAAAGACACAATTTGGGAAACAAAGACAACTCTTATTATTGATTTTAAAAATCAAAGAAACCAGATAAGCCCATACAATATCAATACTTTCACCTTGGGCAGAGTGAAAGCTTTTCAAAAATATTAACAAAACAAATTACTTTGACACATGTATACAAGAGGGAACATCAATGGTGATCCAGTTCTAAACCCTAACTCCATACGTCACATAATTTGGCATTTCTGGTTCTGCTTCATCTTCCACAATGGCATTAATCCCAAAAACAGTTGGATGAAGATAACCATCGCTACAAAAGATGTCTTGATACTTACCTGCACCAGACTTCGGCTTCATGCCCTTAACTTTATCATTCTTCACAGAGAACCCCAAGCCAGCTCTATTCTTGTTTACATGTGGATCCACAATCTATCCCCAAACTTCACTATGGCCATTACGCAAAACGTGTTGTGCATCCTTAAGCGAAACCATATAATTATCATTTCCTTTTATGTTGCTAATGGATAAATCTTGGAACTGGGTTCCAACAGCAGCTTCATCCGCCTCCACAATGCTGAAGAGGACAAATGAGATATCAATAATGCCTGTTCTCCATTTATGATTACCACTTTTTCTTCACGTACAAACTTCAGCTTTTGGTGTAAATTCGAAGTGACAGCCCCTGCCTCATGTATCCACGGCCGTCCCAGCAAGCAACTATAAGCGGGTACAATATCCATGACATGGAAAGTAATCTGAAACAAATGTGGGCCTATATGAATAGGCAAGTCCACCTCACAAATAACAAATTTCTTTGATCCATCAAACGCTTTCACAATAATGCCACTTGGGCGCATGGGCGTTCCTTGATATTTCACTTTCATAAGAGTGCTCCTCGGTATAACGTTCAATGCAGATCCATTATCAATCAACACATTGGATAGTGAATCATTCTTGCAGTTCATAGAGATGTGGAGGGCCATGTTGTGATTCCTTCCTTCATCTAGAAATTCATCATCGCAGAAACTCAAGTTATTATATGACGTAATGTTCCCCACTACGCTGCTGAATTGGTCTATAGGCATGTCATTTTCTACAAAAGCATAGTCCAATACCCTCATCAAAGATTCTTTGTGAGCAGAGGAGTTCATCAATAAAGCCAAGATAGATATTTTTGAAGGAGTCTGCAGTAGCTGATCCACAATTTTGTAGTCGCTCATCTTAATTATCTTCAAAATATCATCCACATCCTTTTCTAGCGTAGCTCCACTGGGTTCACCCACTGCCTTCTTGGGTATATAACTTTCAGCAATTTTCTTTCCTGTACTAACATCTCCTCGAACAACTGGTGCAAATACACGACCAATGCGGGTCAATTTGCTAGTCTTAGCAATATTTCCAACATCAGGCATTGACTGGATGGGAAATTGCACACCATCCTCTAAGATTGTAGCATTATATTTGTAGGGCACAACCTTATCTGACTTGTAGGGGAAATGACCCGGTAAACTAATCACCAATGGAGTAATAGCTGGCTTGCTATGATATTCAACTACAAAATGGGCGGATGCACAAAACAAGGAACAATAACATTTACCCCTTCTTCAACACAATCAGTCATTATGGAGTTATTTCTGAAAAACAAATCCTTATCTGAGGAGAAATACTCATCTGTAGAGGCATACTCATTATCTGACTCTTCTTCAGCCAAACAAACCTCAATCACATAAACCTTATGGTAATCATCCCTTTGACCTGTAACCTTGATGGTTCCATTATCCAACAACAACTGAACACCTTTTCTCACAATTGAACATCCTCGGGAGTCCCGACAGCAAACTCGGTAAGATCCATACTGATGTTCTACTTGACCAACCACGTGGCATAAAGTAGTGTGCAATTGCACAAGGTCCTCATTCATATACTCCATATAAAAAATTCGGAACTCTCGAGGACATCCAGAAACTATGTTTACTTCCTCTTCATACTCTACCCTAGGCCTGATTATGTGGATGGGGCCCTCATCCATCATCTCTTACAAATCAGCCTTTATCTTGTCGCAACCTTGTATGTCTATATTGCAAATAATGCAACTGGCATGGTCATGCGTATAGTATCTAAATTCACAGAGGTCTTCATGCATTTTCACCAAATCTCCTCTAACCAAATTAATATCAAAAATCTGGAAGTCGCCTGGACAACCGGCCACCATGTTCACAACATTTGTTCCTCCATGCTTTGGTAGAGGATTATCTTTCACATTAGGGCCCACATCTTTGAAAGATAGAATACTGGACTTCACCAACTTTTGTACCTCAGTCTTCAAAGGATAGAATTTATCAACATTATACCCTCGTGCTCCCTGATGAAAAGCACATGTTTTGTCTGCCTTGTAATACTAAGGCAATGGTGATGGTAAAGCGGGAGGTGGTCGGGTCTGAACCAACTTCTTTTGAATTAACGTTGGTAATAACCCTGTATAAATCATAGGAATAGGGTCATAACTCTCCCTTCTTTGATTATACCCTTGATTCCCCTGCTGGGATGGTCTCTAATAAGCAACGATGGTTGGAGCTACACCAACAACTGGAGTAACTGAGGTGACTTGCTGATGATGCTAATAACTTCTTATAGGAGGATTAACTCTCCTCTCTTGCACAACATCATTTGTATCTCCTTCCTTATTTTTAGGTAAACCCATAGGATGGCTTCTTTGTATTTCTAGAACCTTCACTCTTCGTTAAACATCCCTCTCTTATAGCCTCTTCTAACCGGATACCCATGCCTACCATTTCAGTAAAGTCACTTGGCGCACTCGCTACCATCCTCTCATAGTAGAAAACACCCAGAGTCTTCAAGAAAATCTTAGTCATCTCCTTATCTTCCATGGGAGGAATCACTTGGGCGGCTACCTCACGTCATCTTTGTGCATACTCTTTGAATGATTCACTGTCTTTCTGGACCATGGCCCTGAGTTGATCATGATCAGGTGCCATGTCCATGTTGTATTTGTATTGTCTGATAAATACTTCTCCCAAGTCATTGAAAGTATGGATATTGACACTGTCCAAACTCATATACCACTTCAGCACGACGCCGATCAAACTATCTTGAAAAAAGTGAATCAACAGACACTAATCATTAGTATGTGTGATACAGTGGGAGAACTGACTTGAGGTTTTGCGTTTGTGTTCGCAAATGTTTCTGTTTAGCAAGAGTCGCCACCGACTTTTTATTTTATCCAAAGGAAAGGTCAAAAAGCACAGGAAAGACCTTTGAGATGTTTTCTTGAGTTCGGGGGGTAGATTATGAAAAGGGAACATGCTAGCACCCTTTTCATCCATGGTTTTCCATGGGCTCTTAGTTACTTGTTTAGATCACTTGCTTTGCTTTTCCAATTGTTTAAAATGGCGCTTTGTGTGGTTTTGAAAGATTTTGAAAAGAGGCCATCGTTGTGGCAATCTTTGTAATGATTCTTGTTTGTAAGAATGTATACAAAGATGTTTGTCTTTTTAAAAATGTTTCAATGTTTGAAATTTTGTTTGGAAATGTTTTGAAATTGTGTGTGTGTTTGTTTGAAAATAGCAAGGATGGTTTGCAAATTGATCAAGTAATTAGGAGCATCTACCTAATCAAAAGTTTATCTTGTACATTTTTAACCCTTTGACATTTTTGTTTTACCATTGTATTTGGTAAACAACCATATCTTTGGATGTTAAACGGGATGGGCGTGGGTCATCGTATGACCATGATAGCAATGGTGCCAAGTATCTCAACAAGTTTAGGGACTAAGATAATTTGTTTTTAGGCAACATTTGATAGCGTCATCGAGGGGCTATGATCTTTTGTTTTTGTTTTGTTTTGCCAAGATACCTAGCATGCATACCATGTCCATTTTAAGGCAACAAAGTGGATGAAACCCTAGGGGTGCTTGTGTGCATTGTGTTGTCATTTTTCATGCATTTTTGTCTTGTATTAAGTCATGCTATTTGTTTTGATTTTTGGTCTTTTACATAAAAACTCTAGTTTACTATCATGGCATATAAAAGCAATAAATGCGTAAAGTAAATCTAAACTATTACATCATTATTATGGAAAGGGGGGTACAAGTTTGAATAGGGGGTATTTGCACAAAATAAAACCCTAATTTACTATTACAACCCAAATGAATTTATTGAATAAATAAATAAATAAACAAGTATTAAAATATGCAATTAAAAATAAATATGCAAAATGTTTTTTATAATTGTTATGTATGTAAAAAAAATGAAATCATTTATGTCTTAAAAATAGGAAAAGTAAAATGATTATTTTTGAAAGTGTGAAAACCCTAATTTTGTTTTAAAGAAATTATGATCTATATTATTTATTTTTTTGTTCAAGAAAAATAATAATAATATGTACAAAAATGTTAAAAATTAAAATATGTGAGAAAATAATATTTTATGTGTATAATATAATAAAATAAAATATTTAAGTATTTTAATATTATTTACAATTTTATTTAAGAAAATAAAGTATATTATTATTAATAAACTATTTTTATGCCAAAAAAATAATAAAAATAATAAAATAAAAATGCAAAAATTAAGAAAATATTTTTATGATTCTAAAATGTTTAGAAAAAATAAACAAAGTCAGGAAATATAAAGGAAATGAAAAATATGCAAAAATATAGAAAATGGGCCAAGGGAGTGCAAAAAGCAAAAGAGGGGTGTGAATAGCCAGAAAAGCCAGGCCCAGGCCCAATCTCACTTCGTCCATGTCCTTTGAACAAATGATCAAACACGCGCGTTTCTGAGCTTGATCCTGTTCTTGCTCATGCTTGCATGAAATAAAAAATTTACAACATGAAAGTTATAGCATTTTCAATCACGATTCCAACCATATCCATTTTGTGATCTAACTCTAAGAAACCAGGGAGAATCTTATCATCCCTAATTTCTGACCTAAAATTTTCAGCAACTTCAACTATCAAATACTCCTAGCTCAGTCAATATAAATAAGAACTATGCATATATACATCTCAAGCACATTAAAGACTACATTTTTGCTTCACAAACCTAAGCCTAATGATGCCTAAATAAGGAGATAGAACTTTTTAAATTACCTTGTTCAATTGAGTTTGGTTATGGTAATGTAGCAACTTTGATTGAGGCCTGAAGTACTTGTGAGCTTTCTTGAAGTTCCCTCACCCTTTCCCAATGCTTAACTTGCTTTAAAATGGCTTGAATCTCCTTGTAGAAGTCAACCTGCAAACTCAGAAATTGAAAATGGTGAAGCTTGAAAATGAGCTCACAGTTGCTGGACAGGGGTTTGGATAGTTCAGGTGTGTTGTAGGGAATGTGTTTGAAGTGATTCAAGACAAAACGCACGAGCCAATTTGGTTTTGGAAATGGTTCTGCAGCAGATGCCCTGTTTGGGCAGGAACTTGGGATTTTTGTGTTTAAGGGTGTTTGAGAGGTTGGAAAATTGTGTTTCTTGCTTGTTACAATATGCTGAGATTATTTTGAAATAATGCCAAGGCTTGGTTTTAACAGATACAAGAGTTATATTCATTTTTGCAAGTTTTCTTTTTTTTTGAAGAAAAGGTGAGTTGACAAAGCTCAAAGCATGTACAGGCTAGCTCAAGGCCTGAGGAGAGTTGGTACAAGTTTCCTGATGTTTGTAGACTTTGTTTGCTGCAAGAGATTAGGTCCATGGCTCAAGATAAACAAAGTTACATAAAGCATGCTTTATCAAAGTGGCAATGTGAACTTTTTGCCATTTTTGGAATAATTCTTTGTGTAATGCTCCATAGCTCATAATAAGACCATTGTCCAATGTATTTTCTTTAAATTAAGGAGTTTGGAAAGGATTAAGACCTTTAAAACAAGTACAAGCATGCTTAGGACAGATTTGCAACTTGTAACAATGTGAAAAATGGCATGGACATAGGTGAGAAATTGCCATTTTCTTTTCTTTGATTCTCCCTAACCATAAATGATCTTGGAGAGTTCTTGGAAATTTTGGAAAGCTTATAACTCTCTCTACAATCCATCTTTGAAATGAATTTTGATATTACACTTGGAACTAGGTGAAAAGTTACCATGAAGTTAGGTAAAAAATCTGCCTAAACTAGGGCAAAATTTCACTAAGTTAAAAAGTTTATGGATCCTTATTCACAAAATCATAACTTGATATCCAAGAATAATTTGGGAAAACATTGTGAATAAAAGTTGTAGATTTTGTGGAGGACTAAAACTTTCATGTTGGAAGTTTTCTTTGAAGCCAATTGAATCATGGTGAAAAAGTTGGGAAAATTTGGGAAAAAATAAGAAATTTTCATAACTTAGAAAATTTCTAAGTTATGAAATTTTTCAAACTTAAACCCTAATTTCCAAATTTATGTTTCTTGGTGAACAAGTTTCATGTTTTGACATGTTTTGATGAAATATGACCTTTGGCACTTGATTTTAACCAAAAAGTCAAAGTTTGACTTTTTAGTGTACAGTTGATTTTTGATCAGTTGACTGGAAAATTCATCTGTCAATCCAATGCATTTGAGATCTTGTGAACCTTGTGATTAGGTAAAGATGATGCCATTGAGTCCTTGAAACCATGCTTGAACCCAATTTGCCATTGGCTAGGTGAAAAAAAAATTAGAAATTGCCCTTCTACAGTCAAAACCCTAATTTTGACCATTTTGCCCTTTTGATGATCTGATCAAATTTCTTGAGGATTTGTGGTCCAAACTTGATCAAATGGTTCATATGAGTCTATAATGTTGATGTGGATAAAAAATTATGAGTTTTGACTGTAAATTGGCCATGGTTGACTTTTCCCCAATAAAGCTGATTTTTAGGTCAATTGTCCAATTGACTGGGCAAAAATTTGATTCAAGGCTTGAAACTTGGTATGAGCAATCTTAGAGGTCCAACATGAAGTATGAAAGTCACATGAGGCATTGGAAATCCAAAAATCCCTGTGCAAACTCAAACCCTAATTTCAGGTCATCAGTGCAAGGAGATGTCTTGAGGTGAGCAAACCCTAATCTAGTCTTGAGTCCAAAGAGTCTTGTGAGGAGAATCTTGATAAAATAAGAGGGAAAATTTTAGGGTACAACAGCTGCCACTGTTCAATCTTCTTGAACTTGAATAGTTAGATTGGCGAGCTTTGTCGTTCGTGACTCGAAGGTAAAAGATGATTGGACACTAGAGTGCCCGTAAATTTGCACTCGTCAGATTGTAGTTGAGGGAATGGGCTTAAAGATGCCATTTGGAGAGGTGACATAATATTGTAGGAGATGGGCTTAAAGATGCCATCCAAGAATGTTTGTTGAATCGTATGTTGTAAGTAAGAAGAATGAGTATCAAAATTGTATCCGTGTCTGGAATACATTTGAACTGTATCTGAATCTGAAACTGTATGAGTAATGGAATGGCGTCCATGTATGGAGCGTATCCGAGCTGTAACTGTATTTGAATCTTGAATAAATAACAGAATTACTTCTGTGTCTGGAGTGTATCTGACCTGGGGAAAAATTTGAATGAGTGACAGAATGGCAACCGTGTCTGGAGCGTATCTGGACTGTATCTAAAGTTGAGGTCTGAATGAGTAACAGAATGACTTCCGCGTTTGGAGTGTATCCGTAATGTATCTTGACTTTGAATTCTGAATGAGTAACAGAATGACTTCCGTGTCTGGAGTGTATCCGTACTGTATCTTGACTTTGAATTCTGAATGAGTAATAGAATGACTTCCGTGTTTGGAGTGTATCCTTACTGTATCATGACTTTGAATTCTGAATGAGCAATAGAATGACTTCTGTGTTTGGAGTGTATCCTTACTGTATCTGAATAAGAGATCTGAATGAGTAACAGAATGACTTCTGTGTCTGGAGTGTATCCGCACTGTATCTGAAATCTTTGAATATTTGTTAAAGATAGCTGTTAATCTTATCCTGAAAAAGGATAAAATGTTAGCTGAAACACAAAGTCATGTTGCATGAAATGTATGAGGCAATAAAATGTGTTTTATCAATGTTTATGATATATGAATGTAATATATGTGCCTGTAATCTGATTTTTTGCATTGTTGAGGAAAAAAAATCCTTGACGGCTAGAGATAATAAAACCCTTGACTGCTGCCGAGGAAAATAAATCTTTGACCGCTGTTGGAGATTCAAAATCTTTGATTGCTGAGGATAAGAAATCCTTGGTGACCGTTGGGGATGGAAAATCCCTGACAACTTCTGTGGGGATGTGAGAATCCTTCACGACTTTCCTGGGGATATAGGGATCCTTCGAATCTTGGAGGATGATAAACATTCTGTTATGAGAATAATGCCAAGTGTTGCTTGAGAAACCTGCTTAGGGAATCCCGAGAATTTTGATGACTATGGCTGGGGATTACACAATGGGAATCCTTACTCGGCTGGGGAATAGGGAAAATTCTGATGAATTCCGCGGGGAGCTAAGAATGAGAATCTTCATTCTGTTGAGGAGTAATGAAAACTTTGGAAACTTCATGTTGGGGAGTAAAGAAGGATTTGGAATCTTTACTAGGGAATCAAGAATGAGGATCTTCATTCTGTTGGGAAGTGAAAACTCTGTGGGGAGTAGATATCCTGTTGGAGAGTAAGTTCAGGAGTCTGGGGGAAAAAGCTCATTCCTGTTTGGAAAAAAGTTTAAGAGTTTGGGTTGTATGCCACTCTATTGGGGAATTATCCTAGTTGGGGATACGATAAAAGTTAACTGTTATCTGGTTGACTTCCAGGCTTCAAGACAACTTGCTGGGGAATTGGGGAAAACTGAATGGTTCCCGCTGGGGATTGATAGTTGGAAATTTGACTCCGCTGGGGAAGAAGGTTTCATCTTCGTTGAGGGTCTGTGGTTCAAAGTTTTTGCTCCGCTGGGGATTGGGAGTTTGAAGTTTTAACTCTGATGGCGGATTAAGGATTTTAAATTTAGCTCCGATGGGGATATGCATTTCAAGGTTTTAGCTCCGCTGGGGATCTAGATGATGTACTGCAGGGGATTTCTCTTGGAATGGTCTAAAGACGTTTTCCTATACTCTCAACCTATCAGTAATTATTCTTTCCCATTTCGTTTATTTGTAAACAGTGATTATATTCAAATGCATATGCTCATTAATAAATCATTGAACATTTTCAAATAAAACACAAGTGTAAAAAGAAGAAAAGGAAAATAGTTTTCTGCACTTTGAAGTATCTTTGTATTAACTTTGTGTAAGTATTTGTACAAAGGAGACAAACATCTTAGTAAGAGAACGTTTTCATAAAAATGAGAAAATTTTATACAAAGAAAGATGGCTATGTGTAAAAATTCCATGGGGTTCTCATTCTGCTATAGCCTTCGTAACTCTGAATGTCTTGTCCATTTGTTGCTTTGTCCGAAGATGATTGGATTGATCGGAAGCCCAGATTTTGTCCGTGAAGAGATTATCCTTAAAGTGATCCGACGAGACATAGTCATACACTTTAATTCCCTAACTTTTTCCTGGACTGCCCTTTCGGGTTTTCGATCCACCGGGAAACCCTTTTTTTCCCAAGTCGCCCTTTCGGGTTTTCAACTTGTCGGGTCTACGGATTTTTTTATATTTATCCCTAACTTTTTCCTGAACCACCCTTTCGAGTTTTTGATTCACCGGGATGCCCTTTTTTGCCTAGGTGTGTCAACCTAGCGGGTCATTTATGCGTAGTATCTTTTGAATATGTTTGCGTTCGCTGGGTGCGGCAGGTCGTCGCCGTCCATGGTGGTTAAGATCATTGCCCCACCAGAAAAGATGTTTTTAATCATAAATGGTCCTTCGTAAGTAGAAGTCCATTTTCCCCTGGGATCACTTTACGGCAAGATGATCCGCTTGATTACTAGATCCCCGACTTGATATACCTGGTGCCTGACTTTCTTGTTGAAAGCCTTGATCATCCGTTTTTGATACGTCTGACCGTGGAAAACAGTAGTAAGTCGCTTTCGTCAATCAAGTTAAGTTGATTAAGCCGGGTCTGAATCCAATCGTCTTCACTCAAACCTGCATCCTTCATGATTCTCAAGGAGGGAGTCTGAACCTCAATAGGTAAAACAGCCTCCATGCCATATACCAAAGAATAGGGTGTTTCCCCAGTTGATGTATGCACCGTGGTACGGTACCCGTGAAGAGCAAACAGTAACATCTCATGCCAGTCCTTGTAGGTGACTGTCATCCTATGTATGATCTTCTTGATATTTTTGTTCGCAGCTTCGATAGCACCGTTCATCTTTGGCCGATAAGGAGATGAATTGTGATGTTGAATCTGGAACTGCTTGCACAAGGCAGTGATTATAGTGTTGTTAAGGTTTATACCGTTGTCCGTGATGATCCTTTCGGGGATGCCGTACTAGCAAATGAGGTTCTTCTTGATGAAGCGGACAACAACATTCTTTGTGACCGATGCGAAGGAAGTTTCTTCAACCCATTTGGTAAAGTAATCAATGGCCACCAGAATGAAGCAGTGTCCATTGGATGTTGTAGGCTTGATCTCTCCAATCATGTCGATTCCCCACATTGCAAATGGCCAAGGAGCTGTTAGGACATTGAGAGGAACTGGAGATATATGTACCTTGTCCACATAGATTTGACATTTGTGACAAGTCCTGTAATGTTGATAGCAGTCAGCTTCCATGGTAGACCAGTAATAGCCTGCCCGTAGAATCTTCTTAGCCATCGTATGTCCGCTAGAGTGAGTACCAAAGGTACCATTATGCAGTTCAGCCATGATCTGCTCAGCTTCAATCTTGTCCATACAACGGAGCAGAATGCAATCATGATTACGCTTGTATAGGATGTCATTACTTAGGAAGAACTTATCTGAGAATCTCCTTAAGAACTTTTTATCGTTGACTGAAGCTCCTTCAGGATATTCTTGAGCCTCGAGATACCTTTTGACTTCATGAAACCAAGGTCGGTCCACTACTTCTTCAGTATTAATCTCGTGACAATGTGCAGGTTCTTTCATCCGTTCAATGGTGATTTAGGGAGCCTCATTATCCCAGTTAAGTTTAAACATGGATGACATTGTAGCTAGAGCATCTGCTAGCTGATTTTCTTCTCGCGGGAAGTGCTCGAAGGTAATATGCTCTAAATGTGATAACAATATCAAGACATGTTCTTTGTAAGGGATGAGGTTTGGATGCTTAGTATCCCACTCTCCTTTGATCTGACTGATGACCAAAGCTGAGTCCCCAAACACAATTAAAGATTTGATTCCCAAGTCTATTGCATCCTTGAGACCAAAGATATAAGCTTCATACTCGGCCATGTTGTTGGTGCAGTTAAAGCAAAGTCTGGCGGTGAAAGGTGTATGGCAACCTTCTGGAGAGATAAGTACTGCGCCGATACCGTTGCCAAGTGCATTGGAGGCACCATCAAAGTACAGGGTCCATAGAGATCCTTGTTCAGGTCCTTCATATGGTCTGAAACCTTCAATGTTGTCCAATGTCATAATGTTCTCGTCAGGGAAGTCAAACCTCATGGATTGGTAATCTTCGACAGCTTGATGAGCCAGATGGTCAGCTAGCACACTCCCCTTTATAGCTTTTTGGGTCGTGTACTGTATATCATACTCTGTCAAGATCATCTGCCATCTAGCTATTCTTTCAGATAAAGCAGGCTTCTCGAAGATGTACTTGATCGGATCCATCTTAGATGTCAGTAGAGTGGTATGAGTCAACATATACTGCCTTAGCCGGCGAGTAGCCCATACCAAAGCGCAACAAGTTTTCTTGAGCAGTGAGTATCGGGTCTCACAGTCGGTAAACTTTTTGCTAAGGTAATAAATGGCATGCTCTTTTCAGCCAGACTCGTCATGTTGGCCCGGTACGCACCCTATTGAATTCTCTAAGACAGTCAAATACATGATTAGCGGTCTTCCTTCGACGGGTGGCATCAAGATAGGAGGTTCTAGCAAATACTCCTTGATTTTATCGAAAGCAATTTGACAATCATCATTCCATTTAACTACCTGATCTTTCTTCAACAACTTGAAGATTGGCTCACAGGTAGATGTTAGGTGAGAGATGAACCTAGCAATGTAGTTTAGGCGTCCCAAGAAACCCCTGACCTCCTTCTCAGTGCGAGGAGCGGGCATTTCTTGTATAGCTTTGACTTTGGAAGGATCAACCTCGATGCCTATGTTGCTGACAATGAAACCCAAGAGTTTATCGGACCTGACTCCAAAAGTGCACTTGTTAGGGTTCAGTCTGAGCTTGTACTCCTTCAACCTGACAAACAGCTTTTGCAAATGGTCGAGGTGTTCTTCTTCCGTTTGTGAACGGGCTATCATGTCATCTACGTATACCTCTATATCATGATGTATCATATCATGAAACAAAGCTACCATGGCGCGTTGATAGGTTGCCCTGGCATTCTTCAGTCCGAATGGCATCACTTTGTAGCAGAACGTACCCCACTGTGTAACAAAAGTAGTTTTCTCCATGTCTTCAGGTGCCATTTTGATCTGGTTGTAACCTGAAAATCCGTCCATGAAAGAAAATACCTTGTGTTGAGCTGTATTGTCAACCAAGATGTCAATGTGCGGTAGTGGAAAATCATCTTTAGGGCTAGCCCTGTTTAAGTCTCTGTAGTCCATGCACATTCTGACTTTTCCGTCCTTCTTAGGCATGGGCACAATGTTAGAAACCCATTATGGATAGGAAGTAACAACAAGAAATCCATCATTGAACTGCTTCATAACTTCTGCTTTGATCTTTTCTGACATGTCGGGCCTCATGCGGCGAACTTTCTGTTTAACTGGTGGATAGTCTTCTCTTGTGGGTAGACGGTGTACCACAATATCTGTATCGAGTCCCGGCATGTATTCGTATGACCAGGCGAAGATCTCAACATATTCATTCAACAGCTGAATTAAGCGCTCTTTGACACTTGGCTCTAGGTTGGCACCCACTCTGATTTCTTTTTTGTCTTCCTCAGTACCCGAGTTGATTGTCTCTAACAGCTCCTCGTGAGGTAGAATAGCCCTTTCTTCTTGTTGTATCAGTCTAGCCAATTCTCCCGGCACCTCACAATCTTCCTCACCTTCGTATTTGGCATGGTAGACCAGATCTTCAGAGTCACTGAAGGCCATAGGAGAATTGTTACCCATGGAATCTGGAATGGAAGGGTACCTGCATTTCTGAGTGTGGGTGTGTGTAAGGGATAGCCACCTTTAAACAAATAAAATGTAAAAAGAAAGACAATGAACACAAAAGTTTATATGTGAAAACGTCCATGATTCATTAAAATTGCATATGAAGATGAAAAATCAAACCCTTACAAATGGACCTATGTGCCTCGGGTAAGGCACAAGGTTAAAAGTGTACGAATTGTTTGAGAATTATTACAAACCAACAGAAATGTTTGAAAGATAAATTACTGCGGTATGAAAGTAATCGGAACAAATTCTTTTGCTTCCCAGTTGCACAGTCCTCCGTCAACAGTAGGGAAAATCCAGTCTTCCAAGTTGCTCTCCTCTTCACTATCCTCCAAAGCATTGACTCCATGATGGGTGATCTTCACTGGTGTCCCTCCAGCACGGGTGCAGTGTACAGCCTTTTGAGCAGAAGAAGTGAACCCCAACCGAATTTATTTGATTTATAAGGAAAATCTGGAAGCTGGCCCCAGATTGTGCTTCCTGCTTCTTCAATCACAACCTTTGCATATTTGAGAGACGACATCCGAGGCGGATGTCTGGTAATCATGGGTACAGAAGACACTGTCTTGGTTGCCGCAATCTCCTGAGCTACCTCTTCAAAATGCTAGAAAGGGGTTTCGATGAATTCACCGTCCAATTCTACATAGCGGAAAGAATTTAGATGGCTTATCATGTATTCCTCTTCGCCGTGAACAATTATGATTTTCCCCTGGACAGGGTACTTGAGAATTTGATGCAGAGTAGAAGTGACGGCCCCAACATTGTGAATCCAGGGTCTTCCCAACAAGCAAGAATAGGAAGGACGGATGTCCATCACATAGACTGTGGATTTGAAGGTTTCAGTTCCCACTTTAATCGGGATGTCCACCTCTCCATGGACCATCCTCTTAGAACCATCAAAGGCTCTGACAATGATATTGTTGGGCTTCAAGGTTAAACCTTCACAATCCAGTCTATCCAAGGCTTTCTTCGGCAAGACATTTAAAGATGACCCATGTTGTACCCCAAAATTTGCCCTCCCATATTCATCAAGAATTATCAAAGTCAAGGTCACAAAATGCCCCAAGGGTTGTGCAGCTCAACTGTCTCCTATACAGTCAAAACTAGGGTTTGAGTTCTGGTCAAGCAAATGAACTTTTCCAAGGCCCAAGCAAGTCTCCTATGCCTACAAAGATGGTCAAGCATCCTCATGTCAAATTTCAAGGCATTCAGCTCAAGATTGCACAGTCAAAACCCTAGATTGCACTACAGTCAACTGTAGGGGCAAAATGGTCATTTGACAGTCAAAAGTTCAAATTTTTGGTCAACACTTCATTTTGAAGCCACAAACATCATTTGATCAATGCTTGATCATGATTCTCAAAATTTGGCTCAGAAATCATCAAAGATGCAAAAGTTGCTATATTTGGACAGCTGAAAAAGTCAACTGAAATTGACCAGGGCATAACTTTCACATGGATTATCAGAAAAATTCCATCCAAAGCTCATTTTGAAGAGAAAGACATTTCCTACAATTCATCTTCATGTTCCAAGTCCAAGAAATGCTCTCACAAAAAGTTATCAATTTCAACATTATAGGTCATTTTCAAAAGTCAACAAAAAGTGACTTTAAGTCAAAGGCCATAACTTGAGATTGGTAAATCAAAATGACATGGGACCAAAGGCATTGGTTAAAGGACTCAAAGACCTTTCCAAAATGTCCAAGAACATGTGAAAAGCTTAAAAATTGACCAAGTTATGCCTTGTGGAAGTTGGGAAATTTTTGGAAATTTTGGAAAGTCAACAATGATGCAAAAGGCCTAAAAATGCAAATGGGCCCAATTATCTTCCAAATTTCTTTATACCAAGCCTATGCACGACCACTAGGCCCAAGGGGGAGTATTCTCATATTTTTTAATTATTTATTTGAATTAATATTAATTTATATTCATTTAAATCATTTTAATTCATGAAAAATATAAACCTAACATGGAAAAATCTTTTTATGCATGATTTGGCCTCTATAACTCGTGCACATGCTGATTGGGAAGAATTAGATTGAATTGGATATGATTTGCACAAAAACCATGTGAAAAAGATTGAAAGAATAATGGAAGAAAATCAAATCTTTAATCCATGAATGCTTGAGATTTTGTTCAATCTTTTGACCTAAAACCATTCCATACAAGTACTACATCACAACCCTAATGCAAGGAGAGGAAAAAGCTGCGCATAACACACTCTTGCATATTGAAATTTTTGACAAAAAAGTCAATACTGAATTCAAGGATATAGGACGATTCAAGCTTGGATTTTTGTTTCAATAGCATTCTGAGGCATCACTGAGTGTTTCTCAATCAATAACCACGACAAAAACACCTTGAATTGGTATGAAGAACCTTGACTGAACCAAGAAAATTCCAAACTCGTGCATCATGATTTACATGTTTTTACAGCATTTTGTCCATTAATTCATGTTTCTATTGATGTTTCTGAACTAACTGCAACGTTTGATTGTGTTTTTGAGTCACGTATACGATTATGCCATTGTCGAATATTAGGGTTTGCAGGTTCTTGATTTAGGGCTTTTGCATATAAGGAAAATTAGGACTCATAGGTGCCATGACTGAACTCAGCACCTCAAGACGAGGAGACCTATACCCTCGCGAACAATTTATGATGCCTAGAAAGCTATTCGCTATTTTCTCAAATCCACCTTAAGACCACGCTGAAAAAACCGTCGCCTATTCCTTTTGTTTTACAGGGTGGGGAAGAAGACAAGCGCGTGTCAATCAGTGATACGTCCATTCAAAACTTCGCGCGTTTTCATCATTATGCATTGTTTTTGCTTTATATTGTTTAATTGATGTTATATATTAAATGAAGCGCAAGTGGCACAGATGGCAGGGACTAAGGCGTGTGACCTCAAAGACCTGGGTTCAAGTCCCAGGTCTTGCATATTTGCCATATTATTTTTCATAAAAGGTTCGTATGCAGCGCTAACATGAAAGACCATGATATACCATCACCATCCAACCACACACGCGTCCAACATGATCAGATCAAAGGCTTAAATCAGGAGAACATGCTAGCACCAGTCAACGCGTTGCATATGACCCAGAAAGTCAAGGAAATTCCAGCTTATTGGGCCAGGCCTCTCCAGTTTACACCTCCTTATTTGGGGCAACACCCCACTCTGGTTCATTTTTCTTTTCTTTTATTATTTAAATTATTTAAATTATTGTATTATTTATTTGTATTGCTTTAATTAATTAATTAATTATTTTAACAAAAATCTAAAAACATTACAAAAATCAGAAAATACACAAAAATATAATATTTATTTTACACTAATTATTTTCATGAATAAATTAGAATATAAAATGTTTAGTTTAATTAGGTTTTAATTTTAATTCCTTTTTTAATAAAAAATCCAAAACATGTAGAATTAGGTTAATTAATAGTTTTAATGTCTTTTTAATTTTGATTTCTCACAATACTATTTATTTATTATTTATTTTCCTATTTAAATTGTACATAAATTTTAGGTTAATTTAGATCTTATTTTAATTCTTTCTTAATAATAAAAAAAAATATTAGAATTAGGGTTTGCTTCTTAATTTAATTTTAATTAATTTCTTTTTTTTCATTAAATCTAAAAAATACAAAATACCAAAAAAAAAAAGCATTTAATCATTTAATTTTTAATTCTCATTAATCATTAATTATTTGCAAAAGGGTCCAACGCCCTAATTTTGTTAATTTCATTATTTCTCGCGTTTATTTTATTGTCGCTCATTATAATCATGTAATTGTCCCTAAGCCATGTAATTTACTTTTCACACTTTATTTTCTTCGCATTATTTATTTTTCCGCTAAATCGGGTCCGGTTTAATTTTGGCGATGTGGACCCGCGCCATTTGTAATAGTTTAGCTTTATTTCCTCGCAAAATATTTAACTGTTAACCAAGCATGCAAGAATGAATGTCTAATAAAATCAAGCGTAGAACACGACAAACATGACAAGACAAAAATACTTGAAACATGACACACAATTTGCACACACCACCCCTAGGGTACGCCTCACTGTTGCCTTGCCTCGAAAGGTGGTCGTCGAGTAGAAAACGTCTTAGTAAGTCCTCATGATCCGGGAACCTGGCATGAGGGTAGCTTCTAAGGTGTCTTCCCATTGCTCTGGTGATCACCATGTCCCTAAAACTCGAATTGACCCGAACACCTCCAACGGTGGTGCTACCTACCTCTCAATGGTGGGATGGCACTACTTTAAAGGACATTTACACAGACGAATTCCTTAGGGTAGGTAGGTTCTCAAGGATACTTGCTCTAATCTAAAAAACAAACAAAAATCTTTTCACCAACACATTTTCAAAAGCTTTCAAAGCAAATTTTTCAAACACTCTGACGTACGAGTCGATCTGAAATTTTTCAAAGAAACTTTTTAAAACCCACATTGAAAAGCAAGCAAACAATTTTGAAAACACATTGAGCAAGTATCTAAGAGCCCATGGATAACCATGGATAGAAAGGGTGCTAACACCTTCCCTTTCTATAACCTACCTCCCGAACCGAGAGCAATCTCTTTAAAGGAATTTTTCTGTGCTTTTGTCCTTTCCAATTGGAGAAAATAAAAGACGGTGGCGACTCTTGCTTCCGCGACATTTCGCGAACCAGCGTTAAACAGTCAGTTCCAGATCCACCGATCACAGAACTGGCGACTCTGCTGGGGACTTAAACTTAAAGTGAGGTGTACCTTAGGATTAAGATCATTGTGTTTTCAATTGTCTTCTTTGCTTGCTTTACTATTGTGGGTTGCTTGGGAGTTACATAGATCCTAACCCGGATCTGGGGATACCCTGTTTAGGTAGCATAAGCTGTGAGGGACCTGTCCGGCGTATACCGACATGGGTGAAGCAGTGGCTACGTTGGTGTGGCACCTTGGTCTGTACCGATATCCCTCGTGTTGAAACGGGGAGAATATGGGTCTTCTAAGGAGTCATTAAGCACCAACAGACCTTAGAACCTTAAATGACCCAACTTGGCCAATAGAAACAGTAGCAGTATGCTACGCCCATTGAGGCTAAACTCTCGTGATGGTTCTGGCCGCAAGAAAAGATTGCGATGCTGGAGTTATGACCGATTGAGGGTAGTCAATGATATTGGGATCCTCTAAGAACCCGGTTACTTTTGATTAGGACAGGTATGAACCAACAAATTGAAAGAGGGTAGTACCTAGACCTCATGCTGGCCTAAACTCTAAGGGCTTCCCTTGTGTGACTTGTGTGCCTTCGTACTTGACTATCTTCATGCTTGTGACCTGACACTTGTTTCTTGCAGGTCTTGTTCCTAGTCCTTAACTAGGACTCACGACAGGGTTACTGACATTACCCCATGCATACCATAGCATCATACCATTGCATACATCTTAACCCATTTCAAGGATCTCAAGGGCTTGTGATGCAGGTCATGATGAACAACTATCCCAGCAAGGGGCAAAGAGGATTTATTTTCCTCTAGCCAAGGGTGTCAGGGGCTATGACCCACTGGATATGGTGAGCCTTTGACCCTCGATGAAGGACTCTCAACAATATGCAGTGCCTTCAGTCAAGCTACCGGTTTTCAATGCTAACAATTTTCTTGTTTACCCTGCGAGATCCTTGAAATCATTGCATGCATGTCATACACCTCATTGCATTGCAGGTAGCCCTTTGACAGGTTGCTTACCCTTCTCCGCTGTTTATTTCAGCCGATCGTCATGAATCCTGGATCATCAGCTGAACAGTCCATCAAGGATCTCCAGGCTCAGAACGCCCAGTTCCAAGAGCTGATCCTGAATTTGACCCAGGGGCAACAAGACCTGAAGGCTCTCCTTTTGAAGAAGGACAAGAAAAAGAAGAGGACTGTTCTGTTCAGCCCTAGACGCAAATTTGGGAATACACCACAAGTTGAAGCTGAGAGGACAACCCCATCTGTGGGAAAAAGCAGTCATCATGAGAGAGAGGTTCCTAGTCCAGTGGTCTCCGACAACGAGACAGATTTTGATGAAGAGCAGTACCCTCCCGCTGATGACAGATATAAGCAACTGGAGGACAGAATGAAAGCTATGGAGGTTCAACAGGTACCTGGGCTGGATTTCGGAGATCTGGGTTTGTCGACTGGTGTGATTATCCCACATAAATTCAAAGCACCAACTTTCTCGAAGTATGACGGGGCGTCTTGTCCCAAGCTGCACTTAAGGTCCTATGTTCGGAAGATTCAGCCGTACTCTGCGGATAAGAATCTATGGATCCACTTCTTCCAGGAGAGTCTTTCAGGGACTCATCTCGAATGGTTCTATCAGCTGGATGGGACCAAGGTTCGTAACTGGGAGGAGTTGGCTACTGCTTTCTACAAGCAGTATCAGTATAATGCCGACCTTGCTCCTACGCGTACCCAACTCCAGGGTATGTCGTTAGGATCAAGTGAAGGTTTCAAAGAATATGCGCAGAAATGGAGGGATCTCGCTGGAAGGGTACAACCACCTCTGACTGACCGTGAACTTGTGGACATGTTCTTGGGGACCCTGTCTGGTCCATTCTTCAACCACCTCATTGGTAACTCATCTGCTGGATTCACCGACCTCATCCTGACCGGCGAAAGAATTGAAGCTGGTATCAAGAGCGGGAAAATTCAAGAGGCCACACCTTCTGACACCCACAAAAAGCCTTACACAGGAAAGAAGGAATCTAATGCTGCATACGGTCAAAAGGGTCGCCGTGATCAACATGCAGGGGCAGTCATGATCTCTGGTTCTGCACCACGCCGCCAACCACAGAGGGGAAACCAGCAAAGGCCGGACGGGCCTAAAAGGCAGTTCACCAACATTAACATGCCATGGTCGCAAGCACTGCAACATATGTTGAAGATGAACCTGATTGCGGTGATCAACCCTCCTGCCAATCCTAAGACCTCCTCTCCCAGCTACAATCCAGAAGCCAGATGCGCTTATCATTCTGATAGCCCGGGGCACGATACTGAGGACTGTTGGGCACTGAAGTACAAAATTCAGAACATGATCGATGCCAAAGAGATCGAGTTTGAGCCTGCTGAAACCCCCAACGTGATCAATGCTCCATTGCCAAAACATGGCTAGGATTGAGAATTTTTGTTCATTTGAATTCAAGTTGTATTTTTCCTTTCTTGTTCAGATAAACAATTATTATGTTAAACTCTTTTATTTCATGAATGCATTACACATGTCTGTCTTGATTTAATTATGTTTACTACGCTTAAAACTGATTTCATATTTTTGCGATGATCAACTCGTAACTAAAATTCTAAGCCTCTTGAGGGAGGATGACGAAAACGATACCATGACCTACAGTATGCTTTTGAACAGACCCCGCTGATGAGGTACAGGCATTGTTTCAACCCCTAAACACTGGAGTTATAAGGATGATAATCCCTCGTCAACCCCTCTGAGCCAAAGAAGTAGGAGTTTTTATTTTCGAAAATTGAAACCCTTAATCATAACCCGGGGGCAGGGTAGTCTCTCAGTTGATCCAAGTGCATAACGAATGGAACAAAAGAGATCCTTACGAAAAAAGAAAGACAATGATGGTTCAGAACAATCAAAAGGACAGGCAGTCATTATCAAAAAAAAATCATAAATGAAAAGCCCAAAAAGTCAAAACCAATAAAGAAGACTTACCAAAATGGGGCATCCCGCTGACTGTAATTCCAAAAAGAGAAACAGCTCAGGCAAAAAAAAAAAAAAAAAAGAAAGGGATAACAAAAATCAAAAGAAAGAGGTCTCACAAACCCTCAACAAAAGCAAAAGTGACTGCCTGTTCAGAATAAATCATCCATATCTGAACCATCACCAGAAAATCAAAACAAAGACTCGAACAAGGCCTAACGCATGATCAACTGAGTTTAAGTTTGGAGAACATCACGAAGAGTGGGTGGGTACAAATAATTTGAGCCTTTATCCTTGTTTCTTAAACCGTGAACCAGGCCACGATATAACCCTTAAAAGTCCTAGCTGAAGCATGGGTTAGTCCGAAAGCATACTGTTACGAAGGTATCCTGACTCCTGAAGGTTTGCTGTAAGATATTGAGTTGACATCGCACTGTATTACAAAAAATGCATTTTCAAAATTCAAGACAGACATAGACTTTTGCATTCTTAAAATAACCTTGTTTGCATATGATTATTTGTTTGAACAACAGGGAATTTCGCACGATGAACACCTTGTGAACAGACGTACCTCCAATCAAGGGGCACAGTAGGAGCATTGCCCATTATCTAGGGCATGGCAAAATACTTCCAACAGGGGCAACTCCCTACATTCTGAGAGCGTGGACATAGTCGAAAAATACTACGCACAATCAAAGACCCGCTAGGTTGACACACCTAGGCAAAAATAAGGGCTTCCCGGCGAACCAAAAGGGTTCGGGCAAAATGAAGGGATGAAATGAAAAAACGTGTACACCCGGCAAGTCGAAAACCCGAAAAGGCGGCTTGGGCAAAAATGGGTATCTCGGTGGACTGAAAACCCGAAAGGGCGGTCCAGGCAAAAGTTAGGGATCAAAGCGTACGACTATGTTCCGGTATCTCATCACTTGTCTACCCGAAGATTTGGCAATCACCCACACAGGTATTCTCTTCCCTCATCTCCGAAGCAGGGGCAATAATGAGTTATCCAGGCGATCCAATTGCTCTGTCAACCAAAGTACAAAGGACAGATCAACATAAGAATGATTACCATCTACCCTTACAAATTCCAGATCGTGGGTTAACGTCCGAGACCAAACAGGACAATCATCCACTTAATCAAAATCATCCACTTAATCAAAATCACGCAACCCAACACCGGTCTCTTCTCAACCTTCAGACAAAGTCATACACAGACTCCCCCTCCACAAGATGACCTAACCCCGGTTCATCAAAGTTTTTACACAAACTTATCCAAGTAACCTAACCCCGGTTCCTCCTGAAGTCTTACATGGACCTATCTCAAGATGACCTAACCCCGGTTCATCAAAGTTTTTACACAAACTTATCCAAGTAACCTAACCCCGGTTCCTCCTGAAGTCTTACATGGACCTATCTCAAGATGACCTAACCCCGGTTCATCAAAGTTTTTACACAAACTTATCCAAGTAACCTAACCCCGGTTCCTCCAGAAGTCTTACATGGACCTATCCAAGTAACCTAACCCCGGTTCTTCCAAGAGTCTTACACGGATCTATCTCAAGGTAACCTAACCCCGGTTCCCCCAGAAGTCTCACATGGGCTCGTCTCCAGTAACCTTACCCCGGTTCGCCAAGAAATCTCACATGGATTTACCCCAAGATGACCTAACCCCGGTTCCTCCAGAAATCTTACATGGATTTATTTCAAGATAACCTCACCCCGGCTCATCAAGAAGTTTTACATGAACTTACCTCACCAAGCAACCCTACACCGGTTCTCCCTTTCCAAGAACGCAGTTTTACACGAACTCATCATCAAAGTAACCCTACCCAGGTTCCTTCTCCATTTCAGATGCGGTTTTACACGAGCTCATCAACAGGCAACCCTACATAGGTTCCCTCTTTCAACCTACAGCATTACAGTCCAAAACTTCCCCAAAGAGTCCAGTCCAACCCAGTTTCCCCAGGAAAGTTGGAAGTCATATCCCCAAGCAATAAGCTTATCCCCAGTAGATTCTGGAAGCTTATCCCCTCGCAGAGCACGAACGCATCGTCCCGGCTTGATTTAAAGAGTTATTTCCGTAACAGGATATAACTGGGTTATCCTCAGCCAAAAGCCACGGAAAGAGCGTCCTCAGCGAAGTATCTTCCTACCCTCAGCGAAGTCTATCAACACTTCCAGCACAATAAGGATATCCCCAGCATAACTCATCAATAGTATCCCCAGCGGAGTTATCTTCATCAGCGCAGCAAAGCATCGCTATCCCTACAGAGTAGCACTCCCCAGCATGATCGCTAGAGTATTCTTTTCTCCCGCAGAATTATTTCATTTGCCAAGTTTATCCCCCAACGGAGTTATCTTCTCCTACCGGTATTCTTGCAACAATCATCCACAGCGGAAGCAAAATCTCTTCCTCAACATCAGCCCAGGATATGACTTCCCGGCACCCGTCAAGAATTCATCTTCCTAGACGGCAACATACATGAAACTTTACATACATCATCATAGTATGCATAACGCACTGCATCATATCATACGAATCTCATTTAGGTTGAGAACATCATTGCTTGATCCATATCATGCATTGCATATGACTGACCTTTACCTTTCAGGAAAGATACAGTTGAAATTCTCAAACATATTTCAAGGATTTCTCTAGTCCAGTTAAATCGACTCCAAACAGATTTTCCTGATAAAGACTCAGTAGAAGTTCTCTTATGGTCCCCTCTCCAACGGCGTGTGAGGCGGTAAATCCTTCTTCGGATGTTCCCCTCTCCGGCATGAGCGTGAGGTGATATTCTCTTATGGTCCCCTCTCCGACGGTGAGCGTGAGGTGGTAATTCCTTTTTCAAGATGTTTTCCTCTCCGACGGTGAGCGTGAGGTGATAGTCTTTTGTGGTCCCCTCTCCGACGGTGAGCGTGAGGTGGTAATTCCTTTTTCAAGATGTTTTCCTCTCCGACGATGAGCATGAGGTGATAGTCTTTTGTGGTCCCCTCTCCGACGGTGAGCGTGAGGTGGTAATTCCTTTTTCAAGATGTTTTCCTCTCCAACGATGAGCGTGAGGTGATAGTCTTTTGTGTTCCCCTCTCCAACGGCGTGTGAGGTGGCAATTCTTTCTTCAGATGTTTCCCTCTCCGGCATGAGCGTGAGGTGATATCTCCTTTAAATTATAATTTCCTATAGTTCCCTCTCCGACGTGAGTGAGGTAACTCCCTTTGAGATTGTAATGTCCTTTGGTTCTCTTCCCGACACTACGAAGATGGTAATTCCCGCCAAGATTTTCTCAACGAGCGTTGTTGAGATCATTCAGGATTCTCTTATCATTCATACTAAGGCAGTAACCATCCCTGGTTCATTCATCAGCGTTTGAAGCTCCAGACTCAGCTCCTGTAACCAGTCAGGGCACATCCGTATCAAGCATCTAAAATCAGCGCCTGCAACGTGTCAGGTACTCATTTTTCTGTTTTGCAGGTATGCAGGTTCTCGCGAAGGAGTCTCTTACGCAATCAACATCCAGATGGCATCTATAAGCCCATCATCCTATTCAGCAGTCTCTAAATGGCATCTATAAGCCCATTCCCCATCACTGTCACTATGTGAGCGCAAATTTCTGGGCACTTTAGTGTTCAATCATCTTCTACCCTCGGATTACGAAAGGCACGTCAGCCAATCTGCATCCTCAGGTCTAAGAAGATTGAACAGGGGCAACTGTTGTACCCCAAAATTTGCCCTCCCATATTCATCAAGAATTATCAAAGTCAAGGTCACAAAATGCCCCAAGGGTTGTGCAGCTCAACTGTCTCCTATACAGTCAAAACTAGGGTTTGAGTTCTGGTCAAGCAAATGAACTTTTCCAAGGCCCAAGCAAGTCTCCTATGCCTACAAAGATGGTCAAGCATCCTCATGTCAAATTTCAAGGCATTCAGCTCAAGATTGCACAGTCAAAACCCTAGATTGCACTACAGTCAACTGTAGGGGCAAAATGGTCATTTGACAGTCAAAAGTTCAAATTTTTGGTCAACACTTCATTTTGAAGCCACAAACATCATTTGATCAATGCTTGATCATGATTCTCAAAATTTGGCTCAGAAATCATCAAAGATGCAAAAGTTGCTATATTTGGATAGCTGAAAAAGTCAACTGAAATTGACCAGGGCATAACTTTCACATGGATTATCAGAAAAATTCCATCCAAAGCTCATTTTGAAGAGAAAGACATTTCCTACAATTCATCTTCATGTTCCAAGTCCAAGAAATGCTCTCACAAAAAGTTATCAATTTCAACATTATAGGTCATTTTCAAAAGTCAACAAAAAGTGACTTTAAGTCAAAGGCCATAACTTGAGATTGGTAAATCAAAATGACATGGGACCAAAGGCATTGGTTAAAGGACTCAAAGACCTTTCCAAAATGTCCAAGAACATGTGAAAAGCTTAAAAATTGACCAAGTTATGCCTTGTGGAAGTTGGGAAATTTTTGGAAATTTTGGAAAGTCAACAATGATGCAAAAGGCCTAAAAATGCAAATGGGCCCAATTATCTTCCAAATTTCTTTATACCAAGCCTATGCACGACCACTAGGCCCAAGGGGGAGTATTCTCATATTTTTTAATTATTTATTTGAATTAATATTAATTTATATTCATTTAAATCATTTTAATTCATGAAAAATATAAACCTAACATGGAAAAATCTTTTTATGCATGATTTGGCCTCTATAACTCGTGCACATGCTGATTGGGAAGAATTAGATTGAATTGGATATGATTTGCACAAAAACCATGTGAAAAAGATTGAAAGAATAATGGAAGAAAATCAAATCTTTAATCCATGAATGCTTGAGATTTTGTTCAATCTTTTGACCTAAAACCATTCCATACAAGTACTACATCACAACCCTAATGCAAGGAGAGGAAAAAGCTGCGCATAACACACTCTTGCATATTGAAATTTTTGACAAAAAAGTCAATACTGAATTCAAGGATATAGGACGATTCAAGCTTGGATTTTTGTTTCAATAGCATTCTGAGGCATCACTGAGTGTTTCTCAATCAATAACCACGACAAAAACACCTTGAATTGGTATGAAGAACCTTGACTGAACCAAGAAAATTCCAAACTCGTGCATCATGATTTACATGTTTTTACAGCATTTTGTCCATTAATTCATGTTTCTATTGATGTTTCTGAACTAACTGCAACGTTTGATTGTGTTTTTGAGTCACGTATACGATTATGCCATTGTCGAATATTAGGGTTTGCAGGTTCTTGATTTAGGGCTTTTGCATATAAGGAAAATTAGGACTCATAGGTGCCATGACTGAACTCAGCACCTCAAGACGAGGAGACCTATACCCTCGCGAACAATTTATGATGCCTAGAAAGCTATTCGCTATTTTCTCAAATCCACCTTAAGACCACGCTGAAAAAACCGTCGCCTATTCCTTTTGTTTTACAGGGTGGGGAAGAAGACAAGCGCGTGTCAATCAGTGATACGTCCATTCAAAACTTCGCGCGTTTTCATCATTATGCATTGTTTTTGCTTTATATTGTTTAATTGATGTTATATATTAAATGAAGCGCAAGTGGCACAGATGGCAGGGACTAAGGCGTGTGACCTCAAAGACCTGGGTTCAAGTCCCAGGTCTTGCATATTTGCCATATTATTTTTCATAAAAGGTTCGTATGCAGCGCTAACATGAAAGACCATGATATACCATCACCATCCAACCACACACGCGTCCAACATGATCAGATCAAAGGCTTAAATCAGGAGAACATGCTAGCACCAGTCAACGCGTTGCATATGACCCAGAAAGTCAAGGAAATTCCAGCTTATTGGGCCAGGCCTCTCCAGTTTACACCTCCTTATTTGGGGCAACACCCCACTCTGGTTCATTTTTCTTTTCTTTTATTATTTAAATTATTTAAATTATTGTATTATTTATTTGTATTGCTTTAATTAATTAATTAATTATTTTAACAAAAATCTAAAAACATTACAAAAATCAGAAAATACACAAAAATATAATATTTATTTTACACTAATTATTTTCATGAATAAATTAGAATATAAAATGTTTAGTTTAATTAGGTTTTAATTTTAATTCCTTTTTTAATAAAAAATCCAAAACATGTAGAATTAGGTTAATTAATAGTTTTAATGTCTTTTTAATTTTGATTTCTCACAATACTATTTATTTATTATTTATTTTCCTATTTAAATTGTACATAAATTTTAGGTTAATTTAGATCTTATTTTAATTCTTTCTTAATAATAAAAAAAAATATTAGAATTAGGGTTTGCTTCTTAATTTAATTTTAATTAATTTCTTTTTTTTCATTAAATCTAAAAAATACAAAATACCAAAAAAAAAAGCATTTAATCATTTAATTTTTAATTCTCATTAATCATTAATTATTTGCAAAAGGGTCCAACGCCCTAATTTTGTTAATTTCATTATTTCTCGCGTTTATTTTATTGTCGCTCATTATAATCATGTAATTGTCCCTAAGCCATGTAATTTACTTTTCACACTTTATTTTCTTCGCATTATTTATTTTTCCGCTAAATCGGGTCCGGTTTAATTTTGGCGATGTGGACCCGCGCCATTTGTAATAGTTTAGCTTTATTTCCTCGCAAAATATTTAACTGTTAACCAAGCATGCAAGAATGAATGTCTAATAAAATCAAGCGTAGAACACGACAAACATGACAAGACAAAAATACTTGAAACATGACACACAATTTGCACACACCACCCCTAGGGTACGCCTCACTGTTGCCTTGCCTCGAAAGGTGGTCGTCGAGTAGAAAACGTCTTAGTAAGTCCTCATGATCCGGGAACCTGGCATGAGGGTAGCTTCTAAGGTGTCTTCCCATTGCTCTGGTGATCACCATGTCCCTAAAACTCGAATTGACCCGAACACCTCCAACGGTGGTGCTACCTACCTCTCAATGGTGGGATGGCACTACTTTAAAGGACATTTACACAGACGAATTCCTTAGGGTAGGTAGGTTCTCAAGGATACTTGCTCTAATCTAAAAAACAAACAAAAATCTTTTCACCAACACATTTTCAAAAGCTTTCAAAGCAAATTTTTCAAACACTCTGACGTACGAGTCGATCTGAAATTTTTCAAAGAAACTTTTTAAAACCCACATTGAAAAGCAAGCAAACAATTTTGAAAACACATTGAGCAAGTATCTAAGAGCCCATGGATAACCATGGATAGAAAGGGTGCTAACACCTTCCCTTTCTATAACCTACCTCCCGAACCGAGAGCAATCTCTTTAAAGGAATTTTTCTGTGCTTTTGTCCTTTCCAATTGGAGAAAATAAAAGACGGTGGCGACTCTTGCTTCCGCGACATTTCGCGAACCAGCGTTAAACAGTTAGTTCCAGATCCACCGATCACAACCCAGTATCAACCAAAACATGATCTAGGGTGGTTCCCCTACACTCCACCGAGAAATGTAGCGCGTCATTATGTTTTCTCCCTTTTGATGTTAAATCAGCATCGGAGAATCCTAAACCATTGTCAGCTGTTAAGCTAGCTACACATTCCTGGAACTGATCCGCGGAGGTTTCCTGTGGCACGTGGGCTGTCTTCAAGAATCTGATCAAAGCTTTAGCTTAAGCCTCTGAAAAAAGAAGCAGGGCAAACATAGAGATCTTTGAGGGGGGTTTCCCCAGTTGTTCCACAACATTATAATCGCTTTTCTTGATTATTTTCAAAATCTCTTCCATTTCTTTTTGAGAGGTCTCAGGGATGACCAATGGCTGAGCCCTCGTCCTGACGGGCTCTTCTTGTATCCCTTTCCCTCTATCATCATCAACAGCAGAGGGGACAACCACAGGAGTTACAACTTCTTCAATTATTGGAGTTCTCGCAGATATGTTGATCGGTGCAGGGGTAACCTTAGGAGCAGCTGAGGGTCCAAAGATTGCCTTTGGAGGGGCAATCTCTGGAGAGAAAATTTCTCCATTGCGGGTGATTTTGCTCATTCCAGCAATGTTTCCAATGTCGGGAGTCTCTTCATCAGAACTCTCCTCAGTTGATTCAATTTTCTTAATACCGTGGTAGTAGATTTCTCCACCATAGTTCCACGGTATTGATTTATCGTACTTGTACGGGACGGGCCCGGGCATGGTTATCTTCAAAGGTGCAATCTTCATATCGGATGTAATCTTAACAGGTCTTTTGGAGACCTTGGAAATATTGGCGGATATGGTAATTATTGAAATATCATTGACAGGATTCGGTGTAACAGGAGTCTTTTCAAAAAGGATTTCTTGGTTATCCATTAGGCGTTGGATTCCTAACTTCAATAATGTACAAACGGTTGGTAAGGATGAACAAATGCAACAATCTTCTTCACAACCTGGGAAAATCCCAGCCTTCAGCAAATTCAACTTGATTATCGGTAACGGAGTTATCAAATCATTAACAGTAGCAACAAAAATATCTTCTTTAACAACATGGGTATTGTGGCCATGCTTTGGCATTGGAGCAGAGATTACATTCAGCTTTTCAGGGGCGTCGAATTCAACTTCTTTAGCGTATATCAAATCCTGAATCTTATTCTTGAGGGCCCAACAACTGTTGGTGTCGTGCCCTATACTCCCTGAATGATAAGCACACTTGGCATTCGAATGGTAGTTAGGAGAAGTTGTATTCAGGTTCTTCGGGGTCTCTTTCAGACTGGCAAGGTTTAACTTCAAGAGATGGGGTAGAACCTGAGCAGGAGTCATGTTTATTTGAGCGAATTGTCATACAGGCCTTTCTACCCTTTGCTGGTTGGTTCTAGGTTGATTGTTTCTGGGTTGATCAGCTGCAGACTTCTGAATCATTACGGCCCCCACTGCTGGCCAGTGCTTAACTCTTCCTTGACCTCTTTGAGAGTAGATAGCTGATACTTCCTTCTTTGTTGGAAAAGTCTTTTTGATGGCAGCAGAAGTAGATGCATCTTTTTTAATTTTCCCGCTCTTGATTCCAGCTTCAACTCTCTCACTAGTTAGAATCAACTCAGTGAACCCCGCAGACGAACTTCCAATCAGGTGATTAAAGAAAGGCCCTGACAGGTTTCCCAAGAACATATCTACTAGCTCCGTCTCAGATAGAGGTGGTTGTACTCATCCCTCCAAGTCTCTCCATTTCTGGGCATACTCCTTGAAGCCTTCATTGGAGACCATACCCATACTCTATAATTGAGTACGGGTTAGTGCTAAGTCCGTATTATATTGATACTGCTTGTAGAAGGCAGCAGCCAAATCTTCCCAATTATGCACATCAGACCTCTCTAGCTGGTAGAACCAATCTAACTGCGTCCCCGATAAACTGTCCTTGAAAAAATAGACCCACAGGTCTTTGTTAGAAGAATGTGGTTGAATTTTCCTGACATAAGACCATAGGTGCATCTTGGGACAAGACACACCATCGTACTTAGCAAACAGTGTAACTTTGAATTTAGGAGGGATTATAATTCCAGATACCAACCCCAACTCTTCAAAGTCCAGCCCAGGCACTCTCTGAATCTCCATAGCTGCCAGACGTTCTTCCAAGTTTTTGTATTTGTCATCTGCAGGAGGATACTGTTGTTCAAAATAGTCTTCCTCTTCCTCTTCCCCTGCCTCAGAATCAGATGGCACTACAGTTCCTTTACCCTTTCTCTCTCCTTCCTCAGAGGTTGGCGGAAAATCTAGGACCCTTTTGGCTTGCCCTTCAAATCTTCTGCCCAAGGTAGCCACACTAACTCTCTTCTTCTTCTTTTTCTCTTTTTCCTTCTCTAACAGTGTTTTGAGACCCTCCTGACCCTTAGCCAAGGTCAAGAGTAGCTGTTAAAATTATGAATTATGAGCTTGCAAGTCTTTGACCGTTTGTTCAATATCCATCTTGCTGAAATAAACAACAGAGAGATGAGGAAACTTAGTGTGAAGACCTGTTTATGCATATGATGAATGATATGTATTCATGTAATGCATTAAAGGATTCATAAATTCTAATTTGTTTTAAACAAAAAAGAAACACACGTCATATTAATAAGATAGAATTTGTTAGTACATCAATGCCTCATGGGCAAAATAATACAAAATTCTAAGGTAAAAAGACGTTGCACATCCTCTTTGGTGCAATGTAGGTGTTGAGAGTCTGCTCTTCGTGAAGTTGACGAGTGAGTTCCAAAACCTTCTTCTCGCTTACGTAGAATTGGGCTTCAAAAGTATCGCGTTCTCCCTTTAGCTGTATCCAACTCCTTTGCAGATCTTCGAGTGATGTTGGCATGTCAGAATGTAGGAGGGTGTATGGAACCTCTCCTTCCATAACAGGCTCTATAATCACAGGGAGAATGTAGGGGTAAGGCATCATAAGACTTTGGGCGTGGGTTCGTACCCACTTGAGGTAAGGCTCAAGGGGGATGGAATTCTTGTGTCCCAAGGTCTTACTGTCCACCTTGTTGGGCATCCTCCAAGCTCTGATGAACCTTTGTCGAAGTCCTTGATCGTCGTTGTCGAAGTCAAAAACCAAGTCTGAATCAGCATGTCATGTGGGCCATCCCTTCGGGCGTACCCAAACTGTCTCAGAGCCAAGCAGGGGTTGTAGGTAATGCCTCCCCTAATGCCAAGTAGAGGGACATTAGGGAATTCTCCACAACGGTTAATGATGATGACATTCTCTTTTGATCGAGAACACCAATGAATGTCTGAATGTGTAAGAGTCATCAATCGTTGTGACCACCTAAAACCTTGCTCATTCTTTAAGACTGATTGGGGAAGATGAGAAATAAACCATCTTGCCAGTAGAGGAGTGCAACACATGAGAACACCTCTTTTCCTTATTATTCGAGTGTGAAAAGAGTGCAAGATATCTCCAAGCAATGTAGGCACCGGGTTGCGAGCCATAAAGATTTTGACAGCATTCACATCTATAAGTTGATCAGGGTTTGGGAACAAGACCAACCCATAGATGAGAAGAGCTACAATCTCCTCAAAAGCTTGCAGGTCTAGAGAATTTCAACAGTCTTGGGCCTTCTCAAACAAGAACTTTGCCAAGAAACCCTTGACACCACTTCTGGTTTCCCAATGACCTATGACATCAGATGGTTGCAAGTGTAGGGCTTGAGCAACATCTTCAGGATTTGGATCTCTTTCCGTACCGTTGAAAGGTAGTTGATGGAGAATAGGAATCCTCAGGAGTTGAGAAAATTCCTCCAAAGTAGGCACTAACTGGTAGTCAGGAAATGTGAAGTAGTGGTGTATGGGGTCAAAGAACTGGAAGAGAACTTTCACCATGTCTTCCTCTATGTTGGAGTTGACCAAGTTGAGAAGTCTACCATGTCTTTCAGTGAATGGAGAATACTCTGGAATCTTGGAAGCAAGCTCCTTGAGTTGAGGAGGAATTCTCACAAGGTTGACCTGAATAGTTTTCCTGCGAAGTGAATCCATTACCTACAAAATAGGAACAAAGATGAAGATCCAAAATCCTTGAAACGGTTAGTGGATGCAAATGATGCTTCATGATGTTATGATGTTATGCACAAGTATATGTACAAGCAATCACACAAGTTCCTAGTTTAGGCTTGCATGGGGTTTCATAGGTAAGTACCCTCTTGAAGTTTAGTTGGCTCAACCTGTCCTAGAAATAGTAACCGGGTTCTAAGGAGCTCAATATCACTGGATTGTTTTCTGTGTTCATTGTTTCAGTTTGGCCACTTTACTGGCGACTGAAATATTCCAAGAAAATAACCCTCAATGAGTGTAGTATCGAGTATCTACCAACTTCGGACTGCACCAAAGTCGGTCATCTCACTACATCCTAAAAGGCCAAGTTGGTCAAGTAAAGGTTCTAAAAGTTCGTTAGTGATTCATGACATCACTCAGCGGCCCCGTATTCTCTTTGATTGACTCAAAGGCTACCGGTACCCACAAATATGTCGCACTAACATAGATATTGCTTAGACCGTGTCGGTATACCCCGCACAGTTTCAAAAACATATTGCTATTTACCTATGAATGTTTCCCAAATCCGGGTAGAGGATTCAAACCCAAACAATAGAACCAAAGTGTAAAGCAATCAAGGCAAACAAAATAAGCATGTAAAGGTGATCTAAAACCCTAAGGTAACCCCACTTTTAGAACATCTCCACAACAGAGTCGCCAGTTCTGTGATACGGTGGGAGAACTGACTTGAGGTTTTGTATTTGTGTTGGCAAATGTTTCGGTTTAGCAAGAGTCACCACCGAATTTTTATTTTATCCAAAGGAAAGGTCAAAAAGCACAGGAAAGACCTTTGAGATGTTTTCTTGAGTTCGGGGGGTAGATTATGAAAAGGGAACGTGCTAGCACCCTTTTCATCCATAGTTTTCCATGGGCTCTTAGTTACTTATTTAGATCACTTGCTTTGCTTTTCCAATTGTTTGAAATGGTGCTTTGTATGGTTTTGAAAGTATTTTGTAAAGAGGCCATCGTTGTGGCAATCTTTGTAATGAATCTTGTTTGTAAGAATGTATACAGAGATGTTTTTCTTTTGAAAAATGTTTCAATGTTTGAAAGTTTGTTTGGAAATGTTTTGAAATTGTGTGTGTGTTTGTTTGAAAATAGCAAGGATGGTTTGAAAATTGATCAAGTAATTAGGAGCATCTACCTAATAAAAAGTCTTCCTTGTACATTTTTAACCCTTTGACATTGTTGTTTTACCATTGTATTTGGTAAACAACCCTATCTTTGGATGTTAAACGGGACGGGCATGGGTCATCGTATGACCATGATAGCAATGGTGCCAAGTATCTTAGCAAGTTTAGGGACTAAGATCATTTGTTTTTAGGCAATATTTGATAGCGTCATCGAGGGGCTATGATCTTTTGTTTTTGTTTTGTTTTGCCAAGATACCTAGCATGCATACCATGGCCATTTTAAGGCAACAAAGTGGATGAAACCCTAGGGGTGCTTGTGTGCATTGTGTTGTCATTTTTCATGCATTTTTGTCTTGTATTAAGTCATGCTATTTGTTTTGATTTTTGGCCTTTTGCATTTGTTTTCGCAAATGTTTCGGTTGAGCAAGAGTCACCACCGACTTTTTATTTTATCCTAAGGAAAGGTTAAAAAGCACAGCAAAAACCTTTGAGATGTTTTTCTTGGGTTCGGGGAGTAGATTATAGAAAGGGAAGGTATTAGCACCCTTTCTATCCATGGTTATCCATGGGCTCTTAGTTACTTGCTTAGATCACTTGCCTTTTGTTTTCAATTGTTTTAAATGGTGTTTGTGTGTGTGTGTGGGTTTGAAAATGTTTTGAAAAGAGGCCAATGTGGTGGCAACCTTTGTAATGATCCATGTAGGGATGTATACAAAGATGTATGTCTTTTGAAAAAGGTTTTCATTTGTTTTTGTAAGTTGTTTTGAAAGTGTAGTGATGTGTGGTTTTTGAAATAGGCAAGTGTTTTAGTTTGCAAGATTGATTCAAGTAACTAAGAGGTTATCTACTCCTAAATTTCTCAAAAGATTATTGCTATGTTTTAACCCTTTTAACAAGTTTGTTCCACCATTGCATTTGGTGGACAATCTTATGTTAGTATGTGAAAGGGACGGGCACGGGTCATCGTTTAGACCATAATTGCAATGGTGCCAAGTATCTTTGGGCATTTTCTTTAAGGGACTTGATCATTTGTTTTGGAAGTATTTTGAAAATGTTATCGAGGGACTATGATCATTTGGTTTGTTTGTTTTGCCCAAAGAGACGTAACATGCAATATGGCCCAATTTTGAAAGGCAACAAGTGGAGTACCCTAGGGGGTGTAAGTGTGATTTGTGTGTCCATTTTCATGCTTGTTTGTCTTGAGATTAGGTCATAACTATTTTGTCGTTTTTCGCATACAAACCCTAATTCTAACATGGCATAATTAGAAAGCAATAAAGTGCGAAAATAAATTTACTAAGCTATTACAAAACCAAATATGGGAAGAGGGGTACAAATGTTCAAATGGGGATTTTGACAAGGAATTTAAACCTAAAACTATTACATCAATATTGAATATTTACAAGACAAATATTTTGCATAGATTAAATAAAATAAGACAAATATGCAAGAATGCAAAAAGAATATTTTATATGTATGAAAAAAAAGAATTATTTATGTAAAATAAAAAGAAAATAAAAGGGGATTATTTTTGAGTATTTTCATATTTAGGGTAAAACCCTAATTCTATTAAATAAAATGTGTTATTATTTAATTTAATACAAGTATTTATTTATTATGTACAAAAATAAAATAAAGTGAAGTATTTGTCAAAAATGTATTTTTATATTAAATATTAATAACAATAAATAAATAAGAACAAAAAGTGTATATATTTTGTATTTACCCTAAATATATTAATAAATATATGTATATATGTATTATTTTAAATATGTGTTACATATATATAAATAATAATAATTTTTAATATTTGCAAAAAAAAGGTATTTTTTATGTAAAATATTTTCAGAAGGTATAATAAAATAAAAATGAAAATAAAAGTATTTTTCATATTTCTCAATGTTTTAATGAAATGTATATATTCATTTATTTATGTATTAATCAAAAGAAAATCACATAAATACCTAATAAATTAAAAAATGGTGAGAAAAAAGATTTTTATATTTTTAATAACATGAGAAAAAATAAATGAATCAATCAAAAAAAGAAAAAGTCAGAAATCATTAAAAATAAGCCAAATGGGCCTAGGGGGTGTGAAAGCAAAAGAGTGGTGCAAACAGAAATAACCAAACAGGCCCAGCCCAGAAAACTCCTTCTTCAACCTCCAGACTGTATGAACAACAATGAACACGCGTTTTCTATCTTCCAATTCCTGGACTTTCAAGCAAAACTCATAACATGAAAAGTGTAGAGCATTAAGAGACGAATTCAGGGATATAAAGAACTTGACTTAACTCTCTAAGATGAGGGAGAATTTCTTCTCCCCCAATTTCTGACCTAGTTTTTCATCAATGTTCAGAACCAAAATTCTCTAAGCATACATAATATAAATGAAATCTAATCATATGGGCATGTTCAGGGCTATGATTATGACATGTTTCCTTCACAAACCTAAAGCTAACAATGCCTATACTGAGAGATAGAACTCCATGAAGATACCTGTTCAGTTGGAATTGTGCTTTGCAATGGAAGAGTTTTCAGAGCAAGATGATGATTTGTATAGCTTCCTTGAAGTGTAAGGATGCTATTCCAAGTTCTACTTTGTCTTGAAACTCCCTGAATCGTGCTAGAGAACTTCAACTGCAAAACAGAAAAATAAAAATGGTGAAGTGGCTTGGAGGTGTTACAGATCGTGCTTTAGCTTTTGGATAGCTTGCATAGATGGTAAGGAAGGTATGTGAACTGGTTTGGGCAAGAATGCTTGAAAGGATTGAGAGTTGGAACTCAATCTGCAGAGGTTGCTCTGTTTGGGCAGTTTCAAGGTGATTCTGAGTTTTGGGATGGATTGGAGGTAAAAGGCTCGTGCTTTAGCTTGGTTTAGATGTGTGGAATGTGTTTGATCAGTTTGTCTAAGTGTTTGTAAGCTGGTTTGTAAGTTGGTTTGTTATGCCATGTTTCCTCTATGTGAAGCAAGAAAATGCCAACTTTTTTCTAGGCTTGTACAGGCCCCTCAAAATGTGCTGCCTCTTTTAGTCTTGATCAGTGTGTTATGTCCATGAATCTTGTGTCCAAAGATATGCATTGTACCTCTTGATCTTCAAACTTGACATAAAGTTCTACTTTGCAAAAATGGATAAATCACTTTTTCCAATTAAGGCTTAATTCCTTGTGTAATGACTATATGAACAAAACAAAGCTAAAACACAATGGATTGGCATTTAATTATTGAGTAAGAAAAGGATTAGAGGCCTGTAACTAGCTTGCCCATGCTGATTTGAAAAATTGCAAAGTGTATGAACATGTACATGGCCATGAATCAAAGTGACTTTTGCCCATTTTGCAAAATTTGATTCTCCCTAACCATGAGGTTGTTTGAGAAGTTCTTGGACATTTTGGAAATCTTGGAATGTGTACTACAATCCATCTTTGAAATGCAAATTGAAATTCCAAGTGGAAGTGTATGGAAAATGGCCTGGAAGTTAGGTAGAAAACCTTGTCAAAAAGGTCAAATTTTCACTAAGTTATGAATGGTTTAGTGCCCTTATTCAAAAATTTATAACTTGAGATAAAAGCCTCATTTGGGAAAACTTTATGAATCAAAGTTGTAGATTATGCAACAAGCTACAACTTTCATGTTTTGACTTTTGTTTGAATCCAAATGAATCTTGGTGAAAAAGTGGGGCAAAGTTGGGAAAAAATTAGGGTTTTCCATAACTTAGAAAAATTCTAAGTTATGAAAAATTCCATTTCAAACCCTAATTTGCATTTCTTGGTTTCTTGGTGAACAAGTTTCATGATTTGGAATGTTTTGATGAAAAATGGATCTTGACTCTTGATTTTGACCAAAAAGTCAAAGTTTGACTTTTCAGTATACAGTCAAAATTGATCAATTGACTGGGAAATTCAACTGTCAATCTTGTGTACTTGGGATCTTTTGAGTTTGTTGAGCATGTAAAAATAATTCCATGGGGTCCTTGAGTCCATATGTGAGCTTGGTTTGCCATTGGCTAGGTCAAACAGTCAAAAATTACCCTTGTGCAGTCAAAACCCTAAAAATGACCATTTTGCCCTTTTGGTGATCTGATCAAATTTCTTGTGGAATTGTGATCCAAACTTGATCAAATGGTCCATATGAGTTCATAATGTTGATGTGGGTCAATTTTCATGAGATTTGACTGTCAATTGGCCACAGTTGACTTTTTCCCCAATACAGCTGATTTCTTAGGTCATCTGTCCAATTGACTGGGCAAAACTTGGAATCAAGACTTGAAACTTGGTACGGATAAACTTGGGAGTCCAACATGAAGCATGAAAGTCATCTTAGGCATTTTAGGTCAAAACATCTTTGTTCAACCACAAACCCTAATTTGGGTTAACAGTGCAAGGAGAAGTCTTGAGCAGAGGAAACCCTAACTGGATCTTGATCTTTAAAGGTCTTGTGATGAGAAAATGTTGAGGAAATGGGAGGGCAAATTTTGGGGTACAACAGTTGCCCCTGTTCAACCTTCTTGGGCCTGAAGAGTTAGATTGGCAAGTTTGCCTTTCGTGACTCGAGGGTAAAAGGAGATTGGACACTAGAGTGCCCGGAAATTTGCACTCGCATGTTGGAGTCTCAACAATGTGATGTCGGGAATGGGCTTTCAGATGCCATTTGGAGAGATGGTGGATAGGGAGATGGGCTTATAGATGCCATCTGGAGATGTGACAGCACCTTGTCGGGAATGGGCTTATAGATGCCATTTGGAAGTGTTGATCGCATAAGAAATTCCTTAGCGAGAACTTGTGTATTTGAGAAAGACAGATGTTTTCCTGGCTTGTTACAGGTGTTTGATCTTCAATCTCTTTATGCAGATATGCCCTGGCTAGATACAGGTGTCGAGTCTACAAACGGTTACTCACAGATGTGCCCTGGCTGGATACAGGAATCGAATCCGGAAATAGTTGTCAACAGATATGCCCTGGCTGGATACAGGAATCGAATCTTCGAACTCTTCAGACGTGCCCTGGCTAGATACAGGAATCGAGTCTGGAAATGTGGTCAACAGATATGCCCTGGCTAGATACAGGAGTCGAATCTGGAAATGTTGTAGTTGATTGATGTGCCCTGGCTGGATACAGGAATCGAATCTTCGAACTCTTCAGACGTGCCCTGGCTAGATACAGGAATCGAGTCTGGAAATGTGGTCAACAGATATGCCCTGGCTAGATACAGGAGTCGAATCTGGAATTGTGACAGTTGAAGGTAGTTGTCTTTGGGATTGTCTTTTTCCTGAAAAGGCAAAAACATAAGTTGTATGCAATGTCATGACGTATGATATGCCTGATGTCATGATGTTCAACATGAGATAGTGTTGTATGCACTTTATCATGTATGTAAGCAAGATGTATGGAAATGTGAAATGTTTATGAATGTAATTTTGTCTTAGGAAAATAAATCCTTGACGAACGACCGGGGAGTTGCTCAGTGGCAGAGATACTTTGCTGAAGTTTGACGAGAGGCCTGCTGAGGACTTTAATGATGGATTCCGCTGGGGATAATGAAAGATAAACTCCGCTGGGGAATGGAAGAACTTTGCCGAGGGCGATCTTCCGTGGCAAATAGCTGAGGATAACCCAGTTATAAGCCCTTGTGAGGGATAACTCTGAATAAAGCTCGGGAGTGACGTCCGTATCCCGTAGGGAACAAGCTTCCAGAATCTACCAGGGATGAGCTTCAAGACCTGCCGGGGAATGTTGTGCCTTTTCAGGATCAACGGGGAATCAACTCCGCTTGGGGAAAGTATTGCTGAATTTTGTCTTACTCTGCGGGGCGTTGAGATGATTTGGTCACATTCTTCGGTCGAATCTACCTGGGTACCTTGGCGGACAAAGCAACCAGACCGCATCAGACAACTTCATATTGCCCCTATCTCTGATGTCACCGGTAATTAATCTTTTGTTTTATATGCAAATATTTATGAATCAGCAATTTAATGTCAAATGCATATATCAAAAATGAACATTGGACGTTCTTCGCAAAACAAAACAGAAAAAAGAATAACAATGGCAATTTGTATGGACAAGTGAATTTGTATTGATTTGAACTTTGCCTGTGAATAGGCGTTTTCGTACAAGAGGCTGACATCCTAGTAAGAGGACGCCGCCAAATAACATAGAGTTTACAATTTTGAAAAGAAGACAAAACAGCTATGTGAACAATCCCACTGGGTTCCAACTCTGCTATCGCCTTTATGTCTCCAAGCGTCTCATCGCTTTGCTGCCTAGTTGAAGATGAAGCTGATTGGTCGATGCCGAAGTATGAGCCAGATAGTTGATGCCGAATTCCGGATGTGAAGTGATCCAACGAGACATAGTGTTAAGCTTTATCCCTAACTTTTGCCTGGACCACCCTTTCGGGTTTTCAGTCCACCGGGATACCCATTTTTGCCCAAGCCGCCTTTTCAGGTTTTCGACTTGCCGGGTGTACAAATTTTTATTCATTTCATCCCTTATTTTTGCCCGAACCCTTTTGGTTCGTCGGGAAGCCCTTATTTTTGCCTAGGTATGTCAACCTAGCGGGTCTTTTATTTATGTGTAGTATTTTTTCACTATGTCTGCATTGGCGGGGTGAGGAAGGTCGTCACCATCCATGGTGGTTAGGATCATGGCTCCTCCTGAGAACACATGCTTAACCACAAATGGCCCTTCGTATGTAGGGGTCCATTTGCCCCGGGGATCACTTTGAGGAAGGATGATGCGTTTGATTACCAGGTCCCCAACTTGATACTCTTGTGGTTTGACTTTCTTATTAAATGCCCTGATCATCCGTTTTTGATACGTTTGACCATGACAGATAGCAGTGAGTCTCTTTTCATCAATCAGATTTAATTGATCAAGTCGAGTCTGGATCCAGTCATCTTCACTCAAATATGCATTCTTCATAATCCGGAGAGAGGGTATCTGGACTTCAATTGGCAAGACTGCCTCCATGCCGTAGACCAAGGAGAAAGGAGTTGCCCCGGTTGACGTCCTTGCTGAGGTACGGTACCCATGAAGAGCAAACGGTAACATCTCGTGCCAGTCTTTATAGGTCACTGTCATCTTCTGCACAATTTTCTTGATATTCTTATTAGCTGCCTCTACAGCCCCATTCATCTTCGGCCGGTAGGGAGAAGAATTATGGTGCTGTATCTTGAATTGTTCGCAGAGCTCAGTGATCATCTTATTATTGAGATTGGTACCATTGTCCGTAATGATTCTTTCCGGGACGCCGTACCGACAGATCAGATTATGCCGGATGAAATGTGCCACAACACTCTTGGTTACCGTTGCGTAGGAAGCTGCCTCAACCCACTTCGTGAAGTAATCGATCGCTACTAAGATAAAGCGATGCCCATTGGATGCCGTTGGTCGGATTTCACCGATCATGTCAATTCCCCACATTGCAAAAGGCCAAGGTGCCGTCAGGACGTTCAGAGGAACTTGAGGAATATGCACCTTGTCAGCATAGATCTGGCATTTGTGACAAGTTCGGGAGTGTTGGTAACAATCAGCTTCCATTGTGGACCAGAAATATCCTGCCCGAAGGATTTTCTTAGCCATGGTGTGTCCACTGGAATGTGTTCCAAATGTGCCTTCATGCAGTTCTATCATGATCTTCTCTGCTTCAGCCTTATCCACACAATGTAGTAGAGTCGAATCATGATTCCGTTTATAGAGAATGTCGTTGCTGAGGAAGAATTTTGCAGCAAACCTCCTCATGAACTTCTTGTCATTGACAGATGCGCCTTCAGGGTATTCCTGAGCTTCCAAGTACCTCTTCACCTCATAATACCAGGGTTTTTCAGTCACCTTTTCAGCCTCAAGCTCGCAGCAGTATGTCAGTTCATCCAACTTCCAGATAATGATCTGGGGAGCCTCATTGTCCCATTTAACTTTGAACATTGAAGACATCGTAGCTAGTGCGTCCACTAGCTGATTCTCCTCTCTTGGGAAGTGCTCAAAAGTTATTTCTTCAAAGTGGGGAAGCAAGGTTGACACATACTCCTTGTAAGGAATAAGATTTGGGTGTTTCGTATCCCACTCGCCTTTGATCTGATTGATCACGAGAGCGGAATCTCCGAAGACACTCAGAAATTTGATCCTTAAGTCGATTGCAGCTTGTAAACCCATGATACATGCCTCATATTCTGCCATGTTGTTGGTGCAGTTGAAACACAGCCGGGCGGTGAGTGGAGTATGAGTTCCTTTGGGAGATATGATTACAGCGCCGACGCTGTTACCCAAAGCATTGGAGGCTCCGTCAAAATGCATAGACCATCGGGATCCTTCCTCAGGTCCTTCATCCGGTCCAGGTACTTCACAGTCAGTTACCACCATGATGTCTTCGTCCGGAAAATCAAAGTTCAAAGATTGGTAATCATCCACAGGTTGGTGTGCCAAATGATCCGCCAGTACACTTCCTTTAATTGCTTTCTGAGTTGTATACTGGATGTCATATTCTGTCAAGATCATTTGCCATCTCGCTATTCTTCCAGACAGAGCAGGTTTTTCGAATATGTACTTGATGGGATCCATCTTTGAAATCAATAGAGTAGTGTGAGTCAGCATATACTGTCTCAGCCGGCGAGCAGCCCATACTAGAGCGCAGCAAGTTTTCTCAAGCAGTGAGTAACGAGACTCACAGTCGGTAAACTTTTTGCTCAAGTAATAAATAGCGTGCTCTTTTTGGCCAGACTCGTCATGCTGCCCCAGCACACACCCCATTGAATTGTCAAGTACTGTCAAGTATAATATTAGAGGTCTTCCTTCCACTGGTGGCATAAGGATGGGTGGCTCTTGGAGATATTCCTTTATCTTTTCAAAGGCAGCCTGACATTCATCGTTCCAGCGTACTACTTGATCTTTCTTCAGCAATTTGAAGATTGGCTCACAAGTAGCAGTCAGATGTGAGATGAATCGGGCAATGTAATTCAGTCGTCCCAGGAAGCCTCTGACTTCTTTCTCTGTCTTTGGAGTTGGCATCTCTTGTATGGCTTTTACCTTGGCAGGGTCCACCTGAATACCTTTATCACTTACAATGAAACCTAGCAATTTTCCGGACCTCACCCCAAAGGTGCATTTGTTGGGATTCAACCTCAGCTTGTATAACTTGAGTCGGTCAAACAACTTCCTCAGATGGTCAAGGTGCTCCTCCTCAGTTTGAGACCTTGCAATCATGTCATCAACGTATACCTCAATCTCATGATGGATCATATCATGAAATAAAGCAACCATGGCACGTTGATAGGTTGCCCCAGCATTTTTCAATCCGAATGGCATGACCTTATAACAGAAGGTGCCCCACTGAGTCACAAAGGTAGTCTTCTCCATATCTTCCGGGGCCATCTTGATTTGATTATACCCTAAAAAACCATCCATGAAGGAGAACACCTTGTGTTGTGCAGTATTGTCAACAAGAACATCGATGTGAGGTAAGGGGAAGTCATCTTTGGGGCTTGCCCTGTTCAAGTCCCTGTAGTTGACACACATCCTGACTTTACCGTCTTTCTTCGGCACTGGCACCACATTGGCAACCCACTGAGGGTAAGAAGTTACCGCTAGAAACCCGGCGTCGAATTGCTTCATAACCTCAGCCTTGATCTTTTCAGACATCTCTGGGCACATACGGCGGACCTTTTGCTTTACCGGAGGGCAGTCTTCCTTGGTTGGTAGGTGATGAACTACAATGTCGGCATCCAAACCAGGCATGTCTTCATAGGACCAAGCAAATATCTCCATGTAGTCACGTAGCATCTGGATCAATCGTTACTTCACGCTGAGCTCTAGATTAGCCCTAATCTTGACCTCTTTCCTATCTGTCTCAGTACCCAGGTTAATTGTTTCTACCGGCTCTTCATGTGGTTGAATAGCCCTCTCCTCCTGGAGCAGCAGTCTTGCGAGTTCACCAGGCACTTTGCAATCATCTTCACCTTCGTCTTCGTCCAAGTTGATTGGATTCTCGAAGTCATAACTGGCGGTAGCAGAGCTGTTACCAGTGAGATCCAGAGTGGATTGAAACCTGTATAAGTGAGTGTGTGTAAATATAGCTGTTTTGCAATATATATAACACAGAAAGAAAAAGAGCACAAGATTTGAAATGCAACAAACGTCCAATGTTTTGATTGATGATATATGGAAATGTCATACAAAAAGCCCTCACAAATGGAGCTACGATGCCCCGGGTAGGACACCGAGCCAACAAAGTTTTAACATATGGTTTGTTACAAATTGGAAATCAAAAGAAATTAATTATTGCGTGACAAATGTGATAGGTGTAAAATCCTTTGCCGTCCAGTTGCTTGGTCCGTTGCTGGTAGTCGGGTAGATCCAACTGTCAAACTCTGCTTCCTCTATATCCTCCTCAATAGCATTCACCCTTGGGTTGGAGATAAATACCGGAGCCTTTCTGATCTTTTCCTTGCGCACAGCCCTCTGAGCCTCTGTAGTAAAGCCCAACCCAAACTTGTCGTTTTTTGAGTGAAGTCAGGAAGCTGACCCCAGTTTGCACAATTGCCTTTCTCGATTACAGCCCGAGCATCCTTCAAGGACGCCATCTTCAACAGAAAATCTTCTTCAACCACTGCCTCAGCTGATGCCAATACTGGAGGTACTTCCTCAAAATGCTGAAAGGGGGTTTCAATAAACTCCCCGTCCATCTTGATATACCGGAATGAATTCAAATGACTAACCATGTATTCCTCCTCACCCTACACAGTAACAATCTTCCCTTTGACAGGGTATTTGAGCTTTTGGTGTAGAGTGGAAGTTACTGCCCCAGCTTTGTGAATCCAGGGTCGACCCAACAAGCAGGAGTAAGATGGACGAATATCCATCACATAGAACGTTGAGTTGAAAACTTGGGAACCCACACGAATGGGGATGTCTACTTCACCGTGCACCATCCTTTTAGAACCGTCGAAGGCTCTAACAATGATGTTACTAGGTTTCAACTCTAGGCCCTCACAATCCAAGCGATCCAATGCTTTCTTGGGCAAAACATTCAGGGAAGAGCCGGTATCCACTAACACGTGTGCGAGAGTAGTGCCCCTGCATTCTATGGAAACATGCAGAGCATCATTGTGATTTTTCCCTTTGGCGGTAAGGTCAGCATCCGAGAACCCTAAGCCATTGTCAGCCGTCAAATTAGCCACACAGTCGGTGAATTGATCCGCAGAGGTCTCTTGCGGCACATGGGCCGTTTTCAGAAATGAAATCAGGGCTTTTGCATGGGCCTCTGAGCATAGCAGCAATGATAACATAGAGATTTTGGAGGGAGTATGCCCCAACTGTTCAACAACGTTAAAGTCACTCTTTTTGATAATTTTAAGAATTTCCTCCATTTCTTGTTGGGAGGCTTCCACAGCAGTCTTCCTTGGTGCCTCCGTCCTGGCAGGCGAATCGGTAGCAACTTCTTTGCCCCGAGCATCAGAGGACTCAGCGGCAGTAGTAGACACAGGAACTTGAACTGGAACATGCACACTTGCGGGTGTGATGGTGAGAGGTTTTCGGATAACTGGCGGTGCAATGTTAGGCGAGAAGAGCCTGCCACTGCGGGTAATCTTGGCGGGACCAGTGATGCTATTGATACTGGTATTGGTGTTGAACTCCTGCTTCACCCTAAGCACATACATGTCGGCTCCATAATGCCATGGGACCGCTTTATCAGACTCATACGGGAGAGGCCCCGGGACAGTAATAGTGATGGGTGCAACAGACATAATTTGGACTGGTTTCTTCACGGGAGCTTTGACAGGATTATAAATCGTGACAACAGATATTCTTCAATGGAAACAGACGGAACAGCAGTTTTCTTGAACAGAATCTCCTTGCTATCCATCAGGCCTTGGATGCCTAATTTCAGTAGTGGACAACCGGTAGGGATAACAGCACACAGGAGGCAACCCTTACTACAACCCGGAAATAAATCGGCTAGTAGTAAGTTCCTCTTAACAGTCAAAAGAGGGGTAACAACTTCATTCGTCGAAACAGCATACAATTCTTCCTCAATGGCATTTACTCTATGCTGGGGCATAGGAGCAGTTACAACATTCGGTCTCTCAGGCGCTTCAAACTGAATTTCCTTCGCGTCGATAAGATCTTGCACTTTGTTTCTCAAGGCCCAGCAATCATCAGTAGTGTTCCCGGGACTATCAGAATGATAAGCACACCGGGCATTTGGGTTATACTTAGGAGACGCTGTGTTGACGACCTTAGGAGCTTCTTTGAGGGTCACCAAGTTGGTTGATAACAGTTGGGGTAAAATTTGAGACAAGGTCATACTCAGCCGAGTATACTGCCTCTTGGGCCTTTCACTTCTTTGTTGATTGTACTGCTGAGGAGCAGCAACAGGTTTTGAGATGACCAAAGCATTGACGGCTTGGCGACTTTCGGGCTTGACTTGTCGTCTAGGACCGTAGACGGCACTTGCTTCTTTCTTAAATGGCCTCTTCTCAGTACTTGTAGAGGCAGCCTTTTGTATCTTGCCTGACCTGATGCCAGCTTCAATTCTTTCTCCCGTTAGAATCAAATCCGTAAACCCAGCGGAGGAGTTACCAACCAAATGATTGAAAAATGGACCAGACAAAGTCCCTAGGAACATATCAACCAGCTCACGATCAGTCAATGGAGGCTGCACCCTGCCAGCCAAATCTCTCCATTTTTGTGCGTACTCTTTGAACCCTTCACCCGTTCCTAGAGACATACCCTGAAGTTGGGTACGCGTAGGAGCGAGATCAGAATTGTATTGGTATTGTCTGTAGAATGCGGTTGCCAAATCTTCCCAGTGTCGGATGCTAGTTCCATCTAATTGGTAGAACCATTCAAGCTGTGACCCCGAGAGGCTATCTTGGAAGAAGTGAATCCATAGGTTCTTATCTTCCGTGTAAGGTTGGATCTTCCTTACGTACGACCTCAGATGCAGCTTTGGGCAGGAGACCCCATCATACTTGGCGAAGGCAGGCGCCTTAAACTTGTGTGGAATTACTACCCCAGAAGATAACCCCAGATCTCCGAAATCCAGTCCCGGCACATTCTGAATTTCCATGGCGCTCAAGCGGTCCTCCAATTGCTTGTATCTGTCAGCAGCAGGTGGGTATTGTTCGTCATTATAGTCCGTCTCGTTGTCGGAGACTGCGGGACTAGGAGCTCCTCCCCCTTGGGGACTGTTCTTCTCAGTAGAGGAAGTAGTTGGTTCAGCTTCATTATGGAGTGTGTTCCCAAATCTGCGCCCGGTGTTGAACAACGCAGTCCTCTTTTTCTTCTTCTTCTTCAGGAGTAGAGTCTTCAACTCTTGCTGACCTTGGGCTAGGCTTAGGACCATCTCTTGAAACTGTGCACTTTGGGCCTGAAGGGCCTTGATTGCTTGCTCACTGGGTGAGTCTGGATTCATGATGACTGTTCAAAATAAACAGCGAAGGAGATTAAGCAACCTGTGAAATAGGGTACCTGCTATGCATATGGTGCAATGGAATGCGTATGTTTTATGTTTTCAAAGACAAACAAGATTCAACTTTGTAGACAAAAAGGGAAACACACTTCATTAGATTAAAATTTTCAATTGTTCGACAATTTGCCCTTAGGCATTACAGGAATGAAAAAAATATTGGAAAGGAAATAAAAGCTATAAAAGGAAATATCCAAAGCCCATCAATGCTCCCATGGCCTCTTTTTCTCAGTGTTGATGTAGTTGTTCAGGACCCTCTCTTCCTCCAATTGCTTAGTCAGCCTCTGGATCTTCCGTTCCTGCTCGTTGAACTTCTCCCGATAGAAATCCCGTTCTTCCTTTAGCTGCGCCCAAGATCTCTTCATTGTGTCAAAATCAGTAGGTATCTGAGGAGGGAGGACAGTTGGAGGAACCTCATCTTCATCAGGAGATTCAAGAATGAGAGGTCTAACAGCTTCGTATGGCATACCTAACCTCTGAGCACGGATGCGGACCCATTTGCAATAGGGTTCCATTGGTAGAGAAGTCTTTGGTCCCAACTCAAGTGGGTCAGCTTTGTGAATTCTGTCCCAAGCTCTAATGAATCCATGGCGTAGTTTGTCACTGTCTGCCTGAAACTCAAAATGGAAGTGAGGAACCAGCATTTCATGAGGCCCATCTCCTCTGGCTCTTCCAAACTGACGGAGAGCTAAGCATGGATTGTAAGAGATTCCTCCTTGGATACCAATCAACAGAACATTAGGGTATTCTCCGCAACGGTCAATAACAGCTACCTCATCCAATCCTCTGAGAGTCCAGGTGATGTCATTATCAGTGAGAGACATTAACCTCTGAGCCCAACCTTTTCCTTCTTCATTCTTTAGCACGAACTTAGGAAGGTGCGAAATAAACCACCTTACTAGCAAAGGAGCATAACACCACGGAGTTCCCCGTTTTCGAGCAGTACGAGCATATAGTTGTTGTAGAATATCACCCAAAAGAGTGGGTACTGGATTCCGAGACATGAAGATCCTTATGACATGGATACTGATAAAGGTGTCAGGGTTGGGAAACAATACCAGACCATAGATCAAAAGATCCAGAATATCCTCGTACGCCTTGAAGTCCAAGTCATTCCAGAAATCATTAGCCTTGCCAACCAGAAATTTGACCAAAAAGCCCTTGACCCCATTTCTAGTTTCCCAGTTGGACAATACCTCTTCTTTGGTCAAGGGGAGAATTGCAGCAATCTCTTCAGGCCTAGGAGTCCTTTCCCAACCAGTGAATGGAGTTTGTTCCAAGACAGGGATCCCCAGCAAATAAGAGAATTCTTCCAGGGTAGGAACCAGCTGGAAGTCTTGAAAGGTGAAACAATGATACAGAGGGTCATAAAACTGGGTCAGAACACTTATCAGTTGTTGGTCCCATTTTGCAGTGATCAAGCCAAGGAGAGAACCATGTTTGTTGATGAAGGAGGAAGTGTTTGGAATCCTTCCAACCAACTCCTTGAGTAAAACTGGTGGTTGAACAAAGTTGAGCCGGATGGTATTCCTACGTACGGGCATCATGATGTCCTATAAAACAAAGCAAAGATGAAACTTTTTTGTCTTTGAAATGGGTTAGTCCTTTATACAGGATGCATGCAATGGTATGATGGCATGATGCTATGATGAAGTACACCACAAGAATTCACACAGGCAAACATGATAAGGCACACAAGTCACACAAGACAATCCTTAAGTTTCAGGCCAGCATGAAGTTTAGGTATTACCCTCTTTTAGTTTTGTTGGTTAAAACCTGTCCTATCAAAAGTAACCGGGTTCTAGAGGATCTCAAATCATTGGCTACCCTCAATCGGTCATAACTCCAGCATCGCAATCTTTTCTCGCAGCCAGAACCATCTCGAGAGTTTAGCCTCAATGAGTGTAGCATACTGCTACTGTCCTAATAGCCAAGTTGGTCAATTTAGGGTTCTAAGGTTGGTTGGTGTTTTAATGACTCCTTAGAAGACCTATATTCTCCCCGTTGCGACATAAGGGATATAGGTACAGACTAAGATGCCACACCAACGTAGCCACTGCTTCACCCATGTCGGTCTACGCTGGACAGGTCCCTCACAGATTATGCTACCTAAAAAGGGTATTTCCCAGATCCGGGTTAGGATCTATGAAACTCCGATGCAAAGCCCACAAATATAAAAGCAAACAAAGCAAACAATTGAAAACAAAGGTGATCTAACCCTAAGGTTACTCCACTTTTAAGTTACTCCCCAGCAGAGTCGCCAGTTCTGTGATACGGTGGGAGAACTGACTTGAGGTTTTGCGTTTGTTTTCGCAAATGTTTCGGTTGAGCAAGAGTCGCCACCGACTTTTTATTTTATCCTAAGGAAAGGTTAAAAAGCACAGCAAAAACCTTTGAGATGTTTTTCTTGGGTTCGGGGAGTAGATTATAGAAAGGGAAGGTATTAGCACCCTTTCTATCCATGGTTATCCATGGGCTCTTAGTTACTTGCTTAGATCACTTGCCTTTTGTTTTCAATTGTTTTAAATGGTGCTTGTGTGTGTGTGTGGGTTTGAAAATGTTTTGAAAAGAGGCCAATGTGGTGGCAACCTTTGTAATGATCCATGTGGGGATGTATACAAAGATGTATGTCTTTTGAAAAAGGTTTTCATTTGTTTTTGTAAGTTGTTTTGAAAGTGTAGTGATGTGTGGTTTTTGAAATAGGCAAGTGTTTTAGTTTGCAAGATTGATTCAAGTAACTAAGAGGTTATCTACTCCTAAATTTCTCAAAAGATTATTGCTATGTTTTAACCCTTTTAACAAGTTTGTTCCACCATTGCATTTGGTGGACAATCTTATGTTAGGATGTGAAAGGGACGGGCACGGGTCATCGTTTAGACCATAATTGCAATGGTGCCAAGTATCTTTGGGCATTTTCTTTAAGGGACTTGATCATTTGTTTTGGAAGTATTTTGAAAATGTTATCGAGGGACTATGATCATTTGGTTTGTTTGTTTTGCCCAAAGAGACGTAACATGCAATATGGCCCAATTTTGAAAGGCAACAAGTGGAGTACCCTAGGGGGTGTAAGTGTGATTTGTGTGTCCATTTTCATGCTTGTTTGTCTTGAGATTAGGTCATAACTATTTTGTCGTTTTTCGCATACAAACCCTAATTCTAACATGGCATAATTAGAAAGCAATAAAGTGCGAAAATAAATTTACTAAGCTATTACAAAACCAAATATGGGAAGGGGGGTACAAATGTTCAAATGGGGATTTTGACAAGGAATTTAAACCTAAAACTATTACATCAATATTGAATATTTACAAGACAAATATTTTGCATAGATTAAATAAAATAAGACAAATATGCAAGAATGCAAAAAGAATATTTTATATGTATGAAAAAAAAGAATTATTTATGTAAAATAAAAAGAAAATAAAAGGGGATTATTTTTGAGTATTTTCATATTTAGGGTAAAACCCTAATTCTATTAAATAAAATGTGTTATTATTTAATTTAATACAAGTATTTATTTATTATGTACAAAAATAAAATAAAGTGAAGTATTTGTCAAAAATGTATTTTTATATTAAATATTAATAACAATAAATAAATAAGAACAAAAAGTGTATATATTTTGTATTTACCCTAAATATATTAATAAATATATGTATATATGTATTATTTTAAATATGTGTTACATATATATAAATAATAATAATTTTTAATATTTGCAAAAAAAGGTATTTTTTATGTAAAATATTTTCAGAAGGTATAATAAAATAAAAATGAAAATAAAAGTATTTTTCATATTTCTCAATGTTTTAATGAAATGTATATATTCATTTATTTATGTATTAATCAAAAGAAAATCACATAAATACCTAATAAATTAAAAAATGGTGAGAAAAAAGATTTTTATATTTTTAATAACATGAGAAAAAATAAATGAATCAATCAAAAAAAGAAAAAGTCAGAAATCATTAAAAATAAGCCAAATGGGCCTAGGGGGTGTGAAAGCAAAAGAGTGGTGCAAACAGAAATAACCAAACAGGCCCAGTCCAGAAAACTCCTTCTTCAACCTCCAGACTGTATGAACAACAATGAACACGCGTTTTCTATCTTCCAATTCCTGGACTTTCAAGCAAAACTCATAACATGAAAAGTGTAGAGCATTAAGAGACGAATTCAGGGATATAAAGAACTTGACTTAACTCTCTAAGATGAGGGAGAATTTCTTCTCCCCCAATTTCTGACCTAGTTTTTCATCAATGTTCAGAACCAAAATTCTCTAAGCATACATAATATAAATGAAATCTAATCATATGGGCATGTTCAGGGCTATGATTGTGACATGTTTCCTTCACAAACCTAAAGCTAACAATGCCCATACTGAGAGATAGAACTCCATGAAGATACCTATTCAGTTGGAATCATGCTTTGTAATGGAAGAGTTTTCAGAGCAAGATGATGATTTGTATAGCTTCCTTGAAGTGTAAGGATGATATTCCAAGTTCTACTTTGTCTTGAAACTCCCTGAATCGTGCTAGAGAACTTCAACTGCAAAACAGAAAAATAAAAATGGTGAAGTGGCTTGGAGGTGTTACAGATCGTGCTTTAGCTTTTGGATAGCTTGCATAGATGGTAAGGAAGGTATGTGAACTGGTTTGGGCAAGAATGCTTGAAAGGATTGAGAGTTGGAACTCAATCTGCAGAGGTTGCTCTGTTTGGGCAGTTTCAAGGTGATTCTGAGTTTTGGGATGGATTGGAGGTAAAAGGCTCGTGCTTTAGCTTGGTTTAGATGTGTGGAATGTGTTTGATCAGTTTGTCTAAGTGTTTGTAAGTTGGTTTGTAAGTTGGTTTGTTATGCCATGTTTCCTCTATGTGAAACAAGAAAATGCCAACTTTTTTTTAGGCTTGTACAGGCCCTTCAAAATGTGCTGCCTCTTTTAGTCTTGATCAGTGTGTTATGTCCATGAATCTTGTGTCCAAAGATATGCATTGTACCTCTTGATCTTCAAACTTGACATAAAGTTCTACTTTGCAAAAATGGATAAATCACTTTTTCCAATTAAGGCTTAATTCCTTGTGTAATGACTATATGAACAAAACAAAGCTAAAACACAATGGATTGGCATTTAATTATTGAGTAAGAAAAGGATTAGAGGCCTGTAACTAGCTTGCCCATGCTGATTTGAAAAATTGCAAAGTGTATGAACATGTACATGGCCATGAATCAAAGTGACTTTTGCCCATTTTGCAAAATTCGATTCTCCCTAACCATGAGGTTGTTTGAGAAGTTCTTGGACATTTTGAAAAGCTAGGAATGTGTACTACAATCCATCTTTGAAATGCAAATTGAAATTCCAAGTGTAAGTGTATGGAAAATGGCCTGGAAGTTAGGTAGAAAACCTTGTCAAAAAGGTCAAATTTTCACTAAGTTATGAATGGTTTAGTGCCCTTATTCAAAAATTTATAACTTGAGATACAAGCCTCATTTTGGAAAACTTTGTGAATCAAAGTTGTAGATTATGCAACAAGCTACAACTTTCATGTTTTGACTTTTGTTTGAATCCAAATGAATCTTGGTGAAAAAGTGGGGCAAAGTTGGGAAAAAATTAGGGTTTTCCATAACTTAGAAAAATTCTAAGTTATGAAAAATTCCATTTCAAACCCTAATTTGCATTTCTTGGTTTCTTGGTGAACAAGTTTCATGATTTGGCATGTTTTGATGAAAAATGGATCTTGACTCTTGATTTTGACCAAAAAGTCAAAGTTTGACTTTTCAGTATACAGTCAAAATTGATCAATTGACTGGGAAATTCAACTGTCAATCTTGTGTACTTGGGATCTTTTGAGTTTGTTGAGCATGTCAAAATAATTCCATGGGGTCCTTGAGTCCATATGTGAGCTTGGTTTGCCATTGGCTAGGTCAAACAGTCAAAAATTACCCTTGTGCAGTCAAAACCCTAAAAATGACTATTTTGCCCTTTTGGTGATCTGATCAAATTTCTTGTGGAATTGTGATCCAAACTTGATCAAATGGTCCATATGAGTTCATAATGTTGATGTGGGTCAATTTTCATGAGATTTGACTGTCAATTGGCCACAGTTGACTTTTTCCCCAATACAGCTGATTTCTTAGGTCATCTGTCCAATTGACTGGGCAAAACTTGGAATCAAGACTTGAAACTTGGTATGGATAAACTTAGGAGTCCAACATGAAGCATGAAAGTAATCTTAGGCATTTTAGGTCAAAACATCTTTGTTCAACCACAAACCCTAATTTGGGTTAACAGTGCAAGGAGAAGTCTTGAGCAGAGGAAACCCTAACTGGATCTTGATCTTCAAAGGTCTTGTGATGAGAAAATGTTGAGGAAATGGGAGGGCAAATTTTGGGGTACAACAATTGGTATGAGAAATCTTAGAGGTCCAAAATGAAGTATGAAAGTCACATGAGGCATTGGAAATCCAAAAATCCCTGTGCAAACTCAAACCCTAATTTCAGGTCATCAGTGCAAGGAGATGTCTTGAGCTGAGCAAACCCTAATCTGGTCTTGAGTCCAAAGAGTCTTGTGAGGAGAATCTTGATAAAACAAGAGGGAAAATTTTGGGGTACAACAGTATGGGTAGAAATTCTTCTTATATACATCACCAGATGAGCACGAGGGCAAGTGTTTCCCTTGTACTTTTCAAACTTCGGGACCTTAAACTTTGCAGGTATCTTAACATTCGGGACCAAGAATAATTCATTCACATTCTTCCCGAATAATTCCTTTGCCCTGAGGGCCTTCATCTCTCTCTACATCTTGTCAAACTGCTCTTGAAAATCATCCATTTTATCATAAAGACCCAAGTCTTCACTTGGTGGAGGAAAAGGACGACACATATCATCATTAACAAATGGAACCATATTCATCGAAGGAGTTGAAGCAAGAGCAACATGCACCACAGGAGGTGCAGCAGTAATAATAGTCTGAACATGTGGAGCTTCTTGAGGACCAATATTGAAAATTTAGGCGCAAATTTCTCTGAAATTCCCCATGGATAACCTTGAGGCATGCGATTCTGAACAACAGCTAGAGTAGCAGACACAGGAACAACCAGAGCTTCAGTAGTAATCCTTGTTGGTTGAGGTTGAACACTCGGTGGCTGATTCTAAGCAGCCACCAGAGATTTCACCAAAGTAGTAAGATTGGCCATGCCGGCCTTCAAACATAAACTTCCTCGCGCAACTCGCAATTCTCTTGTTCTAAGTTGTTCATCGTACTTCTGAAATTAGCTCGAGTGTTGTAGTGGTGAGACAGCTTGCTGAACGAAGTAAAGAAGCTTGGTAAGATACCTGGATATGCCAAGAAATGCAAGAAATATATGCAATATGATGCATGATGTGCAATGGACATGATCTATTAATATTTCAAGGGACTTAAAGATTTATAGACGTATTGCAAATATCAAAGTAATAACACATTTGAAATACTGAAAAATTTTATTATAATAACTTCAAAGTGGATTACAAGTTTCAAGGATCCCAAGTACAAGATGAAAGTAAAGTATAAAACCCTAAAAAACAAAGCTGAGGGAGATCACTCTATACGCTGGCATTTCCCCGTAAGCCTGGCAATCTAAGCCATCAGTCTCTGGTTTTCTTCAACATATCTGGTGGTAACCTCCTTCCAATCATCTGAATCCTGAAGTGAGCAACTAGCATCTGACTGATGCTTAGGAGAAAATAAATCCCCTTGCATTTCCATCATCTCTATAGCCCGACTCTCTAGAATCTCAATCAAGTCGTCTTTCTCCTTCAAATCTTCTCTATAGGAAATCTCTAAAGTTTGGAACTTGTTCTTCCAAGCATCCTTTTCCTGTTGCATGCTGACTAAAGCAAGTTGTAGTTCTTATGCATCATCCAACAAGGGAGGAGTGGTCTTCACAAACAAATCAGCATAGGTGTTTCCCGGGAATACGACATCTTCAACTGAATAGCTCTCGTTTGGACCCACTGAAGATATGGCTCTAAAGAAACAACCTCTCTCAGTCCCAAATCTTTCCTACTCTTCTTATGAATGTGATGCCAGGCCTTTTCAATCTGTTCCCTAGCTTCCTTATGGTCTACTCCCTCCTTCAAAAAGAAACTACTCAAATGAATACTATTTGGTATATCCCTCATCGGATAACCCATATGTCGTCGTGCAAGAACAGGGTTATAGTTAATTCCTCCCTTTGTACCAAGAAGAGGTACATTGGGGAAACCACCACAATTGTAAACAATCTTTATATCCTGGTAAGCTAGATGATATCAATCAATATCCGAGTGAGTAAGTGCCATGATCTTAGGAGCCCAACGGGGTTCCTTCCTGACATCCCAAAAAGCATCAGACTTAGGCATATGAGATATAAACCACTGGTACAACAGAGGCATACAACAGATAATCATCCCCCCATGATAAGAATTCTGAAGATGAATAGAGTAATAAGCATCTCCTAACAATGTAGAATTGGGTTTCCTAATGTGGACAAGTTTATCGACATTAACGCTATCAGGATTTTCATGATTGGAAACCCGGTTCCTACACTATTGGGTGATGCTTATTACTCTGTTCATCTTCGGAATTCTTATCATGGGGGAATGATTATCTGTTGCACGCCTTTGTTGTACCGGTGGTTCATCTCTCATATGCCTCAGTCTGATGCTTTTTGGGATGTCAAGAAGGAACCCCGTTGGGCTCCTAAGATCATGGCACTTACTCACTCGGATATTGATTTGTACCATCGAGCTTATCAGGATGTGGAGATTATTGACAGTTGTGGTAGTTTCCCCAATGTGCCTCTTCTTGGTACAAAGGGAGGAATTAACTATAACCATGTTCTTGCACGACGACAACTTGGTTATCCGATGAGGGGTAAATTGAATAGTATTCATTTGAGTAGTTTCTTTCTGAAGGAAGGAGAAGACCATAGGGAACCTAGGGAGCAGATTGCGAAGGCTTGGCGTCAAATTCATAAGAAGAGTAGGAAGGATTTAGGACCTAAGGGTGTTGTTTCTTTGGATCCATATCTCTAATGGATCCGATTGAGAGCTATTCAGTTAAAGATGCCGTATACTCGGGAGACACCCATGCTTGACCTATTTGTGAAGATCACGCCTCCCTTATTTGATGATCTAGAAGTGCTGCAAGTCGCTTTGGTTAGGATGCAACAGGAAAGGGATGCCTGGAAGAACAAGTTCCATACTTTAGAGAGTTCCTATAAAGCAGACTTGAAGGAGAAAGACGATTTGATTGAGATCCTTGAGAGTCGAGCGGTAGAGTATATAGAGAGGCAAGGGGATTTATTTTCCCCTAAGCCTCAAACAGGTGTTGATTACTCACTTCCCGATTCAGATGATTGGAAGGAGGTTGACATTAGAAATGTGGAAGAAAACCAGAGGTTGAGGGCTCAGATTGTCAGGCTCACAGGGAAGCGCCAGCGTACAGATTGATCTCCATCAGTTCTTTTTCTCAGGATTTTAGATTGTATTTTCATCTTGTACTTGGGATCATTGAAACTTGTAATCCATTTTGAAGTTATTATAATTAAAAAATTTCAGTATTTCAAAAGCTTTATTATTTTAATGTTTGCAATATGTCTATAAATCTTAAATCCCTTGAAAATATTAAATAATAAATTAAAAATAATCATGTGCATTGCATGTCATGCATCATATTGCACATATTTTTTTCATTTGTTATGCATACCCAGGTGTCTTACCCAGCTTTTTGCTTCCTTCAGCAAGCTGACTTATCACTACAACACCCGGGCTAATTTCAAAAAGAAGATGGACAACTTAGAAAAGGAGAATCGCGAGCTGCGCAAAGAAGTTTCTGCTTTAAAGACCGACTTGGGCAATTTGACTACTCTGATGGAACTCTAGTGGCTGCTTATAATCAGCCATCGAGTGTTCAACCTCAACCAACAAGGGCAAATACTGAAGTTCTGACTGTCCCTGTATCCACTACTCCGGTTTTTCTTCAAAACCGTATGCCTCAAGGTTATCCATGGGGAATGCCATAGAATTTTGCACCTGAAGGTTTCAATCTTGGTCCTCAAGATGCTCCAGTGGTTCAGATTGTTGTTACTCCGACACCTCCTATGGTGCATGTTGTTCCTGCTGCACCTCCTTCGATGAACATGGTTCCGTTTGTTAATGATGATGTGTGTCGTCCTTTCCCTCCGCCGAGTGAAGACTTGGGTCTTTGTGAAAGAATGGAAGATTTTCAAGAGCAGTTTGATAGAATGCAAAGAGAGATGAAGGCTCTTAGGGGAAAAGAGCTATTTGGGCAGAATTTGAATGAGCTGTGTTTGGTCCCAAATGTTAAGGCACCTGTAAGTTCAAGGTACGGGAATTTGAGAAGTACAAGGGAAACACTTGCCCTCGTGCTCACTTGGTGATGTACGTAAGGAGAATGTCTACCCACACTGATGATCAGCGTCAGCTGATTCGCTTTTTTCAGGATAGTTTGACCGGCGCAGCGTTGAAGTGGTATATGAGCTTAGACAACACCAACATCCATAGTTTTAATGATTTGGGAGAAGCATTCATCAAATAATATAAGTACAATGTGGACATGGCGCCCGACCGTGACCAACTTAGGGCCATGGTTCAGAAAGATAGGGAATCATTCAAAGAGTATGCGCAAAGATGGCACGCAGTAGCTGCCTAAGTGATTCCTCCCATGGAAGAAAAAGAAATGACTAAGATTTTTCTGAAGACACTGGGTGCTTTCTACTATGAAAGGATGGTAGCAAGCGCACCAAGTGATTTTACAAATATGGTAGGAATGGGTGTCCGCCTAGAAGAGGCTGTAAGAGAAGGCCGTTTGATGAAGAATGAAAGATCCGAAGGTGTGAAGAAGACATCTTATGGGTTTACCAAGAAGAAAGAGGGGATGAAAATGTTGTTATACAAGTGAGGGGTAAACGCTCCTAGAAGGAATTATCAGCGTCACCAGCAAGTCGCCTCAATTACTCCCGTTATGAATGCCGCTCCAACTACCATTTCTTATCAAAGACAGTCCCAGCAGGGGAACCAAGGGAATAATCAGAGAAGGGAGAACTATGACCCTATTCCCATGAGCTATGCAGAGCTACTACTAGCATTGATTCAGAAGAAGTTGGTCCAGACACGACCACCTCCCGTTGTACCATCATTGTTGCCTTGGTATAATAAGGCAGATCAAACGTGTGCTTTTCATCAGAAAGCACCAGGGCATAGTATGGAGAATTGTTATCCTTTGAGGACTGAAGTGCAAAGGTTGGTGAAGTCTGGAATTCTATCTTTCAAAGACATGGGACCTAATGTGAAAGATAATCCTCTACCCAAGCATGGGGGAGTAAATGTTGTAAATATGGTGGCCGGTTGTCCAGGTGACTTCCGGATTTTTGACATTAATCTGGTTAGAGGAGATTTGGTCAAGATGCATGCAGACCTCTATGAATTCAGCTACTATACGCATGACCATGCCGATTGTGCTGTTTGCAGTACAGACATACAAGGTTGCGAGAAGATAAAGGTTGATTTAGAGGAGATGATGGATGAGGGTTTAATCCATATAATCAAGCCTATGGCAGAGTATGAAGAGGAAGTGAATATGGTTTTTAGATGTCCTGGTGAATTCAAATTTTTTGATGTGGAGTATTTGAATGAGGATCTCGTGAAGTTGCATGCTACCTTCTGCCATACGGATGGTCAGGTGGAACACTAATATGGGTCTTGCATAGTTTGTTGTCGAGACCCTCGAGGATGTTAAATTGTGAGAGAGGGTGTTCAGTTGCTGTTAGACAATGCAACTATCAAGATCACTGGTCAGAGGGATGATTATCATGAGATTGATATGGTTGAAGTTTGTTTAATAGAAGAAGAGTCAGAGGAAGAGTATGCCTCCGCGGATGATTATTTCTCTTTAGATGAAGATTTGTTTTCCATAAATGACTCTTTGATGTCTGATTGTGTTGAAGAAGGGGTAAACGTTATTGTGCCTTATTTTGGTGCACCCGCTCATCTTGAAGTGGAGTACCATAGCAAACCAGTTGTTACCCCATTGGTAATTAGTCTGCAAGGTCCTATTCCCTACAAATCAGATAAAGTTGTGCCTTACAAATACAACGCTACAATCTTAGAAGATGGGGTGGAGGTTCCCATCCAGCCAATGCCTGATGTTGGAAATATAGTTGAAAAGAGCAGGGTGACCGGTAACGGTCGTGTGTTTGCGCCGATTGTACAAAGAGATATTGTTGCTGGAAAGAAAATTGCTGAGAATGATGAGCCTAAGAAGGCTACAGGAGAGACTAGTGGAGCTACATTGGAGAAAGAAGTGGATGATATTTTGAAGATCATTAAGATGAGCGGCTACGTAATTGTAGATCAGCTACTGCAGACTCCTTCAAAGATATCCATCCTAGATTTATTAATGAATTCCTCCGCTCATAGAGAATCATTGATGAGAGTACTAGACCAAGCTTTTGTGGAGAGTGACATGCCATTAGATCAATTCAGCAGCGTAATTAGAAACATTATGTCATGTAATAACTTGAGTTTCTGCGATGACGAGTTACCAGATGAAGGGAGGAATCACAACCTGGCCCTCCACATATCTATGAACTGTAAGAATGATTTGCTATCCAATGTGCTAATTGATAATGGATCCGCGTTGAATGTTATACCGGGGAGTACTCTCATGAGGTTAAAGTATCAAGGAGCACCTATGCACCCGAGTGGCATCATTGTGAAAGCTTTTGATGGGTCGAGGAAATCTGTCATCGGTGAAGTGGACTTACCCATCCATATAGGACCACATTTGTTCCTGGTAACCTTCTAGGTCATGGACATTATTCCCGCATATAGCTGTTTGCTAAGACGGCCATGGATACACGAAGCAGGGGCTGTCACTTCAACTCTACATCAAAAGCTAAAGTTTGTGCGTGAAGGGAAGGTAGTGATCATAGATGGGTAGTAGGCGTTGTTGATATCCCATTTATCTTATTTCAGTATTGTAGAAGTGGATTAGGCTGCTGTTGGAACCCAGTTCCAAGCCCTATCCATTGATAACATAAGGAGAAATGAGAATTTTGTGGTTTCGCTGAAGGACGCGCAGCAGGTTGTGTGCAATGGTCATAATACAGTTTGGGGACGACTTGTGGATCCACCGGTGAACAAGAACAGAACTAGTTTTGGTTTCTCTTCGAAGAATGGCAAAGGCCAAAGTTTGAAGTCAAAGACTATTGTGAACATTTATCAGGATGTTTTCCGCAGCAGAGGCTACCTCCATCCAATTGGTTATGGAATTAATGTTATTGAAGAGGATGAAGCAGAGCAGGAAGTACCGAATTATGTGACGCATGAAGTCAGAGTTGAGAACTGGGTCACCATTGATGTTCCTTCTTGCATACATATTTCAAAGTAATTTGTTTTGTTAATCGGTTTCTTTCTTGTGTTTTTCACACCTTCAATTGGTATTAGAGCTCCGGTTCTAAGGAGATAAAAAGTTCGAATTTTTATCAACACTTAACAATGTCCAATACCGATCCAGTGTAATGGAAAAACCAATGGCTACACCTACTTCCACTATTGATAATATGGATAATGATAGAGATCAATATAGTTCAAAACCTCCTATGTTTGATGGGGAAAATTTTGACTATTTGAAGGATAAAATAGAAAGTTATTATCTGGAATATGACTTGGATCTATGGGACTTGGTAGTTGATGGCTACACTCACCCAATAGACGATAAAGGACATAAGATTGCAATAAGTGCAATGACAGAAGCACATAAGAAAGTATGTAGAAATCACTACAAAGCAAGAACAAATCCTCTAAGTTTTATTTCATATAATGAATATGAGAAAATCACAAATAGAGAGACTACAAAGTCTATCTTTGATTCTCTTCATATGAAACATGAAGGCAACACACAAGTAAAAGAAACAAAAGCCATGTCCTTAATTCAAAAATGTGAAGCCTTCAAAACAGAAGACGACGAATCTGTGGAAACAATGTTTTCAAGATTTCAGAATCTTGTGGCAGGACTTATGGTTCTGAATAAATGTTACTCCATCGCACATTATGTTAAAAAGATTATCAGAATTCTTCCTGTAAAATGGAGACCAATGGTAATTGATTTAAAATTGGCAAATGATATGAATAATACCTCTCTTAAGGAGTTGATTAGCTCTTTAAGAAGTCACGAAATAGAGCTGGAACAAGATGAAACTCAGAAGAGGGTAAAATCAGTTGCTCTAAAGTCTACTTTTGGGAAAACCAAGGCTTATCAAGCTAAGGAAGAATCATAAGAATCTAAAGATGATTCAGATGATGATTAACTCTCTCTGATATCCATAAGAATAAGCCAAATCTAGAAGTACATACAAAGCAAGTTCAGAGGTCAACGAAGGAAATATGGAAGAGGTGAATCCACTTCCGGTCAGAGGAATGCTTCTAGAAAAGAAGTTACTTAATTTGAATGCAACGAACCTGGACATTACAAAAATGATTTTCCAAAGCTTAAGAAAGACTAGAAGCCTAAGAAGGCTTACAAAGCTAAGAAGTATCTCATGGAAATATGGGATGATTCATAATCAGAAGATGAATATTGTGCTGAAGAGCATGAAAACATGATATTCATGGCCAGGACCAGCAAGGGAGAAGCAACATCAGAAAACAAACTGACACTTAACTATGAGTCAGATTCTGATGACGACAAAGAGGTACTTCCTTCCTTATCTCGTTTTAAACTTTAAATTGGTTTATCTGAATTAATGAAAATGTATCAATATCTTCTAAGTAAATACAAAATCTTGAAAAATAGTTTTGTAGCTACTTCTGAGAACACTACTATAGATGATCAAAATATTTCTGACTTAAATGAAAAACTATTTGTTTTAGAAAAATCAAACATCACTCTGAAAAGTAAAGTGTCTAGATTAGAAGAAGAGATTTTATCTAACACATATGTTACTGAAGAAGTAATCAGATATTATAAATATTTTTAACACTTCCTTGCTAAAAGCATAAATATAAGCAAAATGGCTTCAATGATCTATGGTGTTAGTAGAAATGGAATCAGAGGCTTGGGATATTCAGGACCATCAGAGAAAATTGATGAGACTCTTAATGTCAAACCAAAGTCTCTTTCTGAACATTCCTTGCTTACTAGCACATATCTGAAATGTCTAGAAGAAGAAGGTTCTGATACAACTATAGCACAAACACAAACATAGAAGGAAACTTATAAACCAAAGTATCATGCACAAATTTCACATGATTATCCCGTTGCACAAAAGTCCAAAGGTGTCAGAACCTGTGGAACTTCTAACAAAAGAGGACCCAAAAAGTGGGTACCTAAGGATAAAATAATCTACATTACATATTTCCTTGATGGCGCCACTGAAACACCAGTCATGGTACCTAGATAGTGGATGCTCACGACCTATGACGCGCGAAAGGCATATGTTCCAAGAATTGGAACTTAAGTCTGGAGGCGTTGTTGGGTTCAGAGGCAATCAGAAGGGAAAGATCATCAGCTCTGAAATGATTCATAATGGTAAATTCCCTTCTATTAACAATTTTCTTTTAGTAGAGGGTCTGATGCATAACTTATTGTCGATCAGTCAACTTAGTGACAATGGTTATGATGTCATTTTTAATCAAACATCCTGTAAAGTTATTAGTCAGAAGGATGGATGATTTTTGTTCAATGGAAAGTGGAAGAATAATATTTACAAAATAAGATTATCAGATTTGAAAAATCAAAATGTAAAATGTCTTCTGATTGTTCAAGAAGAGCAATGGGTCTGGCATCGACGCCTGGGTCATATTAGCTTGAGAAATATTTCTCAACTAAATAAACTTGGATTAGTCAGAGGCTTGCCCAATCTGAAGTATACATCAAATTCCCTTTGTGAAGCTTGTAAGAAAGTCAAACTTTCAAAAAACCTCTTTCAAATCTAAAAAGATTGTTTTTACTTCTAGGCTATTAGAACTTCTTCACATTGACTTATTTGGACCAGTGAAAACTTCTTCTGTCAATGGTAAGAAATATGGACTTGTCATCGTTGATTATTATAGTAGATGGACATGGGTAAAATTCTTAAAACAAAAGGATAAGTCATACTCTGTATTTGCTTCCTTCTGTTCCCAAGTGCAAAATAAAAAAGATTGCAAAATAGTAAGAGTTCGAAGTCATCATGATGGAGATTTTGAAAATAATGATTTTGAAAAACTTTTTTATTCAAATGGAACAGTACACGATTTTTCTTGTCCTATAACTCCAAAACAACATAGGGTTATAGAAAGGAAAAATATAACACAATGGCTCGCACCATGATCCAAGAAACTAATATGGTTGAGGACTTCTTGGCAGAAGCAGTGAATACAACGTGTTATATTCAAAATAAAATCTCCATCACACCTATTTTGAGTAAGACTCCTTATAAATTGTGGAAGAATAGAAATCCCAACATTTCTTATTTCCATCCATTTGGATGTACTTGTTATATGTTAAAAACTAAAGAGAATTTGGGTAAGTTTGATTCCAAGGCACATAAATGTCTGCTATTAGGATACTCTAAACACTTTAAAGGCTTCAGAATCTATAACACAGAATCACAAATTATGGAGGAATCAATCCATGTTAGATTTAATGATAAACTTGACTATGAAAAGTGAAAGTTGTGTGAAAAGCTTGCATATGTGACTATAACGTACACTGAACCAAAAGACAAGATTCAAGAAGATAAAGAATCATAAGCTCCTTCTTTTGATGTTGTTGATAGTCCTTCTAATCAACCTCAACCAAGGAAGAGCGAAATCACATCCTCTCATCTTGAAGATCTCATTCTTGGAAGTAAAGAAGCTCCAGTCAGAACAACATCGACTCTCAAACCTTCCGATGAAGTGCTTATGGGTTTAGTTTCGTTAATATAACCTACATATATTAAGGAATCCCTTATAGATAAGGATTGGATTCTGGATATGAAAGAAGAACTGAACCAATTCTCAAAGAGTGATGTATGGGACCTTGTTTAGAAACCTAAAGGTGTCCACGTCATTGGAACCATATGGGTGTTCAAAAACAAGCTCAATAAGAAGGGTGAAGTTGTCACAAACAAAGAACGATTGTTTCACAAGGTTATAATCAACAAGAAAGAATAGACTATACAGAAACCTTTACACCAGTCTCCAGGTTAGTAGCTATTCAGTTGTTATTTTCTTTTTATGTAAATCATAACATTATCCTTTATCAGATTGATGTTAATAGTGCAGTTCTGAATGGTTATATTTCAAAAGAAGTGTATGTCAAACAACCTCTTGGCATTGAAAACTCTGAGAAATCAGACTTTGTTTTTAAACTAAAGAAATCTCTTTATGGCTTAAAACAAGCTCCCAGAGCTTGGTATGACAAATTGAGCCATTTTCTTTTAGAAAATAAATTTACCAGAGGAAAGGTGGACACTACACTCTTCTACAAAACATCCAAAAATGATATTCTAATTGTTCAAATTTATGTTGATGATATTATTTTTGGTTATGCTAATTTATCCCTCTGCGTGGAATTCTCTAAGTTAATGCAGACTGAATTTGAAATGAGCATGATGGGGGAATTAAAGTTCTGTCTGGGAATCCAGATTGATTAAAAACCAGAGGTTACTTATATTTATCAAAGTTAGTACACCAAAGAACTTCTGAATAAATTCAACATTGAAGACTGCACTGTAGAAAAGACTCCAATGCATCCAACATGTATTCTGGGGAAAGAAGAGGTAAGTGGAAAGGTATGTCAGAAGCTCTATCGTGGTATAATAGGCTTTCTTCAATATCTGACTACATCTAGACCTGATATCTTATTCAATGTTCATCTTTACACTAGATTCCAATCTGTTCCTAGGTAATCTCATTTAATTATTGTTAAGAGAATTCTAAGATATCTAAAAGGAACCTCTAATCTTGGCTTGATGTATGAGAAAACATTAGAGTAATCTCTTTTTGGTATTTGTGATGCAGACTACATTGGAGATCGGCTAGAGAGGAAGAGTACTTTTGGAAACTGTCAGTTTCTAGGAAAGAATTTGATCTCATGGTCAAGCAAGAGGCAATCAACAATTGCTCTTTCAACAACAGAAGCAGAGTATATTTCAACAGCACTATGCAGTACATATATCTTTTGTGAGAGTATCGCTGCTATTTGCTTAAGTAAGAATCTTATCCTACACTCTAGGGCTAAACACATAGAAATTAAACATCATTTTATTAGAGACTATGTTCAAAAAGGGATCCTATCTTTGAAATTTATAGATACAGACCATTAGTGTACTGATATTTTTACAAAACCCTTAGTTGAACATAGATTCATGTTTATTCTAAAGAATATGAAAATGGGTTTATGTCTAGAGTAAGATGTCATTAGAATCAAACATGTTTTAGTCGTAATATGAATGTATAAAATTCTAGTTTAAACAAAAGCCTTCTAATTTGTTTTATCTCAATCGTCAGAAAATGTTTCGGTCACAAATGTTCCTGATTAGATAGAAATCTTTGTGGTTTTCCAGATGTTGAGAATATCAAACGCATTACCTAAATAGACTTAGTGTCTATCACACTCTACCTAGGTCATGCACGGGCAATAATTTTTCTTGAAATTGATTAATCATTGATTACATTTATTCAACTACTCCTTTTCACTATGTCTTGGGAACAATCATTTCATGCCTTTGTCTGATATTCCCTGTCATGTTCTGAATAAATGTTTTCATTCTCCCTCATCTTATAGTTGGATCTACTTCTCTTTTCATTTCCTTATTTTAGCAGTCAGTGACGTCATTTGAGTGTTTCAATCATCTTACTTCGTGAATTGCTTTACTGACTATTTATATCTCCTTTCATCTATAGCCATTCATCAATTCCTAATCCTTTTATCATCCTCTACCTTTTTTGCACATCATGGTTGTTAGAACCTTTCAAGGATATGAAAATCTCTTGAGGTAATCAAAGAGAAAAGACCCAACTATGTGTTGGGCGATGGTTTCATCAACGGGTTTATTGAAAATCAAGGATGGTATGGGTATGCAAAAATGCTGAGAGGTCCTATTTATCCTAACCTCTTAAAGAACTTATGGCTTCATGTTTCTATCAATCCTGATAAAAACACCATTCATTCTTACATCTTTGGCATTCCGATTACCATCACTCGCTCCTCCATTGATGAAGCCATCCAGAGTACACCTTTACCCAACTCTTGCATGAATGTTAACATGTTTCCAAATGTTCCTAACTATTCATTTAGATATGATCCCCTTAATTCAGATCATTTGAAACCACTTGCAAAAATCTGGTTTCAATTCTTGTTGAAAAATCTTCATCCTAGAGGAGAAGATCTTGATAAAGTTTTTCCTTGGGATATATGTCTTCTTTATTGCCTTCACAAGAATATTACAATTCATCTTTCGACAATAATATTCAATCGTCTGAAGATATGAATCCTAGAATCCAGGAACTCTAAAAAACACACATTTTGTATGGACGTGTATTGTCTGAATTGTTTGAGTTAGCGGGTATAAATGAAATTGTTCAAAGAAATTTGTTCATCAGAGGCAATTCTCTATTTGATGAGAGTTGTGATGTGTTTCAAGTTTAGATAGCTTTCCCTGTCTATGTTTCTCCTTCTATTGTAATCTCCTTCGAATATCAATGAAACTTCTTATGTTTTCTTGGTATTTCTTCTGGTTTTTATGTTTTTCACACATAATTACCTTTTTGATTATGAAAAAAAGGGGAGTAGTAAATGAACATAATTTTGATTTCAATAATCAAGATCTGGAAAATGTTATCTTAAAAGAGCTACTTACATTCTAACCCAGTTAAGCTTCTGTTTCTGTTAGAATTGATTTTATTTTTCTGGAAATGAGAACTCTGATTAAAGACAAAGATCTAAAAGAATTGTTCAAGGCTTATGTCTAACCTATTGGTTTCACACTCTAAAGATGTTTTTGAATTCATAATCATACTCCAAGAACTGAAATCTGGAACCAAACTCCAAGAATTGAGAATTTGGAAGTTGTCTTAGTGACATTAAAGTTTCAAAGATTTCAATTTGATTTCATTCTCATTGGCATCTAAAGTCAATATTAAATAAGAAGAATTTCTAAGAAATCAAGACCTCAACTGTTTTATTGGCATCAAGATCTCAATTTTTCCATTGGCATCGACAGTCAAGACTCTTAAGATCTCGATATCAGATCTACTGGAACCAGGAGGAGTTTTAATCAAATGGTTTAGAGTCAGGATATTCGATCTTCATCAAGTCATTGACTCAGAGGGATATTATAAAAAGGATAAGTATTCCTTACCTTTCTATTTTCACTTTTATGATTATATGAAAAAAATTATGTCATCAAAATACATAGTTTTGTCATCATCAAAAAGGGGAATATTGTAAGAACAAGATTTGGTTCTGCAATATTATCTTTAAGTTTTGATGATAACAAATGAGTATGTTTGTGTCAACAGTTTTGATACTGTAATATTTGTTATTGTTGAGTACTTACCAAACCGGTTCTGTTAGAACATAGTTTGATTCTACAACCCTCAGTTAAAGTTTTTATGATAACAAATACAAAGAACAAATATGCACTCTAAAAATTATGTTTTTATGTATGCAGAAGTTCTGACCAAAGCAGCATCAGAAGTTAAGCATAAGAGCTACACGCTGAAATAATCAGAACATGCGCTGAAGATTGATGACCAGAACTTGTGCTAAATCAAAGTAAACTCTGATTCTGAACAAGAACATATTAATCCAAGTCATCAATACTCTGAAGCGTAATCAGCAGGCAAGGAGATAAGAATCTGAAGCGTTACTGATCATTCAAGACAACATCAATTCCAACGGCTTCTTTCAGACAGGATCTTCTCCAAATGGAAAGTGTGTTAAATGACATTAAACATGCTTGATGATCAATGTTATTCCACTTCCTATATAAATAAATTCAGTATTCAAAATCGTTGACGATTTGCCAAAAACCACTCACGCATATTCAAAGCTGCAAGCAATATTCTTCATCATTCCACGCTATAATCTTGTGTAAATTATCATAGTTGTGATAACTGGTTTTGTAAGAAAAACAACAACACGCATTCTTGTATATTTGTCTTGAAACAGTGTTCCTTGAGATTAACCGGATTGTGGTTGTACTCAAGAAGACTTTAACAGTTGTTTAAGTAGTGTTTGTAATCCTTTTGAGATTAGTGAATTAAGACTTCTTTGGAGAGAGGAGAAATCACCTTGACGGGTGGACTGGAGTAGTTTGAGAATGTGATCGGTGGATCTAGAACTGACTGTTTAAAGCTGGTTCGCGAAATGTCGCGGAAGCAAGAGTCGCCACCGTCTTTTATTTTCTCCAACATGGAAAGGACAAAAGCACAGAAAAATTCCTTATTGAGATTGGCTCTCGGTTCGGGAGGTAGATTTATAGAAAGGGAAGGTGTTAGCACCCTTTCTATCCATGGTTATCCATGGGCTCTTAGATACTTGCTCATTTGTGTTTTCAAAAGTGTTTGCTTTTCAAGGTGAGTGGGTTTGAAAAAAGTTTCTTTGAAAGTTTCAGATCGACTCTTGTATCAGTCCTCAAGAGTGTTTGAAAAAAAATTTCGAAAGCTTTTTGAAAAGTGTCAGTGTGAAAAGAAGTTTTTTTGATTTGTTTTGAATTAGAGCAAGTATCTACGAGTCATCTACCTACCCTAAGGAATTTGGCTGTGTAAATGTCCTTAAGGTAGTGCCATCCCACCATTGAGAGGTAGGTAGCACCACCGTTGGAGGTGTTCGGGTCAATTCGAGGATTAGGGACAGTGTGGTCACCGAGCAACAGTAAGACACCTTAGAAGCTACCCTTATGCCATTGATCTTTTTATTCTGAGGCAACTATTCTGAGGCAACTTGTTTCGAGGCAACTTGTTCGAGGCAACCGTTTCGAGGCAACTAGATCAATGGAACATAAGGACTCACTAAGACGTCCTATACTCGACGACCATGTTTCGAGGGGCAAGGCAACAGTGAGGCGTACCCTAAGAGTGGTGTGTGAATTGTGTGTCATTTTCAGTTATTATTTGTCTTGTCATGTATTGGGTGATCTACGCTTTGATTTTATTTGGGCCATTCATTCTTTCATGCAATTATTAGCAGTTAAGGTGCGAAAATTAAAATGCGGAAAATAAAGGTCCTACGCTATTACAAGGCGCGGGTATATACATCGCCAAATTAACAAAGACCCGATTTTAAATAAAAGTGAGGAAAGTAGATGTCCTAATTACTATTACAAAGCTTTGGGGCAAATACATTATATTCACAAAAGAAATAAAAATAAATGCGCGAAAAGAAATAAGAATCGAGTGCGAGGGTGTTGGACCCTTTAAAGAAATTAAATTGAAATTGAAAATTGATTAATTATTAAATGAGAAAAAGAACTTATTTTTTATGGTTTTTTGTATTTAATGGAAATAGAGAGAATTAATTAAAATTAGAAATTAAATAAAACCCTAATTCTAAATTGTTTTTAATTATTAAAGAAAATATTTAAGTTTTGACCTAATTTACTGATTATTTAGTTACATGTTTATTTACAAGATTAATTAATAGTTAATAATAATAAGAAGAAAAATTTAATTATTGAGAGAAAAGAATAAAATGCTAAACCTAATTTCTACCCCTTTTTTAGTTATTAAGAAAAAAACATTAAAATTAAAACCTAATTTTACTAAATTGTGATTTAAAGATTTATTTTCAAAAATATTAATAGACTAAATATTAAATAACATATTTTTTAGTTTTTTTGATTTCTGATTTTTTTTATTATTGTGAAAATTGTATTTTTTTGTGAATTAAACAAAACAAAAGAAAACAATTAAAATAAAAAGAAGAAAAGAAAAAGAAAAAAAGGAAAAGGTAATGCAAACCATGGGGGGTGTTGACCCAGTTTAGGAGATGTTATGAAGCAATTTGGCCCACTACAAGCTAGGCCTTTTGTTGACTTTTGTGGTTGCGTATGCGTCTGCTGACTAGCGTGCATGGTGGACTCCAGGTTCTGGCCTTTGGATGAGACTTACTGGGCGCGTGGCAAGCCAAGGCGTTGGGTGTATGGTGAGCCCTAGAGTGTGCACTGCATGGAAACATGTGGAACAAAATAATAGAAATAATTTGAGGGGACCTGGGATTCGAACCCAGGTCCCAGTGTTTACCACCTGCCTACCAGTTGAGCTGTTTGCGCGTTTGGATATAAAAATGGAAAATAAATAACATAACACAAAACAAGAATTAGTGGTACACAACCAAAAAACGCGCCAGAATTATGAACCGTCCAATGACAACAAGCCACGCTAGCTTTCGTCTCCGTTTGTCCCTGTAATAAAATGAGATAGCGGGGGTTTTAAACCCCCCCAAAACGCAACCTGTAAAAAAATAGCGATTAGGCCATACTTGACCATAAATTGAGCGCGATGGGTCCGTTATGTTCGTTTGGATATCACGAATTCAACCATGGCAGTTTGATGTCCCAATTTTACAGTATGGGGAAATCCCCAATTTGAAGCTTGAGAAACCCTAAAATATTTCAATGGTGAATCATGCTATGATGCGTTAAAATGCAATTGGATCAATCTACTAGCTTTAGAAAGCCCCTAGCAACACAAAACAACAAAGAAAATGGGTTAATTGCTTATGAAATATGATATACGATTTGAAAAAATAAAGCAAACCGGAAGAGGTCTATGGAACGATTTCTTGAGTGATTATGCTTGTTTTTGATTGCTAAAGCTTCCTAGGGATGTCAGGAATATGTTTGGATGAGAATTGGGACTTGAGAGGCACTGCAACTAGGTTTTCAGATTTCAAGTTTGTGTGACAATTTTGCAATTTTGTATGGCCGTTTTTGGAGCTCTTAGGTCGTGTGTGTCCTTGTGTTCACTTGCATATAGGTTATGTAATGAGTTTTGATAAGAATTATGGCCAATAATGCCTTGCATTCATGCTTAAGATTTTGCTATAAACTCCATTAAAACACCTTCAATCTTTGTACTAAAATTTGAATTCTTGCTAGCTTTAGCCCTTTGCACGAATTTGGGATGTGTATAATGGTGTTTCAAAGCTAATCAAAGTAAGATATGTCCCTTAATTAATCTTTTTTATTTTCATTTGATTTTAAAAGATTTAAAATGAATTAAATCCAATAAAATAAAATAAAAATGAAAAAATTAATTTTAAATTTTGAAATAAAATGAGGGACACGTGGGAAGCATGGCCAAGCTGATTCAAGTGGAAAAAGTGGGCCCCTTTTGTCAAAAATGAAATTTCAAGGATAAATGATTTTGGCCATTTCACAAAAGTTTCCCAACTTCTGCAATGCATATCTTGCTCAATTTTGAAGTTATGAACATGTTCTTGGACATTTTGGAAAGGTCTTGAAGTCCTCTAACCAATGCCTTTGGTTACATGTCATTTTGATTTACCAATCTCAAGTTATGGTCTTTGACTTAAAGTCCCTTTTTGTTGACTTTTGAAAATGACCTATAATGTTGAAATTGATAACTTTTTGTGAGAGCATTTCTTGGACTTGGAGTGTGAAGATGAGTTATAGGAAATGTTATCCCCTTCAAAATGAGCTTTGGATGGGATTTTTCTGATAAACCATGTGGAAGTTATGCCTTGGTCAAGTTACAGTTGACTTTTCAACTGTCCAAAAATAGAAACTTTTGACACCTTGATGATTTTTGAGCCATTCTTGTGAAATCATGATCAAGACTTGATCAAATGATGATTGTGGCTTCAAAATGAGATGTTGACCAAAAAATTTGACTTTTGACTGCCAAATGACCATTTTGCCCCTGCAGTTGACTGTGGAGCAATTAGGGTTTTTGACTGTGCAACTTGACCTTGTGAGCCTTGAAACTTGACATGTAGGTGCTTGAAAAAGTTTATAGGCATGTGGGACTTGATTAAGCCCTTTAAAACCTCAACTTCCTTGTGAGAACCAAAACCCTAGTTTGACTGGCTTAGGAGGATGGTTGACTGTGTAGCCCTTGAGTAGACCTTGAACCATTTGAGGTGATGCTTGGCAAAACTTTGAAGATTATGGGAGGGCAAATTTTGGGGTACAACAGTTGCCCCTGTTCAATCTTCTTAGACCCGAGGATGTAGATTGGCTTGTGTGCCTTTCGTGATCCGAGGGTGGAATATGATTGAACACTAGAGTGCCCAGAAATTTGCACTCACATAGTAGAGTATCAGCAGTGTGATGTCGGGAATGGGCTTATAGATGCCATTTGGGACTGTGATGGATAATTGTGGAGATGGGCTTATAGATGCCATCGGGAGGTGTCGATCGCGTAAGAGATTCCTTAGCGAGAACTTGCGTACCTGAGAAAGAAAGAAAATTACCTGGTCTGTTAAAGGAGTTGATCTTCAAACTCTTCAGACGTGCCCTGGCAAGATACAGGAATCGAGTCTGGTAATGTAGTTGTCAACAGATACACCCTGGCAAGATACAGGAATTGGATCTTCGAACTCTTCAGACGTGCCCTGGCAGGATACATGAATCGAGTCTGGTAATATAGTCGTCAACAGATACACCCTGGCAGGATACAGGAATCGGATCTTCGAACTCTTCAGACGTGCCCTGGAAGGATACATGAATCGAGTCTGGTAATATAGTCGTCAACAGATACACCCTGGCAGGATACAGGAATCGGATCTTCGAACTCTTCAGACGTGCCCTGGAAGGATACAGGAATCGAGTCTGGTAATGTAGTCATCAACAGATACACCCTGGCAAGATACAGGAATTGGATCTTCGAACTCTTCAGACGTGCCCTGGAAGGATACAGGAATCGAGTCTGGTAATGTAGTCGTCAACAGATACACCCTGGCAAGATACAGGAATTGGATCTTCGAACTCTTCAGACGTGCCCTGGCAGGATACAGGAATCGAGTCTGGTAATGTAGTCGTCAACAGATACACCCTGGCAGGATACAGGAATTGGATCTTCGAACTCTTCAGACGTGCCCTGGCAGGATACAGGAATCGAGTCTGGTAATGTAGTCGTCAACAGATACACCCTGGCAGGATACAGGAATCGGATCTTCGAACTCTTCAGACGTGCCCTGGCAGGATACATGAATCGAGTCTGGTAATGTAGTCGTCAACAGATACACCCTGGCAAGATACAGGAATCGGATCTTCGAACTCTTCAGACGTGCCCTGGCAGGATACAGGAATCGAGTCTGGTAATGTAGTCGTCAACAGATACACCCTGGCAAGATACAGGAATTGGATCTTCGAACTCTTCAGACGTGCCCTGGAAGGATACAGGAATCGAGTCTGGTAATGTAGTCGTCAACAGATACACCCTGGCAGGATACAGGAATCGGATCTTCGAACTCTTCAGACGTGCCCTGGCAGGATACAAGAATCGAGTCTGGTAATGTAGTCGTCAACAGATACACCCTGGCAGGATACAGGAATCAGATCTTCGAACTCTTCAGACGTGCCCTGGCAGGATACAGGAATCGAGTCTGGGAATGTAGTCGTCAACAGATACACCCTGGCAAGATACAGGAATCGGATCTTCGAACTCTTTAGACGTGCCCTGGCAGGATACAGGAATCGAGTCTGGTAATGTAGTCGTCAACAGATACACCCTGGCAGGATACAGGAATCAGATCTGGAATCACGACTATTGATGGCAATCATCTTTGTATTAACTTTTGTCCTGAAAAGACAAAACGTTAGTTGTGCGTAATGTCATGATGTATGACATGCGAGATGAGATTGTATGTTCATGATGCGTATATGCATGCTGTAATGTATGAAAATGCGATGTTTATGAATGTATTCTTTTGTCTAGGAAAGTAAATCCTTGACGAATGTCGGGAAGTTAAATCCTGGGCTGATGTGAATAGCATTCTTTGTTTCCACTGGGGAGTGACGACTGCAAGGATACCGGTAGGAGAAGATGACTCCGTTGGGGAATAAACTTGGAGATTACTCTGCGGGGGAAAATTATTCTAGTGATCTTGCTGGGGAACAATACTCTGTGGGGAAGAGAGGTACTCTATTGAGATGTTGATGATAACTTTGCTGGGGATACCGTTGTTATGTTGGAAGTTTTAATAGACTCCGATGGGGATAAGAAGACTTCGCCGAGGACGATCTTTCTGTGGCTTTTGGCTGAGGATAACCCAGTTATATCCTGGTGGGGAAATAACCTTTGAATAAAGCCGGGAGATGCGTTCGTGCTCTGCAGGGGGAAACTTCCAGAATCTACTGGGAATAAGCTTCCTGCTGGGGAGATGGATTCAAACTTTCTTTGAACTATACTGGACTCTCCTGGGGAAATTTTGAGATGTACTAGAAGTGACTCCACTGAATGCTTGGTATACCGCCGAGGAACAATCTTAGATCAAGATTGTCGGGGATGCTTGTCGGTATAATTTGCTGAGAAATGTTGAGATTTGCTGGGGATACCCAACTTCCTTAAGGCTGATAATATAGCTTTGCTTTGGGAGAGTGTATTGACTTGTTGGCTCACTCTCTGGGGAATTGAGGTATATTGGTTATGTCCTTCGGCCGAACTTACCTTGGTACCTTGGTGAACAGAACAATTAGATCGCTTAGACCACTCATTATTGCCCCTGTTTCTAATGTTACCTGTAACTAATCCTTTGTTTCGTATGCAAACATTCATGAGTTAGCAATTAGTGTCAAATGCATATATCACAAATTGAACCTTGGACGTTCTTCACAAAACAAAACAGAAAAAGGAAAAACAATTGGCAATTGATCTGAAAAGTGAATTTATATTGATTTTTGAATTTGCCTGTAAATAGGCGTTTATGTACAAGAGGCTGACGTCCTAGTAAGAGAACGCCGCCGAATAAAAGAGTTTATACAATTTGTACAAAGGGAAAACAAAACAGCTGTGTGAAAAGAATAATCCCACTGGGTTCCAACTCTGTTATCGCCTTTATATCTTCGAGCGTCTCATCACTTGATGACCTAGCTGAAGATGAAGTTGATTGATCGATGCCGTCTGAACTTGGTGTTGATACCAGATTCTGGATGCAAGGTGATCCAATGAGACATAGTATTACGCTTTAATCCCAAACTTTTGCCTGGACCGCCCTTTCGGGTTTTCGGTCCACCGGGATACCCATTTTTGCCCAAGCCGCCTTTTCAGGTTTTCGACTTGCCGGGTGTACAGATTTTTTTCATTTCATCCCTCATTTTGCCCGAACCCTTTTGGTTCGCCGGGAAGCCCTAATTTTTGCCTAGGTATGTCAACCTAGCGGGTCTTTTATCATGCGTAATATCTTTTTACTATGTCTGCATTGGCGGGGTGAGGAAGGTCGTCACCATCCATGGTAGTTAGAATCATGGCTCCTCCTGAGAACACATGTTTAACCATAAATGGCCCTTCGTATGTGGGGGTCCATTTTCCCCTGGGATCACTTTGAGGAAGGATGATGCGCTTGATTACCAGATCCCCAACTTGATACTCTTGTGGTCTGACCTTTTTGTTAAATGCCCTGATCATCCGTTTTTGATACGTCTAACCATGACAAATAGCAGTGAGTCTCTTTTCGTCAATTAGATTTAACTGATCAAGTCTAGTCTGGATCCAATCATCTTCATTCAGATCTGCATCCTTCATTATCCGGAGAGAGGGTATCTGCACTTCAATCGGTAAGACTGCCTCCATGCCGTAGACCAAGGAAAAAGGAGTTGCCCCGGTTGACGTTCTTGCTGAGGTACGGTACCCATGAAGAGAGAACGGTAACATCTCGTGCCAATCTTTATAGGTCACTGTCATCTTCTACACAATCTTCTTGATATTCTTATTCGCTGCTTCTACAGCCCCATTCATCTTCGGCAGGTAAGGAGAAGAGTTGTGGTGCTGTATTTTGAATTGCTCGCAGAGCTCAGTGATCATCTTGTTATTGAGATTGGTATCGTTGTCTGTAATGATTCTTTCAGGGACGCCGTATCGACAGATCAGGTTATGCCGAATGAACCGTGCCACAACATTCTTGGTTACAGTGGCGTAGGAAGCTGCTTCAACCCACTTTGTAAAGTAATCGATCGCTACCAGGATGAAGCGATGCCCATTGGATGCCGTAGGTTTAATCTCACTGATCATATCTATGCCCCACATTGCAAATGGCCAAGGTGCTGTCAAGACATTCAGAGGAACTGGAGGAACGTGCACCTTGTCTGCGTAAATCTGGCATTTGTGACATGTCCGAGAATGTTGGTAGCAGTCAGCTTCCATTGTGGACCAGAAATACCCTGCCCGAAGGATCTTCTTTGTCATGGTATGTCCACTGGAATGCGTTCCGAAGGTACCTTCGTGTAGCTCTTCCATGATACTTTCTACTTCAGTCTTATCCACACAACGCAGTAAGGTCGAATCATGGTTTCGCTTGTACAGAATGCCATTGCTGAGGAAGAACTTCGCTGCGAACCTTCTCAGAAACTTCTTATCATTGACAGAGGCACCTTCAGGATACTCCTGAGCTTCCAAGTATCTCTTCACCTCGTGGTACCAAGGTTTCTCAGTCACTACCTCAGCCTCGAGATCACAACAGTATGCCGGTTCGTCCAGTTTCCAGATAATGACCCGGGGAGCCTCATTGTCCCATTTGACCTTAAACATGGAAGACATCGTAGCTAACGCGTCCGCCAACTGATTCTCCTCTCTTGGGAAATGTTCAAAAGTTATCTCTGTGAAATGGGGGATCAATGTCAACACACATTCTCTGTAAGGAATAAGGTTCGGATGTTTCGTATCCCACTCGCCTTTGACCTGATTGATCACGAGAGAGGAATCTCCGAAGACACTCAGAAACTTGATCCTTAAGTCAATCATAGCTTGGAGACCCATGATGCATGCCTCATACTCCGCCATGTTGTTGGTGCAGTTGAAACATAGTCGGGCAGTGAGTGGAGTATGAGTGCCTTGATGGGATATGATCACAACACCGATATCGTTACCCAAAGCGTTGGAGGCTCCGTCAAAGTGCATAGACCATCGAGATCCTTCCTCAGGTCCTTCATCCGGTCCAGGTACTTCACAGTCAGTCACTATCATGATGCTCTCGTCTGGAAACTCAAAGTTCATTGACTGATAGTCATCTACTGCCTGGTGCGCCAAGTGGTCTGCCAATACACTTCCCTTGATGGCTTTTTGAGTCGTGTACTGGATGTCGTATTCTGTCAAGATCATTTGCCATCTTGCTATTCTCCCAGACAGAGCAGGCTTTTCGAATATGTATTTTATCGGATCCATCTTTGAAATCAACAAGGTAGTGTGAGTCAGCATATACTGTCTTAGCCGGCGAGCAGCCCATACCAAAGCGCAGCAAGTTTTCTCGAGCAATGAGTATCGGGTCTCACAGTCGGTAAACTTTTTGCTAAGGTAATAAATGGCATGCTCTTTTCGGCCAGACTCGTCATGCTGCCCCAGCACACACCGCATTGAGTTGTCAAGTACTGTCAGGTATAATATTAGAGGTCTTCCTTCAACCGGTGGCATAAGGATGGGTGGCTCTTGGAGATACTCTTTGATTCTGTCAAAAGCGGCCTGACATTCATCATTCCAACGTACTACCTGATCTTTCTTCAGCAGCTTGAAGATTGGTTCACAAGTAGCAGTTAGGTGCGAGATGAATCGAGCAATGTAATTCAGACGTCCTAGAAAACCTCTGACCTCTTTCTCTGTCTTAGGAACTGGCATCTCTTGAATGGCTTTAACCTTGGCAGGGTCCACTTGAATACCCTTATCACTTACAACGAAGCCTAGCAACTTTCCAGATCTAACCCCGAAGGTGCACTTGTTTGGGTTCAACCTCAGCTTTTACAGTTTCAGACGGTCAAACAACTTCTGCAGATGGTCAAGGTGTTCCTCCTTAGTTTGGGACCTGGCAATCATGTCGTCAACATACACTTCTATCTCATGATGGATCATGTCATGAAATAAAGCAACCATGGCACGCTGGTAGGTTGCCCCAGCATTTTTCAACCCGAATGGCATGACCTTGTAGGAGAAGGTGCCCCACTGAGTAACAAAGGTAGTCTTTTCCATGTCTTCAGGAGCCATCTTGATCTGATTATACCCTGAAAAACCATCCATGAAGGAAAACACCTTATGCTGAGCAGTATTATCAACCAGGACGTCAATATGAGGTAGGGGAAAGTCATCCTTGGGGCTGGCCCTGTTCAGATCCCTGTAATCAACACACATTCTGACCTTACCATCCTTCTTCGGTACCGGCACCACATTAGCAATCCACTGAGGGTAAGAAGTCATTGCAAGAAACCCGGCATCAAATTGTTTCATAACCTCAGCTTTGATCTTCTTAGACATCTCTGGACGCATACGGCGGACCTTTTGCTTAACCGGAGGGCAGTCTTCCTTGGTAGGCAAATGATGGACCACAATGTCAGTATCCAACCCAGGCATGTCTTCGTAGGACAAGGCAAAGATCTCCACATAATCATGCAGCATCTGAATCAGCCGTTGTTTCACGCTGGGCTCTAGATTGGCACCAATCTTGACTTCCTTTCTATCTGTCTCAGTACCCAGATTCACCGTTTCCACTGGCTCTTCACGTGGTTGAATGGCCCTCTCTTCCTGGAGTAACAGTCTTGCAAGCTCACCAGGCACTTCGCAATCATCTTCACCTTCGTCTTCGGCTAAGTTGATTGGATTTTCGAAGTCATAACTGGCAGTAGCAGAGTCGTTACCAGTGAGATCCAGAGTGGATTGAAACCTGTATGAGTGAGTGTGTGTAAATACAGCTGTTTTGCAATATATGTAAAGAAAGAAATGGAGTGCAAGATTTGAAATGTGAAAAACGTCCAATGCTTTTATTCATGATATATGAAAGTGACAAACAAAAGCCCTCACAAATAAAACCATGGTGCCTCGGGTAAGACACCGGGCCATAAAGTTTCAAATTAATGTTTATTACAAATCCAAAACAAAGAAGTTCATTACTGGGTGACAAAAGTAATGGGTGTAAAGTCTTTTGCGGTCCAGTTGCTAGGTCCACCGTTGGTCGTTGGGTAGATCCAGCTGTCGAACTCGGATTCTTCCACTTCGTCTTCATCCCCAATAGCATTCACTTCTGGGTTGGTGATGAGCACAGGAGGTCTTCCAATCCTTGCCTTGCACACAGCCTTCTGAGCTTCTGCAGTGAAACCCAGCCCAAACTTGTTAGTCTTAGGAGTAAAATCAGGGAGCCTGCCTCAGTTTGCACATTCACCTCTTTCAATCACAGCCCGAGCGTCCTTTAAGGAGGCCATCTTCAAAGGAGAACCCTCCTCAGCCACTGCTTCTGCTGCTGCCAATGTTTGTGGCACCTCTTCAAAATGTTGGAAGGGGGTCTCAATGAACTCCCCGTCCATTTCCACGTACCTGAAGGAGTTGAGGTGGCTGACCATGTATTCCTCTTCCCCTTGCACTATTACAATCTTCCCCCTGACCGGGTACTTGAGCTTCTGATGCAACGTGGAGGTCACAGCTCCAGCCTTGTGGATCCACGGGCGACCCAGCAAACAAAAATAGGATGGACGGATGTCCATCACATAGAATTTTGAATCAAATACCTGCGAACCAACCCTGATTGGGATGTCAACCTCACCATGTACCATTCTCTTGGACCCGTCAAAGGCCTGAACAACAATGTTACTTGGTTTGAGTTCTAAACCCTCACAGTCCAGCCTGTCTAGAGCCTTCTTGGGTAGCATGTTTAGTGAAGAACCAGTGTCAACCAGCACATGAGCAAGAGTAGTGCCCCTGCATTCAATGGAGACATGCAGGGCATCATTATGGTTCTTCCCCTTGGCCGTCAGATCAGCATCAGAGAAACCCAGGCCATTATCAGCGGTTAAGTTGGCCACACAGTCGATGAATTGATCAGCTGACGTCTCTTGAGGTACGTGAGCCGTCTTCAAGAAAGCAATCAGGGCCTTGGCATGGGCCTCTGAACACAACAGCAGTGATAACATGGAGATTTTGGAGGGGGTGTGCCCCAGCTGTTCAACGACGTTGAAATCACTCTTCTTTATAATTTTGAGGATCTCTTCCATTTCCTGCTTGGAAGCCTCAACAATGGTCTTTGGTGCCTCCGTCCGAGAAGGCATATCAGCAGCAATCCCCTTGCCCCGAGCGTCAGATGATTCGGCAGCAGGGGTGGAAACTTGATCAGGGGAAGAGACAGACACACTGGCAGGTGTGATGATCAAAGGCCTCTGAATTACCGGAGGAGCAATGTCTGGTGAGAACAGTCTTCCACTACGAGTGACCTTAGCAGGCCCAGTGATGTTGGTGACACCAGTATCAGTATTGAACTCTTGCTTCACTCCCAGAACATAAACATCTGCCCCATAGTGTCACGGGACAGCTTTATCAGACTTGTAGGGGATGGGCCCCGGAACAGTAATGGTGATGGGAGCAATCTTGTGAACAGGCAAAATTTGGACAGGCTTCTTTGAAGGAGCCTTGGAAGGGTTGTTGAAAATGGTAACAATTGAAACTTCTTCAACAGGGGCAGCAGGAACAGCAGTCTTTTTGAACAAAATCTCTTTACTATCCACCAGGTTTTGGACGCCTGATTTCAGCAAAGAACAACCAGCAGGGGAATCAGCACATAAAGGGCAACCTTTGCTACATCCCGGAAATAAGCCGGCTAGCAACAGGTTCCTCTTGACGGTCAGCAGCGGAGTAGCAACATCATCCACAGAAGCTACATACAAATCCTCCTCAACAGCATTCACCCCATGCTGGGGCATGGGGGCGGTCACAACATTTGGCCTCTCGGGCGCCTCGAACTGTATCTCCTTGGCATCAATAAGGTCCTGAACCTTATTCCTCAGGGCCCAACAATCATCAGTAGAATGTCCCGGGCTATCAGAGTGATATGCGCAATGGGCGTTGGGGTTGTATTTCGGAGATGCTGTGTTTACCATCTTCGGAGCCTCTTTGACAGTTACCAGGCTAGTTGATAGCAGTTGCGGCAGGATCTGAGAGAGAGTCATGCTGAGCCGAGTATACTGCCGTTTGGGCCTCTCAGCCCTGGGTTGGTTGTACTGCTGTGGAGCAGCAGCAGGCTTAGAAATAACCACCGCGTTGACAGCTTGGCAGCGTTCAGGTTTGTCTTGCCTTCTTGGACCATACACAGCACTTGCCTCTTTCTTGAAGGGCTTCTTTTCAGTACTTGAGGAGGCAACCTTCTGTATCTTCCCCGATTTTATACCAGCCTCGATCCTCTCACCAGTCAGGATCAGATCAGTAAACCCAGCAGAGGAATTACCAATGAGATGATTGAAAAATGGACCAGATAGGGTCCCCAAGAACATATCCACCAGCTCCCGGTCCGTCAATGGTGGATGCACCCTGCCAGCCAGATCTCTCCATTTCTGTGCGTACTCCTTAAAACCTTCTCCCGATCCTAGCGACATACCCTGGAGTTGGGTACGCGTAGGAGCGAGGTCGGAATTATATTCATACTGCTTGTAAAAAGCAGTGGCCAGATCCTCCCAGTTACGAATGTTGGTTCCATCCAGCTGATAGAACCATTCGAGGTGAGTCCCTGAAAGACTCTCCTGGAAGAAGTGGATCCATAAGTTCTTGTCTGCTGTGTAAGGCTGGATCTTCCTTACATAAGAACGGAGGTGCATCTTGGGACAGGAAGCCCCGTCATACTTCACAAAGGCATGCGCCTTGAACTTGTGTGGAATTACCACCCCAGAAGATAACCCCAAGTCTCCGAAATCCAGTCCAGGCACACGCTGGATCTCCATGGCATTCAACCTGTCCTCCAGCTGCTTGTACCGGTCCTCAGCAGGAGGGTACTGTTCGTCGTTGAAGTCTGTCTCAGTGTCAGAGACCACAGGACTAGGGACCTCCCTCTCTTGGTGACTACCTTCCCCCACAGATGGAGTAGTTCTCTCAGCTTCATTCTGTAATGTGTTCCCGAGTCTGCGCGCAGTGTTGAATAGCACAGTCCTCTTCTTCTTCTTATTCTTCTTCAGGAGCAAAGCCTTCAGCTCTTCTTGACCTTGAGCCAAACCCATGATCAGCTCCTGAAATTGTGCGTTATGCGCCTGAAGGGCCTTGATAGACAGCTCGGTAGATGATTCAGGGTTCATGATGCTGAAATAAACAGCGAAGAACAGTAAGCAACCTGAAAAGGAGAGTACCTGCTATGCACATGATGAATGATATGTGTTTATGCAATGCATTCAAAGGTTCGAAAGTTCAAATTTGTTGTAGACAAAAAGGAACACACGTTATCGTTTAAGGAAATAATTGTTTGGTACATCAAAGCCTCATGGGCAAAATATTACAAAAGCAAATCAGTCCCAGAAGACACTACGCATCCTCTTCGGAGCAATGTAGGTGTTGAGATTCCTTTCCTCGTGCAGTAGGCGGGTGAGTTCCAGGACCTTCTTTTCACTAGCATGTAGACTGGTCTCAAGAGAATTCCGTTCTTCCTTAAGCTGGACCCAGCTCTTCTGCATTTCTTCCCAGGATATGGGCATGTCAGGATGTTGAATGGTGTAGGACACCTCTCCTTCCAATACTGGCTCTTTGATCACAGGGAGAACATGAGGATAAGGCATCTCTAACTTCTGGGAGCGGGCGCGTACCCACTTGAGATAAGGTTCCAACGGGATGGAGTTCATCTGCCCCAGTGTCTTGTTGTCGATCTTACTGGGCATCCTCCAAGCTCTGATAAATCTCTGGTGAAGTCCATGTGCATCGTTGTCGAAGTCAAAAACTATGTCAGGAATTAACATGTCATGAGGGTCGTCCCTCCGAGCATAACCAAACTGTCTCCAAGCCAGGCACGGGTTGTAAGTAATACCTCCTCTGATTCCAAGTAAAGGAACATTAGGGTACTCCCCGCAACGATCAATGATAGTGACATCCTCTCTGGACCGAGAACACCAATGTATATCAGCATGTGTAAGGGTCATCAATCGCTGTGACCACCTCAAACCCCGCTCGTTCTTCAAAATTGATTGTGGAAGGTGCGAAATAAACCACCTTCCCAGGAGAGGAGTGCAGCACATAAGAACACCTCTTTTTCTCATGGTTCAAGTGTAACATGAGTGAAGGATGTCCCCAAGCAACGTAGGTATAGGATTTCTGGACATGAAGATCTGGACAGCACTGATATCTATAAGCTGATCTGGATTAGGGAACAACACCAAACCATAGACAAGGAGGGCCACAACTTCTTCAAAAGCTTGTAGGTCAAGGGAGTTCCAACATTCTTGGGCCTTCTCAAACAGAAACCTGGCTAAGAACCCTTTGATACCACTTCTAACTTCCCAATGTCCCTTGAGGTCAGATGGTTGTAGGTGTAAGGCTTTAGCAATCTCTTCAAGCTTGGGTTCCTTTTCCGTACCGTTGTAGGGTAGTTGATCAAGGATAGGGATCTTCAGAAGCCGGGAGAACTCCTCCAATGTAGGTACCAGTTGGTAATCCAGGAAACTGAAACAGTGATGCAGAGGGTCAAAGAACTGGAACAGGACCTTTATCATGTCTTCCTCAATATTGGTGTTGACCAAGCTGATGAGTCTTCCATGTCTTTCACTGAAGGAAGAGCTCTCGGGAATCCTGGATATAAGCTCCTTAAGCTGAGGAGGGATCCTTACAAGGCTGATCTGAATTGTCTTTCTGCGACCAGTTTCCATGTCCTACAAAACAAGAACAAAGATGAAGATTCGAATCCCTGAAATGGTTAGCCAATGCATATGATGCTGTATGATGTCATGATGCTATGATTAACACACCACAAATATTTACAAAGGAAAACATGATAAGGCACACAAGTCACACCACAACCCTTAGAGTTTAGGCCAGTATGGGGTCTGGGTATTACCCTCTTGAAGTTGGTCGGCTCAACCTGTCCTATCAGAAGTAACCGGGTTCTAAGGGTCCCAATATCACTGGATTGCTTTCATTGTTCATCGTTTCGATTTCGCCACTAAACTGGCGACCGAAATATTCTAGGAAAGCAACCCTCAATTGAGTGTAGTATCGAGTATCAACCAACCTCGGACTGCACCAAAGTCAGTTATCTCACTACCCTAAAGAGGCCAAGATAGTTCAATTAAGGTTCCTAAGGTCAGTTGATGCTTCACGACACCACGCGGAGGCCCCGTACTCTCCTTGACTGAACTCAAGGGTTACCGGTACACACCAAAGTGCCACATCAACGTAGCAGACTGTTTCAACCATGTCGGTATACCCCGCACAGTTCCCTCACAGCCTTGTTGCTACTTTCTAAGAAGGTATCCCCAAATCCGGGTTAGGATCTATAGAACTCCCAAGACAGTACCCACAATTTAAAGCAAACAAGTCAAAGCAATTGAAAACACAGTTATGAACTATCCTAAGGTACACCTCACTTTTTTGGAGTATCCCCAGCAGAGTCGCCAGTTCTGTGATCGGTGGATCTGGAACTGACTGTTTAAAGCTGGTTCGCGAAATTTCGCGGAAGCAAGAGTCGCCACCATCTTTTATTTTCTCCAACATGGAAAGGACAAAAGCACAGAAAAATTCCTTATTGAGATTAGCTCTCGGTTCGGGAGGTAGATTTATAGAAAGGAAAGGTGTTAGCACCCTTTCTATCCATGGTTATCCATGGGCTCTTAGATACTTGCTCATTTGTGTTTTCAAAAGTGTTTGCTTTTCAAGGTGAGTGGGTTTGAAAAAGGTTTCTTTGAAAGTTTCAGATCGACTCTTGTATCAGTCCTCAAGAGTGTTTGAAAAATTGTTTTCGAAAGCTTTTTGAAAAGTGTCGGTGTGAAAAGAAGTTTTTTTGATTTGTTTTGAATTAGAGCAAGTATCTACGAGTCATCTACCTACCCTAAGGAATTTGGCTGTGTAAATGTCCTTAAGGTAGTGCCATCCCACCATTGAGAGGTAGGTAGCACCACCGTTGGAGGTGTTCGGGTCAATTCGAGGATTAGGGACAGTGTGGTCACCGAGCAACAGTAAGACACCTTAGAAGCTACCCTTATGCCATTGATCTTTTTATTCCGAGGCAACTATTCCGAGGAAACTTGTTTCGAGGCAACTTGTTCGAGGCAACCGTTTCGAGGCAACTAGATCAATGGAACATAAGGACTCACTAAGACGTCCTATACTCGACGACCACGTTTCGAGGGGCAAGGCAACAGTGAGGCGTACCCTAAGAGTGGTGTGTGAATTGTGTGTCATTTTCAGTTATTATTTGTCTTGTCATGTATTGGGTGATCTACGCTTTGATTTTATTTGGGCCATTCATTCTTTCATGCAATTATTAGCAGTTAAGGTGCGAAAATTAAAATGCGGAAAATAAAGGTCCTACGCTATTACAAGGCGCGGGTCTATACATCGCCAAATTAACAAAGACCCGATTTTAAATAAAAGTGCGGAAAGTAGATGTCCTAATTACTATTACAAAGCTTTGGGGCAAATACATTATATTCACAAAAGAAATAAAAATAAATGCGCGAAAAGAAATAAGAATCGAGTGCGAGGGCGTTGGACCCTTTAAAGAAATTAAATTGAAATTGAAAATTGATTAATTATTAAATGAGAAAAAGAACTTATTTTTTATGGTTTTTTGTATTTAATGGAAATTGAGAGAATTAATTAAAATTAGAAATTAAATAAAACCCTAATTCTAAATTGTTTTTAATTATTAAAGAAAATATTTAAGTTTTGACCTAATTTACTGATTATTTAGTTACATGTTTATTTACAAGATTAATTAATAGTTAATAATAATAAGAAGAAAAATTTAATTATTGAGAGAAAAGAATAAAATGCTAAACCTAATTTCTACCCCTTTTTTAGTTATTAAGAAAAAAAACATTAAAATTAAAACCTAATTTTACTAAATTGTGATTTAAAGATTTATTTTCAAAAATATTAATAGACTAAATATTAAATAACATATTTTTTAGTTTTTTTGATTTCTGATTTTTTTTATTATTGTGAAAATTGTATTTTTTTGTGAATTAAACAAAACAAAAGAAAACAATTAAAATAAAAAGAAGAAAAGAAAAAGAAAAAAAGGAAAAGGTAATGCAAACCATGGGGGGTGTTGACCCAATTTAGGAGATGTTATGAAGCAATTTGGCCCACTACAAGCTAGGCCTTTTGTTGACTTTTGTGGTTGCGTATGCGTTTGCTGACTAGCGTGCATGGTGGACTCCAGGTTCTGGCCTTTGGATGAGACTTACTGGGCGCGTGGCAAGCCAAGGCGTTGGGTGTATGGTGAGCCCTGGAGTGTGCACTGCATGGAAACATGTGGAACAAAATAATAGAAATAATTTGAGGGGACCTGGGATTCGAACCCAGGTCCCAGTGTTTACCAAGCCACCTGCCTACCAGTTGAGCTGTTTGCGCGTTTGGATATAAAAATGGAAAATAAATAACATAACACAAAACAAGAATTAGTGGTACACAACCAAAAAACGCGCCAGAATTATGAACCGTCCAATGACAACAAGCCACGCTAGCTTTCGTCTCTGTTTGTCCCTGTAATAAAATGAGATAGCGGGGGTTTTAAACCCCCCCAAAACGCAACCTGCAAAAAAATAGCGATTAGGCCATACGTGACCATAAATTGAGCGCGATGGGTCCGTTATGTTCGTTTGGATATCACGAATTCAACCATGGCAGTTTGATGTCCCAATTTTACAGTATGGGGAAATCCCCAATTTGAAGCTTGAGAAACCCTAAAATATTTCAATGGTGAATCATGCTATGATGCGTTAAAATGCAATTGGATCAATCTACTAGCTTTAGAAAGCCCCTAGCAACACAAAACAACAAAGAAAATGGGTTAATTGCTTATGAAATATGATATACGATTTGAAAAAATGAAGCAAACCGGAAGAGGTCTATGGCACGATTTCTTGAGTGATTATGCTTGTTTTTGATTGCCAAAGCTTCCTAGGGATGTCAGGAATATGTTTGGATGGGAATTGGGACTTGAGAGGCACTGCAACTAGGTTTTCAGATTTCAAGTTTGTGTGACAATTTTGCAATTTTGTATGGCCGTTTTTGGAGCTCTTAGGTCGTGTGTGTCCTTGTGTTCACTTGCATATAGGTTATGTAATGAGTTTTGATAAGAATTATGGCCAATAATGCCTTGCATTCATGCTTAAGATTTTGCTATAAACTCCATTAAAACACCTTCCATCTTTGTACCAAAATTTGAATTCTTGCTAGCTTTAGCCCTTTGCACGAATTTGGGATGTGTATAATGGTGGTTCAAAGCTAATCAAAGCAAGATATGTCCCTTAATTAATCTTTTTGATTTTCATTTGATTTTAAAAGATTTAAAATGAATTAAATCCAATTAAATCAAATAAAAATGAAAAAATTAATTTTAAATTTTGAAATAAAATGTGGGACACGTGGGAAGCATGGCCAAGCTGATTCAAGTGGAAAAAGTGGGGCCCTTTTGTCAAAAATGAAATTTCAAGGATAAATGATTTTGGCCATTTCACAAAAATTTCCCAACTTCTCCAATGCATATCTTGCTCAATTTTGAAGTTATGAACATGTTCTTGGACATTTTGGAAAGGTCTTGAAGTCCTCTAACCAATGCCTTTGGTTACATGTCATTTTGATTTACCAATCTCAAGTTATGGTCTTTGACTTAAAGTCCCTTTTTGTTGACTTTTGAAAATGACCTATAATGTTGAAATTGATAACTTTTTGTGAGAGCATTTCTTGGACTTGGACTGTGAAGATGAGTTGTAGGAAATGTTATCCCCTTCAAAATGAGCTTTGGATGGGATTTTTCTGATAAACCATGTGGAAGTTATGCCTTGGTCAAGTTACAGTTGACTTTTCAACTGTCCAAAAATAGAAACTTTTGACACCTTGATGATTTTTGAGCCATTCTTGTGAAATCATGATCAAGACTTGATCAAATGATGATTGTGGCTTCAAAATGAGATGTTGACCAAAATTTTTGACTTTTGACTGCCAAATGACCATTTTGCCCCTGCAGTTGACTGTGGAGCAATTAGGGTTTTTGACTGTGCAACTTGACCTTGTGAGCCTTGAAACTTGACATGTAGGTGCTCGACAAAGTTTATAGGCATGTGGGACTTGATTAAGCCCTTGAAAACCTCAGCTTCCTTGTGAGAACCAAAACCCTAGTTTGACTGGCTTAGGAGGATGGTTGACTGTGTAGCCCTTGAGTAGACCTTGAACCATTTGAGGTGATGCTTGGCAAAACTTTGAAGATTATGGGAGGGAAAATTTTGGGGTACAACAGAGAACAAATGAACCAGGATAAAAATACTGTGTCATTGTGCTTTTGATTTCGAGTTTTCAATTTAATCCCTCCTTCTTGTGTTTTTCACATCTTCAATTGGCATCAGAGCGTCTGGTTCTGAGCTTAAACACTTAACCATGTCAGTACAAGATCCAAGCCTCAGAAAAACGCTATGGTGGTACCAAGCCAAAACATCAGCAATGACAACCATGAAGACAGGGACAGATTCAGTGGCAAACCTCCAATATTTGATGGAGAAAACTTTGACTACTGGAAAGACAGAATTGAGAGTTTCTTTCTGGCCCATGATGCTGATCTGTGGGACATGGGGACTGATGGATACACACACCCAGTGGATGGACGTGGTCAGAGGATAGACATATAAATGATGTCTGATCAGCAAAAGTGTGAATTCAGAAACCACCACAAGGCCAGAAAAATACTTCTCAGTGCCATCTCATACTCAGAATATGAGAAAATATCAAACAAAGAGACTGCCAAGAACATGTTTAACTCTCTGAGAATGACGCATGAAGGCAACATTCAAGTAAAAGAAACCAAGGCCCTTACGCTCATTCAGAAGTATGAAGCATTCAATATGGAAGATAGTGAATCAATAGAAACTATGTTTTCAAGATTCCAAATCCTTGTTGCTGGTCTGAAGGTTCTTAACAAAGGGCATTCTACTACTGATCACGTTAAGAAGATCATAAGAAGCTTGCCCAAGCAATGGAGGCCAATGCTCACAACACTTAAGCTAGCCAAAGATCTCAACAAAATATCTCTGGAGGAACTTGTCAGCTCCCTCAGAAGTCAAGAGATAGAGCTAGAAGAAGATGAGCCTCAAAAGCAAGGTAAGCCACTAGCTTTAAAATCTAACAGAAAATCTGACTCTAAGGTTTTGCAGGTTGTGGAAGAAACTTCTGATGGATCCTCATCAGAAGAAGATGATATGTCTCTCCTCTCCAGAAGGATGAACCAACTGTGGAAGCAGAGACAAAGGAAATTCAGAAATCCTAGAAGATCAGAGAATCAGAATGAATCCTCCTCCAGATACAGAAAGTCTGAGTCTTCCTCTGGACACAGAAGATTTGAAGGTTCTTCAGGATACAAAAAGACAAATAACAAGGACATCATCTGCTATGAGTGTAACGAGCAAGGGCACTACAAAAGTGATTGCCCAAAGATTCATAAGGAGAAGCCCAAAAAGAAGTTCTTCAAGGAAAAGAAGAAAAGCCTCATGGCTACTTGGGATGATTCTGACACCTCTGAAGCTGACTCAGAATCAGAGGATGAAAGAGAAAATATAGCTCTCATGGAAAACGTATCAGAAGACAGTGAAACTTCTGGTTCAGACTCAATCATACACTGAAGAGGTATTTCCTGATTTTACCATTAACTTTACTAAGGCTGAACTTGCAGAAAGTCTAAATGAAATTATAGAAAGGTATAAGCAAATCAGAGTCAAATTCAAGAACCTGAAAAGGGATCTTGCCTCTGACTCTGAAAAGTATGAGAGTCTCAGATTAGAGAATTCTGAGTTAAAGGAGAAAGTTTCAAAATTAGAAAATGATTTGCAAAACTCTCAGAAGGAAACAATCTTAGAGACTCCCAGTAATGCTAATGAGATCATCAAAGAGTATGATCACAGCTTTCAGAAGTTTCTAGCTAAAAACATAGACAGAAGCAAGATGGCTTCAATGATCTATGGAGTTAGCAGAAAAGGGATAGGATATCAAGGTAAGGTACCTACACCTAAAAAGACCATGGACTTAGTTATAAAACGCACACCACTCAAATCACACTTTATATATGGACACACACATGACATAAAATATACAAGTAGTGATTATTCTGTCAAACCAAAATTCAATCAGAATTTTGGTAAAACTAACCAATCAGGACCCAAGAAAATGTGGGTACCTAAGGATAAAATTATACATGTAGCCGATATCTTTAGCAGCAAGGCTAAGACACCAGTCATGGTACCTGGACTCTGGCTGCTCGCGACACATGACAGGAAGAAGGAATATGTTCCAAAGCCTGGAACTTAAGCCTGGAGGCGACGTGGGCTTTGGAGGCAATCAGAGAGGAAAAATCATTGTCTCTGGAACAGTAGGTAATGGAAATCTTCCTTCTATAAATAATGTATTATTAGTTGATGGATTAATGCATAACCTGTTATACATAAGTCAATTAAGTGATAACGGTTATGATATACTCTTGAATCAAAATTAATGCAAAGTTGTTAGTCAGAAAGATGGGACTATCCTATTTAATGGAAAGAGGAAAAATAACATTTATAAAATAAAACTTTTTGAACTAAAGAATCAGAATGTAAAATGCCCACTTTCTGTTAACAACGAGCAATGGGTCTGGCACAGAAGATTGGGGCATGTTAGTATGAGAAGAATATCTCAGATTAACAAACTCAATCTGGTCAGAGGACTTCCTAATTTGAAGTTCACCTCAGATGCTCTGTGTGAAGCATGTCAGAAAGGCGAATTTGAAAAACCTGCTTTCAAATCCAAAAATATTGTTTTCACCTCTAAGCCATTAGAACTTGTGCACATTGACTTATTTGGACCAGTAAAAACTGCGTCAGCTAGTGGCAAGAAGTATGGGTTAGTAATCATAGATGACTATAGCAGATGGACATGGGTAAAGTTCTTAAGACACAAGGACGAGTCACACTCTGTGTTCGTTACCTTCTGCAACCAAGTTCAAAATGAAAAGGATCTTAGAATTGTCAAAGTCAGAAGTGATCATGGTGGGGAATTTGAAAATAAAAATTTTGAATTATTTTTTAATGAAAAAGGCATCTTGCATGACTTCTCTTGTCCTAGAAATCCCCAACAAAATGGAGTTGTAGAACGAAAGAACAAAACATTGCAAGAAATGGCTAGAACCATGATCAACGAGACTAACGTTGCTAAGATCTTCTGGGCAGAGGCAATTAACACAACGTGTTTCATTTAGAATAGAATCTCCATAAGACCTATTCTGGAAAAGACTCCATATAAATTGTGGAAAAACAAAAAGCCCAACATTTCTTATTTTCATCCATTTGGATGCACATGCTTTATTCTGAATACAAAAAATTATTTGAACAAGTTTGACTCTAAAGGACAAAAGTGTATTATGTTAGGATACTCTAAACTCTCAAGAGGGTACGGAGTATACAATACAGAAACACAGATTGTTGAAGAGTCAATCAGTGTTAGGTTTGATGATAAGCTTGACTCTCAAAATTAAAAGTAGAATAAATTCCTTGTAGGTATAGAAGTTGAACTCATAGGTACTGAAGACAACTCATCAGAAGTTCTCAACAGTGATGCTCCCTCAACATCAGAAAGAGTTATTGCAAGCAATCCAACACCTTTTGTTGATCAACTTCAGAAAAGGCTATCCAGAAGCAGCATTGATCACCCAGGAGATACAATACTAGGAAAGAAGGATAATCCAATCAGAATAAGACCAACCTTCAGAAACTCTGAAGAATCTCTCATGGGACTGGTCTCTCTGATTGAACTAACAACAATTGATGAAGCGCTTCTGGACAATAATTGGATTCTGGCAATGCAGGAGGAACTGAATTAATTCACCAGAAATGACGTATGGGATCTGGTTCCCAAACCAAAAGGATTCAACGTCATTGGAACAAAGGGGGTGTTCAGAAACAAACTGAACGAGCAAGGAGAAGTCATCAGAAACAAAGAACGACTGGTAGCACAAGGTTATAGTTAGCAAGAGGGGATAGACTATACAGAAACCTTTACTCCAGTCGCCAGGTTAGAATCTATCAGACTTTTAATATCATTTGCTGTAAACAATGGCATCACTCTGTATCAGATGGATGTCAAAAGTGAATTCTAAAATGGCTATATAGATGAAGAGGTATATGTGCACCAACCCCCTGGGTTTGAGAATTCCAAAAATCCAGAATATTTTTTCAAACTAAAGAAGTCACTCTATAGTCTGAAACAAGCTCCTAGAGCTTGGTATGAAAGACTAAGTAACTTTCTGTTAGAAAAGGAATTCACCAGAGGGAAAGTGGACACAACCTTGTTCTGTAAGACAGTTAAGAATGACATGTTAGTATGTCATATTTATGTTGATGACATCATCTTTGGATCTACTAAACCCTCTCTGGGAAGATAGTTTGCTAAATGTATGCAGGAAGAGTTTGAGATGAGTCTAATGGGGGAACTCAAATTCTTTTTGGGCATTCAGATAAACCAAACTCTAGAAGGAACTTACATTCATCAGAGCAAATATGTCAGAGAACTTCTGAAGAAATTTGATCTCTCAGAATGTAAGTCCTCAAAGATTCTAATGCATCCCACGTGCATTCTGGAAAATGAAGAGGTAAGTAAAAAGGTAGAACATAAGGTCTACAGAGGTATGATTAGTTCTCTTCTCTATCTGACGGCTTCAAGGCCTGAAATTTTATTTAGTGTTTGCTTATGGGCTAGATTCCAATTAGATCCTAGAGAATCTCACTTAACAGCAATTAAGCGAATTTTCAAGTATCTGAAAGGTACTACTAATCTGGCTTTGTTTTATAGAAAATAAAATGATTACAGCTTAGTAGGATATTATGACGCTGACTTCGCTGGAGACAGAGTAGAGCGTAAAAGAACTTCTAGAAGCTGCCCGTTTCTGGGAGAAAATCTGATCTCATGGACCAGTAAGAGACAGTCCACAATTGCACTATCAACATCAGAAGCTGAATACATAGCAGTTGTTAGATGTAGCACGCAAATGATCTGGATGAAAAGTCAACTTGAAGATTTCAACATATTTTAGAGTAACATTCCTATCCTCTGTGACAATACTTCTGCTATTTGTCTCAGTAAGAATCCAATTTTGCATTCTAGGGCTAAGCATATAGAAATAAAACATCATTTTATTAGGGACTATATTCAGAAAGGGATTCTCAGCTTAAAATTTATTGACACATACCATCAATGGGATGATGTCTTTACAAAACCTCTTTCTGAAGATAGGTTTAACTTCATTCTGAAACATCTCAGCATGAAGCTATGCCCAGAATAAAATATTTTATTTGTATATCTTAACATTCAGAACTTTGTTATTTTATGTGAACTACTGATCAACCTGTGTTCAAAGTTTAGAAGTATAGATTGCATCAGAATCTATCCAAGAAGATCTGAACGTTTCATTTCAAGGATAGAAGCGTGATGTTCACATAATCAAACAGTTGTCATCCATTCATCAGCTACTTTCTGAGGCTGAACACGCGTTCACTTTTCTTAAAGGTCAAAGGTACTGATTGGGTGCATTGAGACACATGTCATGGGTAACCGTTCAAGTATCTTTCTGAATCCCCTAATTTCAGCTGTCATTAATGATTATAATCATGACTAATTATTTCCCTCTCTTACTGTTTATGCTTTCAAGAAAAACTATTTAAACTCAAATTTCACTTTTTACATTCACTTCTTTTTACTCTCTCAAAATTTTTTATCGTTTCAAGCTCTTGTTTTCAAAAAACCCTTTCATGTTCCTCAAAATCTCGTGTGAACAATGGCTTCTTCAAGTGTCCAAAATGTCAGTGCTCATGAATCTGCTTCAATGGAACAGTATGAAGAACCATACAGAACTCTCCTCACACGCATTGATAATCTGGAAGTTGTCTCGGAACTGATTATTGACTTTGAAAGCTTGCAAGAGAATGGCTTCAATCTGTATGAAGACGTTACTGCTCAAGGTTCGAACAAGTACTTTGACCGTCTATTGGGGCCAACCTTTCCCATTCTTGTCAAGGAATTCTGGATACATGCTTCTTCTTCAAATCACCAGGTTACTTATTATGTCATGGGAAAGAAAATTTTCATTACAGAAGACCTAATTTCAAAGCTTATTGGATACAATGGTGGAGGTGTCAAATGCATTGACATGGCTGAAAGATGCTCTAACGTAAGTTCTATTGAAAGGGAAATTTTTACTCATGGACTTCCCTCCAGCAAAATCAGATATCTGAAGGATCACCACAGAATTTGGGCAAAAATTATTCTGGGGTGTATCAACCACAGGAAGCCAACTAGCTCTCCTGATTATATCAACATTGATCAACAGTTTTTGATCTATTTCATTTCCAAGAGGACAAAGGTAAATCTTCCACACTTGCTGTTTAATCATCTCAGAACTAGTGTGAAGGAAACAAGAGAAGACGAAAGGACCAAGAGGGACTAGATACCCTTAGGAACACTCATATCAGATATTCTGATAGAGAATAGGCTGATAGAACATTTGACTGAAGCTCAGGAAATTAGCACACTGAAAGCAACCGCTGGGAAGCCCCTGAACGCTAAAAATATGAAGAAGATGAAAATCATTGAGAATATCAATAAGGAACCCACTATTACTTCTTATGCAACCATCACTTCAAGAAGGATACCTCTAGATGATTTTCCTCTATTTTCTGAGATTGACTCCTAACCAGAAATAATAGTCAGATATATGGACGCTTGTAAGGCAGATGGTACTGCACCAGAAATAAACATCCAGGATTTGCATAAGGCTGCTCCAGAAGTTTCTTTAAAGAATACCAAGAAGAGGAAAGCAGCAGGAGAGGGACCCTCTCAAAGGACACCAAAAGCTGCCAAAAAGAAAGGTAATCCTTCCTCTGTTACTGTTATAGAATCAATAAATGTATCAACATTTGAAGCCATGTCCACTAAACCAGAAAATCCAACTCCTCAAACATTTGAAGACTTTGACATAGGGTTTGATCCATCAGAAACTCTAGGTCTGAATGAAACTCACTCCCTTTCTCAAAATCCAAATCCTGAACAAAACCAACCAGAACTTGCCAAAGTTCTGTCTGATATTGATTTATTTGACCAAGACTTTTCTGCTCCCGTACCACAAAATCCAAATTCTCAACTCTCATAAAATCCAAACTCTGATACCACACCAGAAATTTCGCAACCACTCTCTCCACAAACATAAATTCCTCAACAAGAAATTCCTCAACCAGAAATACCACAACCAGAAGATCTGAACTCCAATTTACCACAACCAGAAGCTCAACCTTCTGAAAATCAATCTTCTGATATCCATGAACCAGAACCTCACCTTGTTTCAACAAACCACTCTGAAGAATCTCCTTTTAATTCTGATGTTATCCCAATACTTGGAATCACAGAACCACTTGCTATCTGCAGCCTCTCACCATTCACGACATTCCAGAAATCCCTTCATCTCTGGAATCCACTCCTCCAAACACCCCCACTAGACCAATCATCATACCTTACTCTCCCACTCCTTCACCTACTAGTCGTCCAGCTAAAAACTTAAGACTTGTCATTGATCCAACCTTGCTGGAAAGACTAACCTCCACATCTCTCAAAACTACCATTCCCAAACCCAAACCAACTGAAACCACATCAGACCCATCAGATGTTGGTACAAATTTGTTGATTTTTGAAACAATAATGAAGGAATGGATAACTTCTTTGAAGCATGCTAGTCAAGAGATGACTAATCCTGCTGCTTCTGATTATATGTGGATAACATTCAGAAACTGGTTTAGTTCTAAAACGCTGAAGCTGAAGGAACAAAGTTATGAACAGGTTCAGCAGAACTTTAGTGATAAGCTGAAGGCTTTTCAAGACCAAGTTCTGACCCCATTGTTCAAGAAAGACATCCTCTCTCTGGATAATGCTCCCTGGACAGAGCACCATCCCTCAGATGAAGTTCAACCAGAATCAGAAAGTCTCTCCCTGACTGCTGCTCTAGAAGACTTGATTACAGCAGAAGAAATGGTTCACTCTGAAAAGGCTGTAGAATGCTCTGAGCAACGTCCAACTCCTGAAGAAACTCTAGCACCTTCCTTAGTAATTCAAACTCTGGAAGAGTTGAAGAAAGAAAATGCTCTTATCCATGCAAGGTTAGATAACAGGAGGACACGAACAAAGAGATTAAAAGCATTATGGGTAAACAGGAAGACACCACAAAGGAAATCAGAGGCATATTGGGTAAGCAAGAAGAGTATAATACTCAGATCAAGAGCTTGCTGGAAGCGTGTTCACACGTCTCCCCCCTCCTTCTTAGATTTATGTTTTAAATTTGTTTATCTGTAACGCTTAATTTTTACCTCTTCTGTTCTGGAACTTTTCATTGCTTCATGTTTTTAATATAATTCTTATCTTTTGGATCTGATTATATTTCCTTTTTTATAACTGACAAAAAGGGGGAGAAAGTGAGATATTTTCAATAATGGTTTACCGAGACAAAAGTCTCAAACATTCTGTATTATTTAACCTCTACTTTCTGAGAAGTTTGAACATGTTCAAATTCTGATGAAAGACGCAGCTAAACTCTGATGCTCAAGGAACTTAAGGGAAGTAATCAACTCATGGGGAGTTTCTCTTAAACCTTTTGTTCTTTATTTTTAATTGAAAAATCTAGTTTTTGTCATCATCAAAAAGGGGGAGATTGTTAGAACATAGTTTGATTCTACAACCCTAAGTTAGAGTTTTGATGATAACAAATACAAAGAACTACTAACAAATACAAAGAACAAATATGCACTCTAAAAATTATGTTTTTATGTATGCAGAAGTTCTGACCAAAACAACATCAGAAGTTAAGCATAAGAGCTACACACTGAAGCAGTCAGAACATGCGCTGAAGATTGATGACCAAAACCTGCGCTAAATCAAAGTAAACTTTGATTCTGAACAAGAACATATTAATCCAAGTCATCAATACTCTGAAGCATCATCCGCTGGCAAGGAGATAAGATTCTGAAGCGTTAGTGATCATTCAAGACAGCATCAATTCCAACGGCTTCTTTCAGACATGATCTTCTCCAAATGGAAAGTGTGTTAAATGACATTAAACATGCTTGATGATCAACGTTATTCCACTGCCTTTATAAATAAAGTCAGTATTCAAAATCGTTGACGATTTGCCAAAAACCACTCACACATATTCAAATCTGCAAGCAATATTCTTCATCATTCCACGCTATAATCTTGTGTAAATTCTCACATTTGTGATAACAGTTTTTGTAAGAAAAACAACAATACACATTGTTGTATATTTGTCTTAAAACAGTGTTCCTTGAGATTAATCATATTGTGGTTGTACTCAAGAATACTTTAACAGTTGTTAAAGTAGTGATTGTAATCCTTTTGAGATTAGTGAATTAAGACCTCGTTGGAGAGAGGCAAAATCACCTTGACGGGTGGACCGGAGTAGTTTGAGATCAAACGAACCAGGATAAAAATACTGTGTCATTGTGCTTTTGATTTCAAGTTTTCAATTCAACCCCCCCTTCTTGTGTTTTTCACATCTTCAGGTTTTGCTTCTGATGGATGGAATGGCAAAGAAATTAGAAGAGAACTAGTTCTGCTTCTGTTGAACAGTAGCAAGACACTCCACAAGGCTCTGAAGTGTAAGCTTTGATGTTTGTTTAAAGAAACTAGTCAGAAGATATAATGACAAAAGTTTCTACTTAAGTCCAGATGCTGAAGACTCATGTTTATGAAGACAACGGGTTCTAAAGAAACAGTCAGAAGATCTAAAGACAAAAGTTTCTTTTCAAGTCTAGATGTTAAAGACTCAAGTTTCTAAAGACCCATGGTTCTAAAGATAAGGATTCTAAAGACCAAGTGCTTAATACTCTAAAGACATAAGTTATAAAGATTATAAAGACTTGAAGTTATAAATACAAAAGGCTCCAAGAAAAGGTTCTTATAACCATGTGATGAAGACTCTGAAGAAGCAGTTCTGAAGACTCTTAAGATTTGAAGTTCTGATGACCTTGTGTTATGTTCTCGCTTCTAAACTCATGCTCGCGGAAGCCTGTGAAGTGCATAAGGAAATAAGATAACGTTAACATGGTACAAATAGTACATGGTACAATCAATGTTTCATTCCACTACCATGGAAGGACGAATGCGTCGCACAATCTTGCCTCCCACATTACTGTTCAAGCTGCCAAATGTTTCTTGAAATTGCAAGAGTACCCCTCAACGGATATATTATTTTATTGGCTATATAAAGGCTTGAAGACTAAGAGAGGAAGTAACCAATCAATGAAATATTCACGCGAAAATGTTGTCTATAGCTTTCATATTCTTAAGTCACTGTTCTTAAAATAGTTTTCATATTCAGCTTGTGCAGAAGCAATATTCTTGTAAATAGAACTTGTATTCAAACGCTTGTTTGATTTTCCTTAAGGGGCCGAGTAGGTCTGTATCCCTAAGAAGTCTAGGACTTGTAGGTTTTAGAGGTTGTTAGTCACTTGTGGGTAGCTTTTGTATTATAATAATCAGGTTGATTATTGTTTGATATTCCTTAAGGGACCGGGTAGGTCTGTATCCTTAAGAAGTCTAGGACTTGCGGGTCTTAGAGGTTGTTAGTCACTTGCGGGTAGCTTGTGAAAATTTTAATAAGTTTGGTTATATTGAATTAAGTCCTCGATTGAGTGAGGAGAAATCACCTTGGCGGGTGGACTAGAATAGCTTGATAATTTTCAAGTAAACTAGTATAAACATACATTGTTCTTTACTTCCTATTCTTACTTATTATTATTATTATCAAGAGTGAAGGAAAAAGGATTTTAACTTAAAGGGGAATATTTTTAGAGAAAAGTTTTTATTTTAAAAACCTAATTCAAACCCCCCCCCCCCTTTCTTGTGTTTTTCACACCTTCAAGTATATCCCTGGATCTCACCCAATAAATAGAACAAGATGTCTGCTCATGATGCCAATTTAAATTCTGGCACACACAATATCAACAATCAAGACTGATGTCTCAACAACACACATTATCACGACAGGTGTTACAAACTTAAAGAACACAATCAATTATTAACCCAGTTTGGTGCAAATAACCTACTCTAGGGGCTACTTAGCCGAGAAGGAAATCCATTATAACTAGTATCAATTCGAAGTTAAACAATCCTAGTTTACACTTCTCACTTAATCCTTGCCCAATGCAATTTCTACCTAGGAACCTCTTAGATATGAGAACCCCTCTCACTCACAACCACCATGGTGATATTAAATAACAATCCCAATCTTAAGGAATGTCTCAAGAAACTAAAAATAAGAACACTCTTCCAAAACAAAAATACTTAGTTTGCTTAAAAGCTTCACTAAGAACAATACTCAACTCTTTGCTTAAAAGCTAAGAGGAGAACAATAACTTGATAAACAAGTAACAATCAGTCAACTCAAATGCATCAAAAGATACATGAGGATGTACAAAAACACACAAAGAAATTAAGGAACTCTCAAACCCTAAACCCTTATTTTCACCAGGTTTTACAATAAAACTATTTAATTTCAAAACTACGTCTTGGACGTCTCCTTATATAGACTTCTGTAGTGGGCTTGGAATCTTCAATCAAATCAAATTAAATCTCTAAATCCCTAAAAATTCTTCTCCTATAAAATAGAAACAAAAAAACAAATCTTTCAAATATTTCCTAAAAAGTCTCAAAGATCCTTTTTATGAAACAAATCAAATCTGCAATTGTTCCTAAAATTACTTGATTTCCCGCGCCTTTTTTGAGTAATAGAAACCTCCAGAATCTCATATTTTCAATCAAATCTTCAAGGAAATAATCCACCTGTACTGTCATGATGTTCTATTGCAACATGTTACAACATATGATAGAACATATGTCAAATAAGTACCAACATACTCTATTATACCAGCTGGTCAAGATGTTATGACATCTTGTTCAACATTAGGATGCAATACATGTTTTCCCAATGAAACATGTTTTGATAAAAAATTTGTCAACTACTTTGCTTTACCAAAATTGTTGTCAACCATAAAATCACAGACCTAACAGAATGCTTAGTAACATATCAACCTTGTCTTGCTTCCTGACAGTTCATAACTTCTGAAGCGTCAGAGACTGATCACCATGTTCTCAGACAATCCACAACTTTTGAACAATAGGTGTTTCTAAGACACTATCACTTTACTTTTAGAAAGTGTAGAACTTGGGAACAATAAATGTTGTCAAGACACGATCCCTTACTTTCAGAAAGTTCACAACTTCTGAACAATGTGGGGTATCAGAGCTTAATTAACCATATATTCACAAAGTTCACAATGTTTGAACAATAGGTTTTATTAAAACATTATTACCTTACTTTCATAAAGTTCACAACTTCTGAATAGTAGGTGTATCAGAGCTTGATTTAACCATATTTTCAAGAAGTTCATAACTTTTGAAACATACATTGTATCACATCCTATTTCAACCTTTAACTAAGTCAGGACATTATGACCAATACATAGTGTTGTACCCCAAAATTTTCCCTCCCATTTCTCATTAATTTCTCACCACAAAGCCTTTAAAGCTCAAGATCCAGTTAGGGTTTCATCTGCTCAAGACCTCTCCTTGCACTGTTAACTCAAATTAGGGTTTGTGTTTGCACAAAGATGTTTTGACCCAAAATGCCTAAGATGACTTTCATGCTTCATATTGGACTCCCAAGTTTACCCACATCAAGTTTCAAGTCTTGATTCCAAGTTTTGCCCAGTCAATTGGACAGTTGACCTGGAAATCAACTGTATTGGGGAAAAAGTCAATTGTGGCCAATTGACAGTCAAACCTCATGAAATTTGACCCACATCAACATTATGAACTCATATGGACCATTTGATCAAGTTTGGATCACAATTCCCCAAGAAATTTGATCAGATCACCAAAAGGGCAAAATGGTCATTTTTAGGGTTTTGACTGCACAAAGGCAATTTTTGACTGTTTGACCTAGCCAATGGCAAACCAAGCTCACACATTGACTCAAGGACCCTATGGAATTATCTTGACATGATCAACAAACTCAAAAGATCCCAAGTACACAGGATTGACAGTTGAATTTCCCAGTCAATTGATCAATTTTGACTGTGTACTGAAAAGTCAAACTTTGACTTTTTGGTCAAAATCAAGAGTCAAGATTCATTTTTCATCAAAACTTGCCAAATCATGAAACTTGTTCACCAAGAAACCAAGAAATGCAAATTAGGGTTTAAAATGGAATTTTTCATAACTTAGAATTTTTCTAAGTTATGAAAAACCCTAATTTTTTCCCAACTTTGCCCCACTTTTTCACCAAGATCCATTTGGATTCAAACAAAAGTCCAAACATGAAAGTTGTAGCTTGTTGCATAATCTACAACTTTGGTTCACAAAGTTTTCTCATTTGAAGCTTGAATCTCAAGTTACAAATTTTTGAATAAGGGCACTAAACCATTCTTAACTTAGTGAATTTTTGACCTATTTTGACAAGTTTTTCTACCCCACTTCAAGGCCATTTTCCATTCACTTCCACTTGGAATTTCAAATTGCATTTCAAAGATGGATTGTAGTACACATTCCAAGCTTTCCAAAATGTCACGGAACTTCTCAAACAACCTCATGGTTAGGGAGAATCGAATTTCACAATATAGCAAAAAACCACTTTGTTCATGACCAAGTTACATGTTCATAACCTTGCAATTTGAACTCAGCATGCCTTAGATTAGATTACAGGTCCTTAAAAAAAGTTACACTCAATAATTTAATGCTTGTTCATTGTGTCAAGGTGTTATTCTATGAGTTCAAGTATTGTACACAAGCCTAATCCATTTTTAGATAAAGTGAACTATCCATTTTTTCTAAAATTCACTTTATGTCAATTTGGAAATCCAACAAGTACATTGCAAATCTGAATGGCACAAGTTTATGAGCATAACACACTGATCAAGGAGGGATTATGCAGCACATTAGGGGCCCTCTACATGCCTAGAAACACAAGTTGGCTTTTGTTGCTTAAGAAAGAAGAAAAGTGTCATAACATCACACAACATCCATCTCAGCTTAGACACACAAGAACTAAGTTATCAAACACATTATACAAATCATAACCAAGATGATACACGACCCTTGCACCTCTAAAACACTCCCATTGCCATAATCACCCTCAAACTGCACAAACAGGGCAAAGCCTGCAGTTTGAGTGCTATCTTCCATTTCCTTCAAGCTCTTTTGCCAAAATCAGTTCCTACACATTCCCTAGCACATATGCAAGCTAACCATGCCTTGAAACACGACCTGTAACTCCTCTAACAAGTTCCACCATTTTCACTTTTTCATTTTGCAGTTGAAGTCCTACAGCTCAGTTCAAGGTGTCTCAAGGCAAAGTAGATATTGGAACAGCATCACCACACCTCAAGGAAGCTATACCAATCAGTATCTTGCACTGTAAGCTCCCCATTTGCCAGTTAGAACTCCAGCTGAACAGGTATTTTGATGAACTCGTATCTCTCTTATTATGCATCATCAGTCTTAAGTTTGTGAAGAAACAATGTCCTATTCATGCCACTGAACATGTACATTCCTTTACTTTTCATTTCTTTTGCCTGAGTAGAGAGAATTTGGAGTTTGAAAATGGCAGAAAAACTAGGTTAGGATTTGGGGGAGGAGAAATTCTCCCTCATCTTAGAGAGTTAGATCAAGTTATGCATATGGTTAGAATCGTGATTTCATGCTTAACATCTTTTATGTTGGAAGTTTGTTCAAAAAATCAAAGAATCAGGATTTCAAACACAGCTTGCAGGCGCGCGTTTTTTGATTCAGAGGTTGAAGAAGAAGTGGTTTGGGCTGGGCCTGTGTCATTTTTTTATTCACACCATGTTTTTGATATTGCACCCCCTGAGCCCATTTTGTCCATTTGCTTGATTTTTTTACTTTTCTTTTTTATTTCTGACTTATTTATTTTTGTTAATAATATTAAAAACATAAAAATATTTTTCCTCACCTTTTTTAATTTATTTGATATTTATTTGATTTTCTTCTAATTTATATATAAATAAAGAAATATATACATTTGGCTAAAATATTAAGAAATATGTAAAAACACATTTATTTTCATTTTTATTTTTATTTTGCCTTCTGAAAATATTTATATGAAAAAATACTATTTTCTAAAATATTAAATATTATTATTATTTATATATATAATACATATTTAAAATAATACATATATACATATACTCATTAATATATTTAGGATAAATATAAAATATATACCCCTTTTATCTTTTTTATTAAAATTTAATATAAAAAATGCATTTTTGACAAATACCTCATTTTATTTTATTTTTGTATATATACATAAATATTTGTTCATAATAAATAAATGGTATGCTTTATTTAATAGAATTAGGGTTTTTGCCCTAAATTCAAAAATACTCCAAAAAATAATATCCCTTTTATTTCCTTTTTTTATTTCACATAAATAATACTTTTTTTTTTACATATAAAAATTCCTTTTGCATACTTGTATATTTGTTTTATTTACCATTTGAATTATACATTTTTATTTATCTTGTAAATATTCATAAAAATGATGTAATAGTTTTAGGTTTAATTTCTTGTCTAAATATCCCCATTCGAACATTGTACCCCCCTCCCTATATTATTGTGATGTAATAGCGTAGGAATTTAAATTTCGCACTTTATCGCTTTCTAAACATACTATGCTAGAATTAGGGTTTGTATGCGAATAAAGAAATGAACAAAATAGTTGGACCTAATACAAGATAAATGAGCATGAAAAATGGACAACACATTTCACACTTGCACCCCCTAGGGTATTCCACTTGTTGCCTTTTATTATTGGGCCATATTGCATGTTGAACTTCTTTGGGCAAAACAAAACAATCAAATGATCATAGTCCCTCAAAATGTTGCTTAAATGAATGATCAAGTCCCTTTTAAAGAAAATTGCCCAAAGACATTTAACACTATTGCAACTATGATATAAACGATGACCCGCGCCCGTCCCTTTAATCTCCTAAGACAAGATTGACCACCAAATGCAACGGTGGAACAAAATTGTCAAAAGGTTTAAAACATAAACAAAAATCTTTGAGAAAAACTTTAGGGTAGATGAACTCTTAAGTACTTGTCAAACTTTCCAAGAAAACACTTGCCTATTTCAAAATCCACTTCACAAACACTTTCAAAATTAACTTTCAAAAACCTTGAAACATCTTTTTAAAAGACAAAACACCTTTTGTAAAACATTCGAGTAAAGAATTGTTACAAGGGTAGCCTATACAAGGCATCTTTTCAAAACATTTTCAAAACCCCACACAAAGCACCATTTTCAAACAATTGAAAACCAAGGCAAGTTGATCTAAGCAAGTACCTAAGAGCCCATGGATAACCATGGATAGAAAGGGTGCTAATACCTTCCCTTTCTATAATCTACTCCCCGAACCCAAGAAAAATCTCAAAGGTTTTTGCTGTGCTTTTTAAACCTTTCCTTAGGATAAAATAAAAAGTCGGTGGCGACTCTTGCTCAACCGAAACATTTGCGAAAACAAACGCAAAACCATAGTCAGTTCTCCCACCGTATCACAGAACTGGCGACTCTGCTGGGGATATCTTAAAAGTGGAGTAACCTTAGGGCTTAGATCACCCTTTTGCATGACTAATTGTTTGATTTGTTTGCTTTATACTTTGGCTCTATTGTTTGGGTTTACAATCCTCCACCCGGATTTTGGGAAACATACATAGATAGCAATACGTTGTGGAAACTGTGCGGGGTATACCGACACGGTCTAAGCAATAGCTATATTAGTGCGACATATTTGTGAGTACCGGTAACCCTTGAGTTCAATCAAGGAAAGTACGGGGCCGCTGAGTGATGTCACTAAGCACTAATAACCTAGAACCTTACTTGACCATCTTGGCCTTTTATTAGGGGTAGTGAGATGACCGGCTTTGGTGCAGTCCGAAGTTGGTAGATACTCGATACTACACTCATTGAGGGTTGTTTTCTTGGAATATTTTGGTCGCTAGTTAAGTGGCTAAACCAAAACAATGAACATTGAAAACAATCCAGTGATATTGAGCTCCTTAGAACCCAGTTACTATTTATAGGACAGGTTTTTAAGCCAACTACACTCAAGAGGGTACTTACCTATGAAACCCCATGCAAGCCTGAAATTAGGGTTTGGTGTGATTTGCTTGTACATAAGTTTTGTGCATACATCATAAACATCATAAAGCATCATATGCATTCACTAACCATTTCAAGGGTTTGGATCTTCATCTTTGTTCTTGTTTTGTAGGTCATGGAAATTCCTCGCAGAAATACCATTCAAGTCAACCTTGTGAGAATCTCTCCTCAACTCAAGGAGATCACCTCAAGAATTCCGGAAAATTCATCCTTCAGTGAGAGACATGGTAGACTACTCAGCCTAGTCAACACCAACATTGAAGAAGACATGATGAAAGTGCTATTCCAGTTCTTTGACCCTCTTCACCACTGCTTCACCTTCCCTGATTATCAGTTGGTACCCACTTTGGAGGAGTTTTCTCAACTCCTAAGAATCCCTATCCTTAATCAACTACCCTTCAACGGTACGGAAAAGGAACCAAAGCCGGAAGATGTTGCTCGAGCATTACATCTACAACCATCCGACATCAAGGGGCATTGGGAAACCAGAAGCGGCGTCAAAGGATTCTTAGCAAAATTCTTGTTTGAGAAGGCACAAGAATGTTGGAACTCATTGGACCTACAAGCCTTTGAAGAGATTGTGGCACTCCTTATCTACGGGTTGGTCTTGTTCCCAAATCCTGACCAATTGGTAGATGTCAACGCCGTCAAAATCTTCTTGTCCGGAAATCCAATACCAACATTGCTTGGGGACATCCTTCACTCATTTTACACACGAACAATGAGAAAGAGGGGTGTTCTCATGTGCTGTACTCCTATCCTCGCAAGGTGGTTTATTTCGCACCTTCCACAATCTGTCTTGAAGAATGACCAAGGTACAAGGTGGTCCCAACGATTGATGGCTCTTACTCATTCTGATGTGCATTGGTGTTCTCGGTCCAGAGAAAATATCATCATCGTCGATCGTTGCGGAGAGTTTCCTAATGTTCCTTTACTTGGAATCAGGGGAGGTATCACCTACAACCCTTGCCTAGCTTTGAGGCAATTTGGATATGCACGGAGGGATGGCCCTCATGACATGTTGATTCCTAGCCTAGTTTTTGACTTCGACAACGATGCGCAAGGACTTCGCCAAAGATTCATCAGAGCTTGGGGAAAACTCAACAAGGTTGATAGCAAGACTCTGGGACACAAGAACTCCATCCCCCTTGAGCCTTATCTCAAGTGGGTACGAGCCCGAGCCCAAAGTCTGATGATGCCTTATCCTCATGTTCTCCCTGTGATTAAAGAGCCCGTCAATGAAGGAGAGGTTCTCTACACCATCCTACATCCAGACATGCCTACATCGTGGGAGGAAATGCAGAAAAGTTGGATTCAACTCAAGGAGGAACGAAACACTTTTGAAGCTAGCTACTACGCCAGTGAAAAGAAGGTGCTAGAGCTTACCCGCCGAATCCACGAGCAAGAGGCCCTCAACACCTACATCGCACCAAAGAGGATGCGCAATGTCTTTCTGCCTTAAGAAGTTTATTTTGTAATATTTGGCCCATGGGGCATTTATGTACTAACAGATTCCTTCTTATTAATATGACGTGCGTTCTTCTTTGTCTGAAACAATTTTGAATGTTCTAGATCCTTGAATGCATTGCATACATCAGCATACCATTCATCATGTGCATAAGCAGGTCTCACTCCAGGTTTCCTTATCTGTCTGCTGTTTATTTCAGCAGGATGGATCTCGAGCAAACAGTCAAAGACCTACAAGCCCAGAATGAACAGTTCCAGCAACTCTTGATGACTTTGGTTAAAAGTCAAGAGGATATCAAGGCTCATCTGGAGAATAAGGACCCAGTAAAGAAGAAAAAGAGGGTCGGAGTGGCTACTTTGGGGAGAAGATTTGACAGAGAAGCTCGGAGAGTGCTTGAATTTCCTCCTACTTCTGATGAAGGAACTAGTAAAAGAGATCGAGTTGCGGTGCCTTCCGAGTCTGATGCAGAGGAGGAAGAGATTGAAGAGGATGAAGATTATTCTGACCAGCAGTATCCTCCAGCTGATGACAAATATAAAGGTTTAGAAGACAGATTGGCTGCCATGGAATTGCAAAGGGTACCGGGTTTGGATTTTGAAGACATGGGCTTGGTTGCCGGAATTGTGATTCCCCCAAAATTCAAAGTGCCAGTGTTTGTGAGGTATGATGGGCTGTCCTGTCCCAAAATGCATCTCAGGTCCTACGTGAGAAAAATTCAACCCTATACGGCAGATAAAAATCTCTGGATTCATTTCTTTCAAGACAGCCTGTCGGGAGCTCAGTTGGAATGGTTTTATCAGTTAGAAGGAACCAGTGTCAGAAATTGGGAAGATTTGGCCACCGCTTTCTACAAACAATATCAGTATAATTCTGATCTTGCTCCTACTCGTACCCAACTTCAGGGTATGTCACTAGGAACAAGTGAGGGATTCAAAGAGTATGCACAAAAATGGAGGGATTTAGCTGGCAGGGTGCAGCCTCCTTTAACCGATCGTGAGCTCGTTGATATGTTTCTTGGGACCCTATCTGGGCCGTTTTTCAATCATTTAATTGGTAACTCTTCCGCGGGGTTTACCGATTTGATCTTAATAGGCGAAAGAATAGAAGCTGGCATCAAGTCAGGAAAGATTCAGAAGGGTGTTGCTGCAAGTGTTGAGAAGAAGCCGTTTAAGAAGGAGACAACTATGGTATATTCTCAGAGAAGAGCAGGGAAGATGGAGCGTCGGCCAACTGTGGGGGCCGTAATGATTCAAAACACTCCGAGTGAGCAACCTCTCTATAACCAGTCCAGACCAAATCAGCAACGGGTGGAAAGGCCACAACGGCAGTTCACCCGTATTAATATGACTCCGGCGCAAGTGCTTCCCCATCTATTGAAGTTGAATCTCGCCACCATCAAGGAGGCGCCAAAGAATGTGAATACGTCCTCCCCGCATTATCATGCCAATGCTAAATGCGCCTATCATTCAGACAGTGTTGGACACGACACCAATGATTTTTGGGCACTCAAGCATAAAATCCAAGACCTGATAGAGGCTAAGGAGGTAGAGTTTGACGCTCCAGAGAAGCATAATGTGATATCTGCACCTATGCCGAAGCACGGCCGAAATATCAATGCCGTTGAGGAGGATTTGTATGTCGCTGACGTCAGTGATCTGACTACTCCACTGCTAACCATTAAGTTGAATTTGTTAAGGGCCGGGATCTTCCCGGGATGTAAAGAAGACTTCTACTGTTGCCACTCTCTGCCTTTTGATTGTCCGCTATTAAAGAAAGGCATCCAAGGCCTTATGGATAGCCGACAAATTTTGTTCGAAAAAGTTTCTGCTGTTCCAGTTCATGTTGAAAATGTCTCAATCATAACCATTCACGCCAATCTTTCCGAGGCCGTCAAAAAGCCTGTTAAGATTACACCAGCTGCAAAATCTATACCTTTGAAGATAACGATGTCGGGGCCTGTTCCCTATGTTTCTGAGAAGTCGATACCTTGGAACTATGGTGGTGACATCTATTACCATGGTATCAAGCAAGTTGAAATAATTGAAGAAAATTCGGATGATGAAGCCAGCATTAGTAACATTGCGGGCACCAGCAAAATCACCAGGAGCGGGAGAATATTTTCTCCAGAGATTGCCCCTCCAAGAGCAGACTTTGGACCCTCATCAGCTAAAGAAGTCGTCCCTGCACCAGTAAAACTCTCTGCCAGAACTCCTTTGATCGAAGAGGTTGTTGTTCCTAGTGCTGTCTCTCCTACCATTGCTGATAAAGGAAAGGGAATACAAGATGAGCCCGTCAGGACGAGGGCTCCACCCTTGGTGATTCCGGAAGCCTCCAAGAAAGAAATGGACGAGATTTTGAGGATAATCAAGAGAAGTGATTACGATGTGGTGGAACAGTTGGGGAAAACCCCCTCCAAGATCTCCATGCTGGCACTTTTGCTTTGCTCAGAAGCACACGCTCAAGCTTTGATTAAGTTTCTGAAGGCAGCTCATGTGCCCCAGGAAACCTCCGCGGACCAATTTCAACATTGCGTGGCTAGCCTGACTGCGGACAATGGATTAGGTTTTTCTGATGCCGACCTAACCCCTAAAGGCCGAAACCACAATGATGCCTTTCATATTTCAATCGAGTGTCGCGGAACCACCCTTGCACATGTTTTGGTTGATACCGGTTCATCGCTGAATGTTTTGCCTAAAAAGGCCTTGGACCGGCTAGATTGCGAAGGGTTGGAATTGAAGCCGAGTGATATTGTCGTCAGAGCTTTCGATGGGTCGAAGAGAATGGTCCATGGAGAAGTTGAAATTCCCGTCAAGATAGGTACTGAGGTGTTTAAATCCACTTTCTATGTAATGGACATCCGTCCATCATACTCCTGCCTGCTGGGTAGACCTTGGATACACCATGTTGGGGCAGTCACCTCCTCCTTGCATCAGATGCTGAAGTATCCCGTCAAGGGAAAGATCATCACTGTCCACGGCGAAGAAGAGTACATGATTAGCCACTTGAATTCTTTCCGGTATGTGGAGGTTGAAGGAGAGTTCATTGAGACGCCGTTTCAACATTTCGAAGAAGTTCTTCCTGAAATAGCAGTAACAAAGTTGGCAGCTGAGGCACCAAGACGGATGGCCAGGATGGCATCTCTGGAGGATGCAAGAGCCGCAATCAAAGAAGGGAAGAATTCAGCGTGGGGGCAGTTACCCGATTTTCCACATAAGACTGATAAGTTTGGATTAGGTTTCACAGCCGCTGGCCAGAAAGCTATGCGCCAGTCAAAGATTGAAAGAGCGCCAATCAAAATTTCTCCTTACCGAATCAACGCCCTGGAAGATGAAGACAAGGAAAGCAACTTTGAAGAGTGGATTTATCCAACTGTCAGAGGAGGATTGAGCAATTGGGAGGCTAAAGACTTTGTCCCCATCACTTTTATTCATCAGTAATTTATCTGTTAAACATTTCTTATTTGGTCTGTAATATTTTAATTTCAAATAATCCGTACACTATCTTTTCACCTCCTGCCTTGCCCGGGGCAGGTAGGTCCACTTGTAAGGGTTTTGACTATTTTTCATATTCATATGCCATGTTTAATGATTCATTGGACGTTTTTCATTTGATAAACTGCTTATGTTCATTTTCTTTCCTTTTGCATTTTTTGTTTAAGGATGGCTATCCCTTACACACACCCACACTCACCAATGCAGGTACCCATCCACTCCGGATTCCATGGGTGACTATTCTGCTGTATCTTTCAATAACTCTGAAGACCTGGTCAATCTAGCCGAGTATGAGGATAACGAAGGTTGTGAAGTACCCGGGGAACTAGCCAGACTTCTGCAACAAGAGGAAAGGGCCATCTTGCCGCATGAGGAGCCATTGGAAACTATTAACTTGGGAACCGAGGAGGATCGAAAGGAGGTGCAAGTGGGTGCCAATCTGGAACCAAAAGTCAAAGAGCGCTTGGTACAGTTGTTGAATGAGTATGTTGAAATCTTCGCTTGGTCCTATGGAGACATGCCGGGTCTAGACACAGACATTGTGGTTCACCGTCTCCCCACAAGAGAAGACTGTCCCCCAATCAAGAAAAAAGTACGCCGAATGAGGCCCGACATGTCCGAAAAGATCAAAGCAGAAGTAATGAAGCAATTCGATGCTGGCTTCCTGGCTGTTACGTCCTATCCTCAATGGGTCGCTAACTTTGTGCCCGTACCGAAGAAAGATGGCAAAGTCAGAATGTGTGTGGACTACCGGGATTTGAATAGGGCCAGCCCTAAAGATGATTTCCCGCTACCTCATATTGACATCTTGATCGACAATACAGCTCAGCATAAAGTGTTTTCCTTCATGGACAGATTCTCGGGCTACAATCAAATCAAAATGGCTCCCGAGGATATGGAGAAAACAACTTTTGTTACGCAATGGGGCACTTTCTGTTACAAAGTGATGCCGTTCGGGCTGAAGAACGCAGGGGCAACTTATCAAAGCGCCATGGTAGCTTTATTTCATGACATGATACATCATGAGATTGAAGTTTACGTAGACGATATGATAGCTCGATCACAAACAGAGGAAGAGCACCTTGAACATCTGGAAAAGCTGTTTGCCAGGTTGAAAGAGTACAAGCTCAGGCTGAATCCAAGTAAATGCACTTTTGGAGTTAGGTCTGGTAAACTCCTGGGATTTATTGTAAGCAACAAAGGTATTGAAGTCGATCCGGCAAAAGTAAAAGCAATACAAGAGATGCCCGCTCCCCGTACTGAAAAGGAGGTTAGAGGATTCTTGGGGCGCATAAACTATATTGCCAGATTCATCTCACATCTGACTTCTACCTGTGAGCCAATTTTCAAACTCTTGAAAAAAGATCAAGTAGTGGAATGGAACGACGACTGCCAAGCCGCTTTTGATAGAATCAAGGAGTATTTGCTAGAACCTCCTATTCTGATGCCACCTGTCGAAGGAAGACCACTGATCATGTATTTAACCGTCTTGGATAACTCAATGGGGTGTGTTTTGGGCCAGCATGACGAGTCTGGTCGAAAAGAGCATGTTATTTATTACCTTAGCAAAAAGTTTACCGACTGTGAAACTCGCTACTCACTGCTCGAGAAAACTTGCTGCGCTTTGGTATGGGCTGCTCGCCGACTAAGACAGTATATGCTGACCCATACTACCTTGTTAATATCCAAAATGGACCCTATCAAGTATATCTTCGAGAAGCCCGCTTTATCTGGAAGGATAGCTAGATGGCAAATGATCTTAACCGAGTATGACATCCAGTACACCACCCAAAAAGCTATAAAAGGGAGTGTACTAGCTGACCATCTGGCTCATCAGGCTATCGAAGACTATCAACCCATGAGATTTGACTTCCCAGACGAGGACATCATGAATTTGGACAACGCTGAAAGTGACGGACCGTATGACGGACCCGAAAAGGGATCCCGATGGACCCTGTACTTTGATGGTGCTTCAAATGCACTAGGAAACGGTATTGGCGCAGTACTCATTTCTCCGGAAGGTTGTCACACGCCTTTCACGGCCCGACTTTGCTTCAGCTGCACAAACAACATGGCTGAGTATGAAGCTTGCATCTTTGGTCTCGAGGCTGCTATAGACTTGGGGATCAAATCTTTGATCGTATTCGGGGACTCGGCTTTGGTCATCAGCCAAATCAAAGGAGACTGGGATACCAAGCATCCTAATCTTATCCCATACAAAGAACATGTCCTGACATTGTTGCCTCATTTCGAGCAAATTACCTTCGAGCATTTCCCGCGAGAAGAGAATCAGCTAGCCGATGCTCTGGCCACAATGTCCTCCATGTTTAAGCTCAACTGGGATAATGAGGCTCCCCAAATCACCATCAAGCGAATGGATGAACCGGCACATTGCCACGAGATTAATACTGAAAAAGTAGTGGAACAACCTTGGTTCCATGAAATCAAAAGGTATCTCGAGACTAGGGATTATCCTGAAGGAGCTTCCGTAAATGACAAGAAGTTCTTAAGGAAATTCGCTGCTAAGTTCTTCCTGAGCAACGACATCCTTTACAAACGAAGCCATGATTGTGTATTACTTCGATGTGTGGATAAAGCTGAAGCAGAGTTGATCATGACTGATATACACAACGGCACATCTGGTACTCACTTGAGCGGGCATACAATGGCTAAGAAGATCCTAAGGGCAGGTTATTACTGGTCTACCATGGAAGCTGACTGCCATCAACATTCCCGTACTTGTCACAAGTGTCAAGTCTATGCTGACAAAGTTCATATTCCTCCGGTTCCCCTCAACGTCCTGACTGCTCCGTGGCCCTTTGCAATGTGGGGCATTGATATGATTGGAGAGATCAAGCCCACGGCTTCCAATGGACATCGCTTCATCCTAGTTGCCATTGACTACTTCACTAAATGGGTCGAAGCAGCTTCCTTCGCCTATGTCACCAAAAATGTGGTTGCCCGCTTCATCAAGCAAAATCTCATATGTCGGTATGGTGTTCCCGACAGGATCATCACGGACAACGGTACAAATCTGAATAATACAATGATCACCGCCTTGTGCAAACAGTTCAAGATTTATCATCACAATTCATCTCCCTATCGGCCGAAGATGAACGGTGTTGTTGAAGCTGCGAACAAAAACATTAAGAAGATCATTCAGAAAATGACAGTCACTTACAAAGACTGGCATGAGATATTACCGTTTGCTCTGCATGGATACCGTACGACGACACGTACTTCAACTGGGGCAACCCCATTTTCTTTGGTTTATGGCATGGAAGCTGTTTTGCCTATGGAAGTCCAAATCCCCTCTCTGAGGATTATGAAGGATGCAGGTTTGAATGAAGATGATTGGATGCAGACCCGGCTGGATCAACTCAATCTGATCGACGAGAAACGACTTGCTGCTATATGCCATGGTCAGACGTATCAAAAGCGGATGATCAAGGCCTTCAATAAGAAAGTCAGACGTCAAGTGTATCGAGTCGGGGATCTCGTAATCAAGCGAATTATCTTGCCGCAAAGTGATCCCAGGGGCAAATGGACTCCTACATATGAAGGACCATTTGTGATCAAGAGCATATTTTCTGGTGGTGCAATGATTCTGACCACCATGGACGGCGACGATTTGCCGCACCCTGCGAATGCAGACATAGTCAAAAGATACTACGCATAAAATAACCCGACAAGTCGAAAACTCGAAAGGGCGGCTTGGGCAAAAAAGGGCATCCCGGTGAACCGAAAACCCGAAAGGGCGGTTCAGGAAAAAATTAGGGATAAAAACGGAAAAATATGTATACCCGGCAAGTCGAAAACCCGAAAGGGCGGCTTGGGCAAAAAGGGGTTTCCCGGTGGATCGAAAACCCGAAAGGGCGATTCAGGCAAAAGTTAGGGAATTAAAGCGTATGACTATGTCTCGTCGGATCACTTCAAAGACAATCTCTTCATCAACCGGTTCCAGACTTCTGATCAATCCAGTCATCATCAAACGAAGCATTGAATGGATAGATATTCAGAGTTGTGAAAGCTATAGCGGAACGAAATCCCATGGAATTATTTCACATAGCCATCCTTTATTTTGTATAAAATCTTTCAATATTTACGACAAAGTTCTCTTACTAGGATGATTGTCTCCCTTGTACAAATATACTCAAAGAAAATCAATACAAATACTTTTCCCAAAATTTGTGTCATTTCCCTTTTTCTTTTTCTCTTGCACTATTTGTTTTATTTTGAGAAACGTCAATGTTTTGTTAAATAGGCATATGCATTTGAAACATAATCACCTCCTAAATGAACCTAAGAAAAAGGATTACTGATAGGATGAAGGTACAAACGGATATCTTGACACCCTTTCAAAGGAAACCTCTCAAGAGATTTGGAATCCACATCCCTAGTGAACCTTGAGGTTTATCTCCAGCAGACTCTCGAGGCTTATCCCCAGCAAGGTCCTGGAAGGTATTCCCCGCAGAGCACGAACGTCTCCCCTGAGTTTTATTCAAAGTTATTCCTCACAAAGGCTTATAACTGGGTTATCCTCAGTAACAGCCACAGAAGATCGCACTCGCCAGAATTCTTCCTATCCCTGGCGGAGTTCATCAAAATTCCCCAGCCTAACTTATCAATATGATCCCCAGAGGAGCTTATCCTTGTTATCCCCAGCCGAGCTAAAATTTCAAATTATCAACCCCCAGCGGAGCCAGACTAATGATCCTTCTCCCCACAGAGTCTTAGAAAGAGAAATCTTGAGTTCCCCAGTGAGATCACCAGAGTTGCTTCCCATCAAGCAGAAGATTCTCAATCTTACCTCCCCAGCATGAGCCTACTAGTTTGGAGCTCCCCAGTAGAGGTCATCAGGAATTCTCTCCCCCAGCAGCAGCCAAGGATTTATTCTCCCCAGCAGCAGTCAAGATGCTTTTATCTTCAGCCACCTCGAATTCATTTATCCTCAGCAAGATAGCTCGTCAGCTTACATGCGCATTCATCACATTCATGTCATAAACATTGATGTCACGTATATCGCATCATGCATCATAACATTGCATGCAACTAACTCTTTACCTTTTCAGGAAAGATCAGTCGACAGACTAAAATCATTCAACTTCAAGATTTCTGAAAACAGTTCACGGGTTCTCCAAGTAAACGGATGTTAACCTGTCACTTGTTCAGATTCTTCTTCAAGACTTCTGAAAACAGTTTATGGATTCTTCCCAACAACGGATGTTAATCTATCGACTTGTTCAGATGCAACTTTTTGAAAACAGTTTACGGACGCTTCCCAACCACGGATGTTGCTCTATCGCTTATTCAACTCCAAGATTTCTGAAAACAGTTCACGGGTTCTCCAAGTAACGGATGTTAACCTATCACTTGTTCAGATTCTTCTCAAGATTTCTGAAAACAGTTCATGGATTCCTCCTGTGATCGGTGGATCTGGAACTGACTGTTTAACGCTGGTTCGCGAAATGTCGCGGAAGCAAGAGTCGCCACTGTCTTTTATTTTCTCCAAATGGAAAGGACAAAAGCACAGAAAAATTCCTTAAAGAGATTGCTCTCGGTTCGGGAGGTAGGTTATAGAAAGGGAAGGTGTTAGCACCCTTTCTATCCATGGTTATCCATGGGCTCTTAGATACTTGCTCATTGTGTTTTCAAAAATGTTTGCTTGCTTTTCAATTGTGGGTTTAAAAAAGTTTCTTTGAAAAATTTCAGTTCGACTCGTACGTCAGAGTGTTTGAAAAATTTGCTTTGAAAGCTTTTGAAAAGTGTTGGTGTGAAAAGATTTTAGTTTGTTTTGAAGAGAGCAAGTATCCTTGAGAACCTACCTACCCTAAGGAATTCGTCTGTGTAAATGTCCTTTAAAGTAGTGCCATCCCACCATTGAGAGGTAGGTAGCACCACCGTTGGAGGTGTTCGGGTCAATTCGAGTTTTAGGGACGTGGTGATCACCGGAGCAATGGGAAGACACCTTAGAAGCTACCCTCATGCCAGGTTCCCGGATCATGAGGACTTACTAAGACGTCCTCTACTCGACGATCACCTTTCAAAAGGCAACAGTGAGGCGTACCCTAGGGGTGGTGTGTGCGATTCGTGTGTCATGTTTCAGTTATTTGTCTTGTCATGTTCATTTGTGTTCTACGCTTGATTTTAATTAGGACATTCATTCTTGCATGCTTTTTAACAGTTATAAAGTTTGCGGGAAAATAAATCTAAACTATTACAAATGGCGCGGGTCCACATCGCCAAAATTAAACCGGACCCGATTTGACAGAAAAGTAAAGAAATAAAGTAAAGTGCGAGAAATTAAGTTTACAAGGCTTTGGGAGATGTACATAATTATTTAAACGATATAAAATAAATACGCGACATTAAATAAGTTACGAACATGGGCGTTGGACCCTTTTGCAAGAAATTAAAGTTAATGAATTAATTAAAATTAAATGAAAATGTTTTTGGTATTTTTGTGTTTTTTAAGATTTAAAAGAAAAAAGAATTGATTGAAATTAAAATATCAAACCTTAATTCTAATGTTTTTTAAGTTTATTGTAAAAATATTAAGTTTTAACCTAATTTAAATCTAAGTTAATTTACATGCAAAATTTAATTATAGAAAATAAATAAAATAAGCAAATATTATTGTAAAAAGGGAAATTAAGAAGAATAAAAATTAAACCTAATTCTATTTTTGGATTTTAGTTATTAAAAGGATTAAAATTATAACCTAATTAAAACTAAGTTTATTTACATGCATTTATTTACAAAAATAGTAAAATAAAATAAATATTATATTTTTTGCCTTTTTCTGATTTTATGATATTTTTCATATTTTGTAAAAATAATTAATTAATTAAAACAAATAAAAAATAAATAACATAACAATTAAGAAAATAAAATATGAAAAGAAAAGCAAACCAGGGGGGGTTCAGGCCCCAATTTAGGAGGTATTGTTCAGCAAATCAGGCCCAATAAGCAGTGGATCCATTGACTTTTGCCAATTCGTGTGCTAGCGTGTTGACTTGGGCACAGCACGTTCTTTGATCTGAGCCCTTTGATGGACCTGCCAGGACGCGTGGCTGCTTGGATCATGATGGCCTATGGTGAACCATAGCGTGGTGCCTGCATAGGAATTGTCATTGCAAAATAATAAATGGAATTACACAGACCTGGGGTTCGAACCCAGGTCTTGCACCTTTCCAGTCAACACCTGTACCACTACGCCGTTTGAATCATATTTAACATATAATAAACGACAATTAACAAAAGAGATAATGTGGGCTAGTGCTTGGAACGCGCGCAAATTTGAAACAGCCAGTCACGTCTTGCCACCGAGTCTTCTTCTTCGTTCTCTTTTTATTTTCTGAAACATAAAAACGAAAAGCAACGGTTTTAACCCGTTGCCATAGAGGCCATATCAAAAAATAGCGAATAGGATTCTATTGGTCATAAATTCATCGCGAGTACACCATTCTAATCGTCCAGACGCGTTGATTGCAATGGTGGTACTGGGATGGTCTAATTTTGCTTGTATTAAGAATCCCTAATTTTAAAACCTGCAAACCCTAGAATATGAACATGGCAAAATCGCGTGTGTGGCACAAAAATGCAATTAAACGTAATGGTTAGTCTCAGAATTTCATAACAAACATGAATCAACAAACAAAAAGTGCAAAGGATGCATAAATCATGATGCACGATTTTGTATTTTTCTCTTTACAGTTTGAATCATATATACCAATTCTTTACGTTTTGGTTGATGTTAGGGATTGGCACACGTTCAAGGATTGCCAAGGAAGCTATTGGAAAAGGAATGGAGGCTTGAATCGACCTCTAAGGTTGATTTCAGAATTTGAGTTTTCAAGCAATTTTTTCAAGTTTGTATATTGGCCTTCTGCGCAGCTTTTAGTCTCTAAGGCTTAGGGTTGAGATTCTGAATATGTATAGAAGCTTTTAGGTCAAGAAAATTGAATAAAATCCAAGGCCTTCAATGATTTGCATATTTGATTTTCTAAGAATCTTTTTCAATCTTTTTCATGTGCAATTTTGTTCAATCAGCTCAAATCAAACCAAAACTTGCCTAATTAGGATATGCACGTGATATTGTGAGTAAAACATGCATGAAAAGATTTTTTAGGTCAAAGTATATATTTTCCACATATTTAATTGATTTAATTGAATTAATATTAATATAAATTCAAATAAATAAATAAAAATTGAGAAAATACTTCCCTTTGGGCCAAGTGGTCGTGCATATGCTTGGAATGATGAATCATGGAAGAAAAATGGGCCCATTAGCAAATTTAGGTCATTTGAACCATTGTTGACTTTTCAAAATTCCCAAAAATTTCCCAACTTCCACAAGGCATAACTTGCTCCATTTTTAAGCTTTTCACATGTTCTTGGACATTTTGGAAAGGTCTTTGAGTCCTTTAACCAATGCCTTTGGTCCCATGTCATTTTGATTTACCAATCTCAAGTTATGGTCTTTGACTTAAAGTCCCTTTTTGTTGACTTTTGAAAATGACCTATAATGTTGAAATTGATAACTTTTTGTGAGAGCATTTCTTGGACTTGAAGTATGAAGATGAGTTGTAGGAAATGTCTTTCTCTTCAAAATGAGCTTTGGATGGAATTTTTCTGATAATCCATGTGAAAGTTATTCCCTGGTCAATTTCAGTTGACTTTTTCAACTGTCCAAATATAGTAACTTTTGCATCTTTGATGATTTCTGAGCCAAATTTTGAGAATCATGATCAAGCATTGATCAAATGATGTTTGTGGCTTCAAAATGATATGTTGACCAAAAATTTGAACTTTTGACTGTCAAATGACCATTTTGCCCCTACAGTTGACTGTAGTGCAATCTAGGGTTTTGACTGTGCAATTTTGAGCTGAATGCCTTGAAACTTGATATGAGGATACTTGAACATCTTTGTAAGCATGTGAGACTTGATTGGGCCTTTGAAAACTTCATTTTCTTGATCAGAACACAAACCCTAGTTTTGACTGTATGGGAAGCTGTTGAGCTGCACAACCCTTGGGGAATTTTGTGACTTGGCTTGGCAATTTCTTGAAGAATATGGGAGGGCAAATTTTGGGGTGCAACAGTTGCCCCTGTTCAATCTTCTTAGACCTGAGGATGCAGATTGGCTGACGTGCCTTTCGTAATCCGATGGTAAAAGATGATTGGACACTAGAGTGCCCAGAAATTTGCGCTCACATAGTGGCAGTGATGGTGGAATGGGCTTATAGATGCCATTTGGAGATTGCTGGATAGGATGATGGGCTTATAGATGCCATCTGGATGTTGATCGCGTAGGAGATTCCTTAGCGAGAACCTGCATACCTGCAAAAGAGAAAACGAGTACCTGACACGTTGCAGGAGCTGATTTTAGATGCTTGGTATAGATCTGTCCTGACTGGTTACAGGAGCTGAGTCTGGAGCTTCAAACGCTGATGAATGAACCAGGGATGGTTACTGCCTTAGCATGGATGGTAAGAGAACCTTGGGCGATTTTAACTTCAACAACGCTCGTTGAGAAAAATCTTGGGTGTCTTCTACTGGGATAAGAATCAGGGAGATCTTAGGGTCGATCTGACTGAACCAGAGGAGGCCTTTGACTGGATAAGCATCAGGAAAATCTTAGGGTCGATTTAACTGAACCGGACAAGGTCTTGGAATATCTTCAACTGGATAAGCATCAGGGAGATCTTAGGGTCGATCTGACTGAACCAGAGAAGGCCTTTGACTGGATAAGCATCAGGAAAATCTTAGGGTCGATTTAACTGAATCGGACAAGGTCTTGGAATATCTTCAACTGGATAAGCATCAGGGAGATCTTAGGGTCGATCTGACTGAACCAGAGAAGGCCTTTGACTGGATAAGCATCAGGAAAATCTTAGGGTCGATTTAACTGAACCGAACAAGGTCTTGGAACATCTTCAACTGGATAAGCATCAGGGAGATCTTAGGGTCGATCTGACTGAACCAGAGAAGGCCTTTGACTGGATAAGCATCAGGAAAATCTTAGGGTCGATTTAACTGAACCAGACAAGGTCTTGGAATATCTTCAACTGGATAAGCATCAGGGAGATCTTAGGGTCGATCTGACTGAACCAGAGAAGGCCTTTGACTGGATAAGCATCAGGAAAATCTTAGGGTCGATTTAACTGAACCGGTCTAGGTCTTGAAACATCTTCAACTGGATAAGCATCAGGGAGATCTTAGGGTCGATCTGACTGAACCAGAGGAGGCCTTTGACTGGATAAGCATCAGGAAAATCTTAGGGTCGATTTAACTGAACCGGTCTAGGTCTTGAAATGTGATTGAGACTTTAAACTGCATCTTTCCTGAAAGGTAAAAGTCAGTCATATGCAATGCATGATATGGATCAAGCAATGATGTTCTCAACATAAAGGAGACTTGTATGATGCAGTGCGTTATGCATGCTATGATGATGTATGTGAAGTTTTATGTATGTTTTCGTCTAGGAAAGTGAATCCTTGACGGGTGCCGGGAAGTTGTATCCTGGGCTGACGTTGAAGAATAGATTTTGCTTCCGCTGGGGATGATAACTGCAAGAATACCGGTAGGAGAAGATAACTCCGTTGAGGAATAAACTTGGCAAATGAAGAGTCTGCGGGGAGAAAAGATACTCTAGCGACTATGCTGGGAAGCGGTACTCTGTGGGGATAGAGATGCTTTGCTTGAATTATTGAGAATGACTTGCTGAGGATACCGTTGTTGTATGAAGTGTTGACGGACTTCGCTGGGGTAAGAAGACTTTGTCGACGACGCTCTTTCCATGGCTTTTGGCTGAGGATAACCCAATTATATCCTGTTAAGGAAATAACTCTTTAAATAAAGCCGGACGACGCGTTCGTGCTCTGTGAGGATAAGCTTCCAGAATTTACTGGGGGTAAGCTTACTGCTTGGGGAGATATGAATTCCAACTTTCCTGGGGAAACTGGGTTGGACTGGACTCTTTGGGGAAGTTTTGGACTGCGGGGAAGTGATTCCTTTGAATGTTGGTATGCCGCCGGGGGAACAATCTTTAGACCAAGACTGCCGGGGATGCTTGTTAAGAATATATGTATTGCTGCTGGGGAATGTTTGAGATCGGCTGGAGGATACTCAATTTCCTTGATATTTGATGATTTGCTTGGAGAAGAACGTACTGTTTTGCTGAACCACTCTCTGGGGAACTAATATGTACTGGTCGTGTTCTTTAGCTGAACCTACCTTGGTACCTTGGAGGATAGAACAATTGGATTGTTTAGACAACTCTTTATTGCCCCTGTTTCTAGTGTCACCTGCAACTAATTCCTTTGTTTCGTATGCAAATATTTATGAGTTAGCAAATTATTGTCAATGCATATATCACAAATTGAACCTTGGACGTTCTTCGCAAAACAAAACAGAAAAAAGAAAAACACTTGGCACGTTTAACTGAAAAATATATTTGTATTGATTTTTGAATGGCCTGAATAGGCGTTTTGTGTACAAGAGGCTGACGTCCTAGTAAGAGGTACGCCGCCGATCAAAAGAGTTTATACAAGTTTTGTACAAAAGAAAATAAAACAGCTGTGTGAAAGATGAATAATCCACTGGGTTTCAACTCTGCTATTGCCTTTATAACTCCGAGCGTCTCATCACTTGATGACCTTGGTTGAGGGTGAAGCTGACTGATCGATGCCGTTTGAGCTTGATGCAGATACCGGATTCTGGATGCAAAGTGATCCAATGAGACATAGTATTACGCTTTTATCCCTAATTTTTGCCTGGACCGCCCTTTCGGGTTTTCAGTCCACCGGGATACCCATTTTTGCCCAAGCCGCCTTTTCAGGTTTTCGACTTGCCGGGTGTACAGATTTTTTTATTTTCATCCCTTCATTTTGCCCGAACCCTTTTGGTTTGACGGGAAGCCCTAATTTTTGCCTAGGCATGTCAGCCTAGCGGGTCTTTTTTCATGCGTAGTATTTTTTAACTATGTCTGCATTGGCGGGGTGAGGAAGGTCGTCACCATCCATGTTGGTTAATATCATTGCTCCTCCTGAGAACACATGTTTAACCACAAATGGCCCTTCATACGTAGGGGTCCATTTGCCCCTTGGATCACTCTGAGGAAGGATGATTCTCTTGATAACCAGATCCCCAACTTGATATTCCTGCGGCCTGACCTTTTTGTTAAATGCCCTGATCATTCGTTTTTGATATGTCTGACCATGACAGATAGCAGCAAGTCTCTTTTCGTCAACGAGGTTGAGTTGATCAAGTCGTGTCTGGATCCAATCATCTTCGTCTAGATTTGCGTCCTTCATTATCCGGAGAGAGGGAATTTGTACTTCAATCGGCAAGACTGCCTCCATGCCATAAACCAGAGAGAAGGGAGTTGCCCCGGTTGACGTCCTAGCTGAGGTACGGTACCCATGCAGAGCGAACGGTAACATCTCGTGCCAATCTTTGTAAGTTACTGTCATTTTTTGCACGATCTTCTTGATGTTTTTGTTAGCTGCTTCTACAGCCCCATTCATCTTCGGTCTGTAAGGAGAAGAATTGTGGTGCTGTATCTTGAACTGTTCGCAAAGCTCAGCAATCATCTTGTTGTTCAGATTGGTACCGTTGTCTGTAATAATTCGCTCAGGGACGCCGTACCGACAGATCAGATTGTGCCGAATAAACCGTGCCACAACAGTCTTGGTTACTGTAGCATAGGATGTTGCCTCAACCCACTTTGTAAAATAGTCAATCGCCACTAGGATGAAGCGATGTCCATTAGATGCCGTAGGTTTGATCTCGCCGATCATGTCTATACCCCACATTGCAAACGGCCAAGGCGCAGTCAGAACATTCAGGGGAACCGGAGGAACATGCACTTTATCTGCATAGATCTGGCACTTGTGGCATGTCCTGGAGTGTTGGTAACAGTCAGCTTCCATTGTGGACCAGTAATATCCTGCCCGTAGGATTTTCTTAGCCATAGTGTGCCCACTGGAATGCGTACCAAAGGTCCCTTCATGTAGCTCTTCCATGATTCTTTCCGCTTCAGTCTTATCCACACAATGCAGTAAGGTTGAATCATGGTTTCGCTTGTACAAGATGCCGTTGCTTAGGAAGAACTTGGCTGCAAACCTCCTCAGGAATTTCTTATCGTTGACAGATGCACCTTCAGGGTATTCCTGAGCTTCCAGATATCTCTTCACTTCGTGGTACCAAGGCTTCTCAGTCACCAATTCAGTTTCGAGATCACAACAGTATGCCGGTTCGTCCAGTTTCCAGATGGTGATCCGGGGAGCCTCATTATCCCATTTGACCTTGAACATTGAAGACATTGTAGCTAACGCGTCCGCTAATTGATTCTCTTCTCTTGGAAAGTGTTCGAAGGTTATCTCTGTAAAGTGGGGAATCAGGGTCAACACACATTCTCTGTAAGGAATCAAGTTTGGATGTTTCGTATCCCACTCTCCTTTAATCTGATTGATCACAAGAGCGGAATCTCCGAAGACACTTAGAAATTTGATCCTTAGGTCGATCGCAGCTTGAAGACCCATGATACACGCCTCATACTCTGCCATGTTGTTGGTACAGTTGAAACACAGCCGGGCAGTGAGTGGAGTATGAGTACCTTGTGGAGATATGATGATGGCGCCGATACCATTTCCCAAAGCATTGGAAGCTCCGTCAAAGTGCATAGACCATCGGGATCCTGGTTCAGGTCCTTCATCCGGTCCAGGTACTTCACAATCAGTTACAATCATGATGCTTTCATCCGGAAACTCGAAGTTCATTGATTGGTAGTCATCTACAGCTTGATGAGCTAAGTGGTCTGCCAATACACTCCCCTTGATGGCTTTCTGGGTTGTGTACTGAATGTCGTATTCCATCAAGATCATTTGCCATCTTGCAATTCTCCCAGACAGAGCAGGCTTTTCGAATATGTATTTTATCGGATCCATCTTTGAGATCAACAAGGTAGTGTGAGTCAGCATATACTGTCTCAGCCGGCGAGCAGCCCATACCAAAGCGCAGCAAGTTTTCTCAAGCAGTGAGTATCGGGTCTCACAGTCGGTAAACTTTTTGCTAAGGTAATAAATGGCATGCTCTTTTCGGCCAGACTCGTCATGCTGCCCCAGCACACACCCCATTGAGTTGTCCAGCACTGTCAGGTATAGTATCAGAGGTCTCCCTTCAACCGGTGGCATAAGGATAGGTGGTTCTTGGAGATACTCTTTGATTTTGTCGAAAGCAGCCTGACATTCATCGTTCCAACATACTACCTGATCTTTCTTCAGCAGCTTGAAGATTGGCTCACAGGTAGCGGTCAGATTAGAGATGAATCGAGCGATGTAATTCAGGCGTCCTAAAAAGCCTCTGACTTCCTTCTCTGTCCAAGGAACTGGCATCTCTTGAATAGCTTTGACCTTAGCAGGGTCCACTTGAATACCTTTATCACTGACCACGAAGCCTAGTAACTTCCCAGATCTTACCCCGAAGGTACACTTGTTCGGGTTCAATCTTAGCTTGTACAGTTTCAACCGGTCAAACAACTTCTGCAGATGATCTAGATGCTCTTCCTCAGTCTGGGACCTAGCGATCATGTCGTCCACATACACTTCTATCTCATGATGGATCATGTCATGAAATAAGGCAACCATGGCACGTTGGTAGGTTGCCCCAGCATTCTTTAATCCGAACGGCATGACCTTGTAACAGAAGGTGCCCCACTGAGTAACAAATGTAGTCTTTTCCATGTCTTCAGGTGCCATCTTGATCTGATTGTAACCTGAAAAGCCATCCATGAAGGAGAATACCTTGTGCTGAGCTGTATTATCAACAAGGACATCAATGTGAGGTAAGGGGAAGTCATCTTTGGGACTGGCCCTGTTCAGATCCCTGTAATCGACACACATTCTGACCTTACCGTCCTTTTTAGGTACCGGCACCACGTTAGCAACCCACTGAGGGTAAGAAGTCACTGCAAGAAACCCGGCATCAAACTGTTTCATCACCTCGGCTTTAATCTTCTCGGACATTTCTGGATGCATCCGACGGACCTTTTGTTTAACTGGAGGGCAGTCTTCCCTAGTCGGCAAATGATGGACAACAATATCGGTATCCAACCCGGGCATGTCTTCGTAGGACCAGGCAAAGATCTCCATATAGTCATGTAACATCTTGGTTAACCGTTGCTTCACGCTGAGCTCTAGGTTGGCACCAATCTTTACCTCTTTTCTATCTGCCTCAGTACCCAGGTTTATGGTTTCCACTGGCTCTTCATGGGGTTGAATTGCCCTCTCTTCCTGAAGCAACAATCTTGCGAGCTCGCCAGGCACTTCGCAATCATCTTCACCTTCGTCTTCGGCTAAGTTGATCGGATTTTCGAAGTCATAACTGGCATTAGCAGAGTTGTTATCAGTGAGATCCAGAGTGGATTGGAACCTGTATGAGTGAGTGTGTGTGTAAATACAGCTGTTTTTTTGAAAATTATGTAAAGGAAAAGAAAGACAGAAAAGGAACACAATATTTGTAATGCGAAAAACGTCCAAGATTTTCATTCATGATATATGAAATGACAGTTTGTATGCCCTCACAAATAGAACCACGGTGCCTCGGGTAAGACACCGGGCCATAGAGTTTATCATTGTTTATTACAAAATAACAAAACATAGGAATTCATTACTTAGTAACAAAAGAAACAGGGAGATTGTCCTTTGCGCTCCAATTGTTAAGTCCACTGTCAGTTGCCGGATAGATCCAGCTATCAAACTCAGCTTCATCAACTTCCTCCTCGTCCCCAATAGCATTAACTCCATGAGCAGGCAGGGGAGCTGTCACCACATTAGGCTTGTCAGATGCCTCAAACTGTACCTCCTTAGCGTCAATGAGGTCCTGCAGCTTGTTCTTTAGTGCCCAACAGTCATCAGTAGAGTGCCCCGGGCTTTCTGAATGATAAGTACAACGAGCATTCGGGTTGTACTTGGGGGATGCAGTATTTGGAAACTTCGGCGCCTCCCTGACAGTCACTAAATTAGTTGAGAGCAACTGTGGCAGGATCTGCGACAAGGTCATGTTTAAACGGGAGAATTCTCTCCGGGGTCTTTCCACCTTCTGAGTATTGTTTGGCCGGGGAGCGGCAGCAGGCTTAGCAATCATTACCGCACTGACAGATTGGCGGTGTTCATTTCTCTCTGATCTCCTGGAACCATATACGGCGCTAGACTCCTTCTTGAAGGGTTTCTTCTCAGCACTAGATGATGCACCCTTCGGAATTTTTCCAGATTTTAACCGAGCTTCAATCCTCTCTCCAGTCAAGATTAAATCAGTGAAACCAGCAGAAGAATTCCCAATGAGATGGTTGAAAAACGGCCCAGATAGGGTCCCCAAGAACATGTCAACCAGCTCCCGATCAGTCAATGGTGGCTGCACCCTGCCAGCCAGGTCTCTCCACTTCTGAGCGTACTCCTTAAAACCTTCGCTTGCACCTAACGCCATACCCTGGAGTTGGGTACGTGTGGGGGCAAGGTCGGCATTATATTGATACTGCTTATAGAAAGCAGTAGCCAACTCCTCCCAGTTACGAACTTTGGTCCCATCCAGCTGATAGAACCATTCGAGATGAGTCCCTGAAAGACTCTCCTGGAAGAAGTGGATCCATAAATTCTTGTCCGCAGAGTACGGCTGAATTTTCCGAACATAGGACCTTAAATGCAGCTTGGGACAAGACGCCCCGTCATATTTGGAGAAGGAAGGTGCTTTGAATTTGTGTGGAATGATCACACCAGTTGACAAACCCAGATCTCCGAAATCCAGCCCAGGTGCCTGTTGCACCTCCATAGCCTTCAACCTGTCCTCCAGTTGTTTGTACCTGTCGTCGGAAGGAGGGTACTGCTCTTCATCAAAATCTGTCTCGTTGTCGGAGACGACCGGACTAGGAACCTTCACTTCTGCCTGAGAAGGACTCTTGCCAACAGAAGAACCGGCCTCTTCATGCTGCAGAGTATTGCCAAACCTTCGGCCCGAGTTGAATAGAACAGTTCTTCTTTTCTTCTTCTTCTCCTTCTTCAGGAGCATAGCCTTCAGTTCTTCTTGGCCTTTAGCCAGACCCTTGATTAGTTCTTGAAACTGCGCATTCTGCGCCTGAAGAGCCTTGATTGATGTCTCTGTTGATTCAGATCCGGGATTCATGATGCTGAAATAAACAGCGAAGAACTGTAAGCAACCTGAAAAGGGGAAAAACCTGCTATGCACATGATGTATGAAATGCGTATGCAATGCATTCAAGGGTTCGAAAGTTCAAATTTGTTGTAGACAAAAAAAGAACACACGTTATCATTAAAGAAATCATTGTTTAATACATCAAGGCCTCATGGGCAAAAGTACAAAAATCAAGTCAATCCCAAAATACACTGCGCATCCTTTTCGGAGCTATGTAGGTGTTGAGATTCCTCTCCTCATGCAACAGGCGAGTGAGCTCCAGGACCTTCTTTTCACTGGCATGCAGACTAGTCTCAAGAGAATTCCGCTCTTCCTTAAGCTGGATCCAGCTCTTCTGCATCTCTTCCCAGGACGTGGGCATATCAGGGTGCTGAATAATGTGGGACACTTCCCCTTCCAAGACTGGTTCTTTGATTACTGGGATCATGTGAGGATAAGGCATCACTAACTTCTGAGAGCGGGCGCGTACCCATTTGAGATAAGGCTCCAAAGGGATGGAGTTCCTGTGCCCCAGTGTCTTGCTGTCTATCCTACTGGGCATCCTCCAGGCTCTGATAAATCTCTGGCGAAGTCCTTGAGTATCATTGTCAAAGTCAAAAACTATGTCAGGAATCAACATGTCATGAGGACCATCCCTCCGAGCATAACCAAACTGTCTCCAAGCTAGGCATGGGCTATAAGTAATACCTCCTCTGATTCCAAGTAAAGGAACATTAGGGTACTCCCCGCAACGATCAATGATAGTGACATCTTCTCTAGACCTAGGACACCAATGTATATCTGCATGTGTAAGGATCATCAACCGTTGTGACCATCTCAAACCCCGCTCATTCTTCAAGACTGATTGCGGAAGGTGCGAAATAAACCACCTTCCCAGGAGAGGAGTGCAACACATAAGGACACCTCTTTTTCTCATGGTTCGAGTGTAACATGAGTGAAGGATGTCCCCCAGCAACGTAGGTATAGGATTCCTGGACATAAAGATCTGAACGGCACTGATATCAATGAGCTGATCTGGGTTAGGGAACAACACCAAACCATAAACAAGGAGGGCCACAACCTCTTCAAAAGCTTGCAAGTCAAGGGAGTTCCAACATTCAAGGGCATTTTCAAACAGAAACCTGGCTAAGAACCCTTTGATACCACTTCTGACTTCCCAATGTCCCTTGAGGTCAGATGACTGTAGGTGCAAAGCTTTAGCAATCTCTTCAAGCTTAGGTTCCTTTTCTGTACCGTTGAAGGGTAGCTGATCAAGGATAGGGATCTTCAGGAGCCGGGAGAACTCCTCCAATGTAGGTACCAACTGATAGTCCAAGAAGGTAAAGCAGTGATGCAGAGGGTCAAAGAATTGGAACAAGACTTTTATCATATCTTCCTCAATGTTGGTGTTGACCAAGCTGATGAGGCTTCCATGCCTTTCACTGAATGAAGAGTTCTCGGGAATTCTGGATATAAGCTCCTTAAGCTGAGGAGGGATCCTTACAAGATTGACCTGAATTGTCTTTCTACGAACAGTTTCCATGTCCTACAAAACAAGAACAAAGATGAAAATCCGAACCCCTGAAATGGTTAGTCAATGCATATGATGCGGGATGATGTCATGATGCTATGATTAAACACACCACAGATATGTACAAAGACAAACATGTAAGGCACACAAGGCACACAAGGCAAGCCCTTAAGGTTTAAGGCCAGCATGGGGTCTGGGTAGTACCCTCTTGAAGTTGGTGGGTTCAACCTGTCCTAATCAAAGTAGCCGGGTTCTAAGGTTCCCAATATCACGGGATTGCTTTCATTGTTCATCGTTTCGATTTAGCCACTGAACTGGCGACCGAAATATTCCAGGAAAGCAACCCTCAATTGAGTGTAGTATCGAGTATCAACCAACCTCGGACTGCACCAAAGTCAGTTATCTCACTACCCTAAAGAGGCCAAGATAGTTCAATTAAGGTTCCTAAGGTCTGTTGATGCTTCACGACACCACGCGGAGGCCCCGTACTCTCCTTGACTGAACTCAAGGGTTACCGGTACACACCAAAGTGCCACATCAACGTAGCAGACTGTTTCAACCATGTCGGTATACCCCGCACAGTTCCCTCACAGTCTTGTTGCTACTTTCTAAGAAGGTATCCCCCAGATCCGGGTTAGGATCTATAGAACTCCCAAGCAACCCACAATAGTAAAGCGAGCAAAGCAATACAATTGAAAACATAGTTATGACCTAGCCCTAAGGTACACCTCACTTTAAGTTTTATTCCCCAGCAGAGTCGCCAGTTCTGTGATCGGTGGATCTGGAACTGACTGTTTAATGCTGGTTCGCGAAATGTCGCGGAAGCAAGAGTCGCCACCGTCTTTTATTTTCTCCAAATGGAAAGGACAAAAGCACAGAAAAATTCCTTAAAGAGATTGCTCTCGGTTCGGGAGGTAGGTTATAGAAAGGGAAGGTGTTAGCACCCTTTCTATCCATGGTTATCCATGGGCTCTTAGATACTTGCTCATTGTGTTTTCAAAAATGTTTGCTTGCTTTTCAATTGTGGGTTTAAAAAAGTTTCTTTGAAAAATTTCAGTTCGACTCGTACGTCAGAGTGTTTGAAAAATTTGCTTTGAAAGCTTTTGAAAAGTGTTGGTGTGAAAAGATTTTAGTTTGTTTTGAAGAGAGCAAGTATCCTTGAGAACCTACCTACCCTAAGGAATTCGTCTGTGTAAATGTCCTTTAAAGTAGTGCCATCCCACCATTGAGAGGTAGGTAGCACCACCGTTGGAGGTGTTCGGGTCAATTCGAGTTTTAGGGACGTGGTGATCACCGGAGCAATGTGAAGACACCTTAGAAGCTACCCTCATGCCAGGTTCCCGGATCATGAGGACTTACTAAGACGTCCTCTACTCGACGATCACCTTTCGAAAGGCAACAGTGAGGCGTACCCTAGGGGTGGTGTGTGCGATTCGTGTGTCATGTTTCAGTTATTTGTCTTGTCATGTTCATTTGTGTTCTACGCTTGATTTTAATTAGGACATTCATTCTTGCATGCTTTTTAACAGTTATAAAGTTTGCGGGAAAATAAATCTAAACTATTACAAATGGTGCGGGTCCACATCGCCAAAATTAAACCGGACCCGATTTGACAGAAAAGTAAAGAAATAAAGTAAAGTGCGAGAAATTAAGTTTACAAGGCTTTGGGAGATGTACATAATTATTTAAACGATATAAAATAAATACACGACATTAAATAAGTTACGAACATGGGCGTTGGACCCTTTTGCAAGAAATTAAAGTTAATGAATTAATTAAAATTAAATGAAAATGTTTTTGGTATTTTTGTGTTTTTTAAGATTTAAAAGAAAAAAGAATTGATTGAAATTAAAATATCAAACCTTAATTCTAATGTTTTTTAAGTTTATTGTAAAAATATTAAGTTTTAACCTAATTTAAATCTAAGTTAATTTACATGCAAAATTTAATTATAGAAAATAAATAAAATAAGCAAATATTATTGTAAAAAGGGAAATTAAGAAGAATAAAAATTAAACCTAATTCTATTTTTGGATTTTAGTTATTAAAAGGATTAAAATTATAACCTAATTAAAACTAAGTTTATTTACATGCATTTATTTACAAAAATAGTAAAATAAAATAAATATTATATTTTTTGCCTTTTTCTGATTTTATGATATTTTTCATATTTTGTAAAAATAATTAATTAATTAAAACAAATAAAAAATAAATAACATAACAATTAAGAAAATAAAATATGAAAAGAAAAGCAAACCAGGGGGGGTTCAGGCCCCAATTTAGGAGGTATTGTTCAGCAAATCAGGCCCAATAAGCAGTGGATCCATTGACTTTTGCCAATTCGTGTGCTAGCGTGTTGACTTGGGCACAACACGTTCTTTGATCTGAGCCCTTTGATGGACCTGCCAGGACGCGTGGCTGCTTGGATCATGATGGCCTATGGTGAACCATAGCGTGGTGCCTGCATAGGAATTGTCATTGCAAAATAATAAATGGAATTACACAGACCTGGGGTTCGAACCCAGGTCTTGCACCTTACCAGTCAACACCTGTACCACTACGCCGTTTGAATCATATTTAACATATAATAAACGACAATTAACAAAAGAGATAATGTGGGCTAGTGCTTGGAACGCGCGCAAATTTGAAACAGCCAGTCACGTCTTGCCACCGAGTCTTCTTCTTCGTTCTCTTTTTATTTTCTGAAACATAAAAACGAAAAGCAACGGTTTTAACCCGTTGCCATAGAGGCCATATCAAAAAATAGCGAATAGGATTCTATTGGTCATAAATTCATCGCGAGTACACCATTCTAATCGTCCAGACGCGTTGATTGCAATGGTGGTACTGGGATGGTCTAATTTTGCTTGTATTAAGAATCCCTAATTTTGAAACCTGCAAACCCTAGAATATGAACATGGCAAAATCGCGTGTGTGGCACAAAAATGCAATTAAACGTAATGGTTAGTCTCAGAATTTCATAACAAACATGAATCAACAAACAAAAAGTGCAAAGGATGCATAAATCATGATGCACGATTTTGTATTTTTCTCTTTACAGTTTGAATCATATATACCAATTCTTTGCGTTTTGGTTGATGTTAGGGATTGGCACACGTTCAAGGATTGCCAAGGAAGCTATTGGAAAAGGAATGGAGGCTTGAATCGACCTCTAAGGTTGATTTCAGAATTTGAGTTTTCAAGCAATTTTTTCAAGTTTGTATATTGGCCTTCTGCGCAGCTTTTAGTCTCTAAGGCTTAGGGTTGAGATTCTGAATATGTATAGAAGCTTTTAGGTCAAGAAAATTGAATAAAATCCAAGGCCTTCAATGATTTGCATATTTGATTTTCTAAGAATCTTTTTCAATCTTTTTCATGTGCAATTTTGTTCAATCAGCTCAAATCAAACCAAAACTTGCCTAATTAGGATATGCACGTGATATTGTGAGTAAAACATGCATGAAAAGATTTTTTAGGTCAAAGTATATATTTTCCACATATTTAATTGATTTAATTGAATTAATATTAATATAAATTCAAATAAATAAATAAAAATTGAGAAAATACTTCCCTTTGGGCCAAGTGGTCGTGCATATGCTTGGAATGATGAATCATGGAAGAAAAATGGGCCCATTAGCAAATTTAGGTCATTTGAACCATTGTTGACTTTTCAAAATTCCCAAAAATTTGCCAACTTCCACAAGGCATAACTTGCTCAATTTTTAAGCTTTTCACATGTTCTTGGACATTTTGGAAAGGTCTTTGAGTCCTTTAACCAATGCCTTTGGTCCCATGTCATTTTGATTTACCAATCTCAAGTTATGGTCTTTGACTTAAAGTCCCTTTTTGTTGACTTTTGAAAATGACCTATAATGTTGAAATTGATAACTTTTTGTGAGAGCATTTCTTGGACTTGAAGTATGAAGATGAGTTGTAGGAAATTTCTTTCTCTTCAAAATGAGCTTTGGATGGAATTTTTCTGATAATCCATGTGAAAGTTATGCCCTGGTCAATTTCAGTTGACTTTTTCAGTTGTCCAAATATAGTAACTTTTGCATCTTTGATGATTTCTGAGCCAAATTTTGAGAATCATGATCAAGCATTGATCAAATGATGTTTGTGGCTTCAAAATGATATGTTGACCAAAAATTTGAACTTTTGACTGTCAAATGACTATTTTGCCCCTACAGTTGACTGTAGTGCAATCTAGGGTTTTGACTGTGCAATTTTGAGCTGAATGCCTTGAAACTTGATATGAGGATACTTGAACATCTTTGTAAGCATGTGAGACTTGATTGGGCCTTTGAAAACTTCATTTTCTTGATCAGAACACAAACCCTAGTTTTGACTGTATGGGAAGCTGTTGAGCTGCACAACCCTTGGGGAATTTTGTGACTTGGCTTGGCAATTTCTTGAAGAATATGGGAGGGCAAATTTTGGGGTGCAACACCTCCCAACAACGGATGTTAATCTATCACTTGTTCAGATGCAACTTTCTGAAAACAGTTTATGGGTTCTCCAAGTAAACGGATGTTGACCTATCGCTTGTTCAGTTTCTTTTCCAAACCACTGAAAACAGTTTACAGATTCCTCCCAACAACGGATGTCAATCTATTACTTGTTCAGACCCCGAGTTCAGAAATGGTCCAAAGCTTGGACACCTTCCTGATATTCCCTTCCAGATGGCATCTCTAAGCCCATCCCCGACAAGATTTCTGTCACTCTCCCAGATGGCATCGTTAAGCCCATCTCCAAATGGCATCTCTAAGCCCATTCCCGCATCCATTGCTTTGACGAGTGCAAATTTCCGGGCATTCTAGTGTCCAATCTCCATTTACCCTCGAGTCACGAAAGGCAAGCTTGCCCATCTAACTCTTCGGATTCAAGAAGATTGAACAGGGGCAACTGTTGTACCCCAAAATTTGCCCTCCCATTTCTCATTAATTTCTCACCACAAAGCCTTTAAAGCTCAAGATCCAGTTAGGGTTTCATCTGCTCAAGACCTCTCCTTGCACTGTTAACTCAAATTAGGGTTTGTGTTTGCACAAAGATGTTTTGACCCAAAATGCCTAAGATGACTTTCATGCTTCATATTGGACTCCCAAGTTTACCCACATCAAGTTTCAAGTCTTGATTCCAAGTTTTGCCCAGTCAATTGGACAGTTGACCTGGAAATCAACTGTATTGGGGAAAAAGTCAACTGTGGCCAATTGACAGTCAAACCTCATGAAATTTGACCCACATCAACATTATGAACTCATATGGACCATTTGATCAAGTTTGGATCACAATTCCCCAAGAAATTTGATCAGATCACCAAAAGGGCAAAATGGTCATTTTTAGGGTTTTGACTGCACAAAGGCAATTTTTGACTGTTTGACCTAGCCAATGGCAAACCAAGCTCACACATGGACTCAAGGACCCTATGGAATTATCTTGACATGATCAACAAACTCAAAAGATCCCAAGTACACAGGATTGACAGTTGAATTTCCCAGTCAATTGATCAATTTTGACTGTGTACTGAAAAGTCAAACTTTGACTTTTTGGTCAAAATCAAGAGTCAAGATTCATTTTTCATCAAAACTTGCCAAATCATGAAACTTGTTCACCAAGAAACCAAGAAATGCAAATTAGGGTTTAAAATGGAATTTTTCATAACTTAGAATTTTTCTAAGTTATGAAAAACCCTAATTTTTTCCCAACTTTGCCCCACTTTTTCACCAAGATCCATTTGGATTCAAACAAAAGTCCAAACATGAAAGTTGTAGCTTGTTGCATAATCTACAACTTTGATACACAAAATTTTCTCATTTGAAGCTTGCATCTCAAGTTACAAATTTTTGAATAAGGGCACTAAACCATTCTTAACTTAGTGAATTTTTGACCTATTTTGACAAGTTTTTCTACCCCACTTCAAGGCCATTTTCCATACACTTCCACTTAGAATTTCAAATTGCATTTCAAAGATGGATTGTAGTACACATTCCAAGCTTTCCAAAATGTCTAAGAACTTCTCAAACAACCTCATGGTTAGGGAGAATCGAATTTCACAATATAGCAAAAAACCACTTTGTTTATGACCAAGTTACATGTTTATAACCTTGCAATTTGAACTCAGCATGCCTTAGATTAGATTACAGGTCCTTAAACCAAGTTACACTCAATAATTTAATGCTTGTTCATTGTGTCAAGGTGTTATTCTATGAGTTCAAGTATTGTACACAAGCCTAATCCATTTTTAGATAAAGTGAACTATCCATTTTTGCTAAAATTCACTTTATGTCAATTTGGAAATCCAACAAGTACATTGCAAATCTGAATGGCACAAGTTTATGATCATAACACACTGATCAAGGAGGGATTATGCAGCACATTAGGGGCCCTCTACATGCCTAGAAACACAAGTTGGCTTTTGTTGCTTAAGAAAGAAGAAAAGTGTCATAACATCACACAACATCCATCTCAGCTTAGACACACAAGAACTAAGTTATCAAACACATTATACAGATCATAACCAAGCTGATACACGACCCTTGCACCTCTAAAACACTCCCATTGCCATAATCACCCTCAAACTGCACAAACAGGGCAAAGCCTGCAGTTTGAGTGCTATCTTCCATTTCCTTCAAGCTCTTTTGCCAAAATCAGTTCCTACACATTCCCTAGCACATATGCAAGCTAACCATGCCTTGAAACACGACCTGTAACTCCTCTAACAAGTTCCACCATTTTCACTTTTTCATTTTGCAGTTGAAGTCCTACAGCTCAGTTCAAGGTGTCTTAAGGCAAAGTAGATATTGGAACAGCATCACCACACCTCAAGGAAGCTATACCAATCAGTATCTTGCACTGTAAGCTCCCCATTTGCCAGTTAGAACTCCAGCTGAACAGGTATTTTGATGAACTCGTATCTCTCTTATTATGCATCATCAGTCTTAAGTTTGTGAAGAAACAATGTCATATTCATGCCACTGAACATGTACATTCCTTTACTTTTCATTTCTTTTGCCTGAGTAGAGAGAATTTGGAGTTTGAAAATGGCAGAAAAACTAGGTTAGGATTTGGGGGAGGAGAAATTCTCCCTCATCTTAGAGAGTTAGATCAAGTTATGCATATGGTTAGAATCGTGATTTCATGCTTAACATCTTTTGTGTTGGAAGTTTGTTTAAAAAATCAAAGAATCAGGATTTCAAACACAGCTTGCAGGCGCGCGTTTTTTGATTCAGAGGTTGAAGAAGAAGTGGTTTGGGCTGGGCCTGTGTCATTTTTTTTATTCACACCATGTTTTTGATATTGCACCCCCTGAGCCCATTTTGTCCATTTGCTTGATTTTTTTACTTTTCTTTTTTATTTCTGACTTATTTATTTTTGTTAATAATATTAAAAACATAAAAATATTTTTCCTCACCTTTTTTTAATTTATTTGATATTTATTTGATTTTCTTCTAATTTATATATAAATAAAGAAATATATACATTTGGCTAAAATATTAAGAAATATGTAAAAACACATTTATTTTCATTTTTATTTTTATTTTGCCTTCTGAAAATATTTATATGAAAAAATACTATTTTCTAAAATATTAAATATTATTATTATTTATATATATAATACATATTTAAAATAATACATATATACATATACTCATTAATATATTTAGGATAAATATAAAATATATACCGCTTTTATCTTTTTTATTAAAATTTAATATAAAAAATGCATTTTTGACAAATACCTCATTTTATTTTATTTTTGTATATATACATAAATATTTGTTCATAATAAATAAATGGTATGCTTTATTTAATAGAATTAGGGTTTTTGCCCTAAATTCAAAAATACTCCAAAAAATAATATCCCTTTTATTTCCTTTTTTTATTTCACATAAATAATACTTTTTTTTTTTACATATAAAAATTCCTTTTGCATACTTGCATATTTGTTTTATTTACCATTTGAATTATACATTTTTATTTATCTTGTAAATATTCATAAAAATGATGTAATAGTTTTAGGTTTAATTTCTTGTCTAAATATCCCCATTCGAACATTGTACCCCCTCCCTATATTATTGTGATGTAATAGCGTAGGAATTTAAATTTCGCACTTTATCGCTTTCTAAACATACTATGCTAGAATTAGGGTTTGTATGCGAATAAAGAAATGAACAAAATAGTCGGACCTAATACAAGATAAATGAGCATGAAAAATGGACAACACATTTCACACTTGCACCCCCTAGGGTATTCCACTTGTTGCCTTTTATTATTGGGCCATATTGCATGTTGAACTTCTTTGGGCAAAACAAAACAATCAAATGATCATAGTCCCTCAAAATGTTGCTTAAATGAATGATCAAGTCCCTTTTAAAGAAAATTGCCCAAAGACATTTAACACTATTGCAACTATGATCTAAACGATGACCCGCGCCCGTCCCTTTAATCTCCTAAGACAAGATTGACCACCAAATGCAATGGTGGAACAAAATTGTCAAAAGGTTTAAAACATAAACAAAAATCTTTGAGAAAAACTTTAGGGTAGATGAACTCTTAAGTACTTGTCAAACTTTCCAAGAAAACACTTGCCTATTTCAAAATCCACTTCACAAACACTTTCAAAATAAACTTTCAAAAACCTTGAAACATCTTTTTAAAAGACAAAACACCTTTTGTAAAACATTCGAGTAAAGAATTGTTACAAGGGTAGCCTATACAAGGCATCTTTTCAAAACATTTTCAAAACCCCACACAAAGCACCATTTTCAAACAATTGAAAACCAAGGCAAGTTGATCTAAGAAAGTACCTAAGAGCCCATGGATAACCATGGATAGAAAGGGTGCTAATACCTTCCCTTTATATAATCTACTCCCCGAACCCAAGAAAAATCTCAAAGGTTTTTGCTGTGCTTTTTAAACCTTTCCTTAGGATAAAATAAAAAGTCGGTGGCGACTCTTGCTCAACCGAAACATTTGCGAAAACAAACGCAAAACCATAGTCAGTTCTCCCACCGTATCACACATAGTATCAAGACACAATTCGTTTTTAGACAGTCCATGACTTCTAATGAATACATGTTCTCAGATGCTTATCTCATCATAGAATTCTTCATGCATGTTGATCTTGTCTTCTGATTGGCCGATGATAATCTTATGATAGCAAATTAATAATCTTCTGATAGCCAATAAACTTGTCCATGAAAATCAATGAACTTTCACAAGGTTCCTGAATCAAACATTAAACAAATGGTTAGCAGTAAAAGCATTATATCATGTTTGGGTTTGAGATTCTGAGATTAAATACTATCAAAATCATATACTCTTTCTCCCCCTTTGTCAGAAATCAAAAAGGCTTACAAGAAAAAATAAGTATATCACAACCATATATAAATGTTCAGGATAGCTTCATGGAAATGAACATTAGGATATGTTAGCACACATTGTACTATAATGAGAATATAAATAAAGAGTGAATAACAAAAATTGAACTTTTATCCATCTAAGGGATATGAGTACAGACGCGATATAGCCAAGGGAACACAACAAAAAGAAACAACACCAAAGACACAACACAAACATCAACCTAGGAAACCACCCAACCAGCTACACATTAAGAACTTCACATCTTTCTTCCAAAAGAGCATCAGCAGGTCCTCCATGAAGAACTTCTCTAACAATGCTAGCCTTATAGAAAAGATCAGATAAAAATCTTCCAAAGGGGATATAGGACTGATGTTGATTTTTGGAAACAATACTCGAGTCCTTGAGATAGTAGAAGAGAAGTCAGTCATCATAAGACAGAGTGTTCGGGTTCACATTTCATAGATGAAGGTTGGTTAACAGAAGCTAAAATGAAACTTTAGCAATAGGAAGGAGGTTCTTAGGATTCGTAGGTTAAAATTTGATGGAGGTGTCATGAATGGTGATGAGTCTTTCGACAAAGGAATACTTGAACCGATAGTGATCAACAATTGTGCTTGTTTGAACACAACTGATCGAATTAGCAATGGTTGAAAGAGTAATGATGATAGGCACGCCAAAGATACTAGAGCTGATGGAGGCATCATGAAGCTTACAGAAGCGTACAACCAAAATTCTTTGACCAGATTTGGATAGATTGGTCAATGCAGCTTTGTAATATACCTAGACCAAGCTTGTACAATTATGCTTTGTGTTAAGTTGAGTTCTTCAATGCTTAACCGAAGAATGTTAGGATGTAGTACAAGAATGAATTCAAGGATATCCTCATTGTCATGGAATGTTTCTAGAGACATGATGAAAATCAGAGAAAGAGAGAGAAAAATACTTATGAAGGATAGGATGCTAAAGGATGAAGAAATCAAAAGACTTAGAGGGATATAAATAGGAGAGAAGGAAACATAACTAATAAGAGAAACAATTTATTTCAGAGAATTATCATTCTCGAAACTAGTAGACTAATAAAGGAAAACTATGAGAGTGGAGATAATGACAATTTTTAAGACAAGCGACAGGAAGAGAGGAGGACAAAAAAGACAGGAATAGGATAGAGTGTGCTAAGAATATTTCATTTCCAACATAGTTTTTTATCCAATATGTCAATCAATTGATATAAGTTGCTCAGTAACTGATAAAATCAGACAAAGGAGTTAACATATACACTTGATCAAACATTAAATGCTGGACTGAACTCTTCAGTATTTAATGGACAGAGATATTCTTAAGATAATATATTTACCATAGACACTTCTGATATATGATAGTTTCATAAGATTGAAGTACCACATTCCAGAAGCCAACAACAAGATGGATACATACCTTAGAAGTCCATACGTCATTCTGAAAGACCATATGCTGTGAGCAAATCCTTTCCTCACATGTCATTATTTTCTGAGAAGCAATAGATTTCTTCTTGAGTAGCCAGAAACCAATATTTGTTCAGAAACTCTTTATAAATATATGCATACTCTATTACGGCTGCCAAACTTAGAAATGTTGCTTTAGAAAGTTTGATCGATGGGCTGGTTCTTCCAGGTTCAGTATAGACACCCAAAATCAATCCCTCGGCATGTGATGATCCCTATTTAAGCTTCCTCAACTTCAGATTGATAATCTTCCGAGTATTTGACTTTTTGTCCTTACGTAGAAACTTTGATTACTTCCGTGTCTGAAGAGGTAATCTCCAGATCTGCAAAAATTTCATCTAGCTTTGACTTTTTAAGGTTAAGCTTGTCATCAAATCTATTATAGATTGATTCCTTAACACTAAGTGTCTCTTATTTGTATACTTTTTAGCTTGTAGAGTGTTCAGAATATCTATACAAGATACAACTTTGAGTTTTAGACTAAAACTTGTTAAGACTCTCTTTAGAATTCATTATAAACCACGAGCATTCAATAATATGAAATTAAGAAAGGTTGGTCTTCATGTTCTTCCATAATTCATATAAGGTCTTACCCAGAATAGTTCTTATATAGAATCTATTCTAAATGTGACACAATATGTGTTAGTACCATGGTTTTATGGATTGGCAATATTTTGCTAAAACATGGTTCTGACTAGATGTTGAACAAGATGTCGTAACAACCTATTCTGATATGCAGCAGGCTTGCACTAATATTTTTAAATCTGGACTGGTTTAATTTGATTCTGTTATATTTCCTTTGGATATATATCAGATATTTTCGAAGATCAAGAAGATTTTTTTTGAAAAAAATTTGTATCTTCAGTTGTGCAAAAGTTACTAAATTGGGCCTTGAAACAATTTAGAAAACTATGTATTGGTTGTGCCAAGATTTAAGGAGATTTGCTACACAATTAGTGCATCACCCATCTTATGGATAAAGAAACTTATGGACTGCAGAGTTATATTTAAATAGGAATCCTAACCTAATGTAATTTTAGTTTTCAAAAATTGTAAAATTAAGGGAAGCATAAGTCTTAGGTTTTGAGAGTCTCTTGTGTAGTTTGTAAGTCACCCGTGTATATTTTGATACTATGTGGTCGATTGATTATTGTTTGACTGTTAGTCAAGTTATTATTCTCATTCGAATATTTTAAGCAAGAATTTGAGTTTTTGTATTTGAAGTGTAATCTTCTAAATTGGGTTGTATTTGTTGCAGTCACTGGGGTGATTTAGGAAGTGATATGGCAATTTCTCATATCTAGGAGGTGCTTAGGTAGAAGTGGAATTGGGTAGGGATTAGGCGAGTAGTTGTAAATGATGGAGTTTAGCTTTGAACTAATACTGCTGATAGTTGACTTCCTTTCTGGCTTGGTAGCCCCCAGAGTAGGTGATGTTGCATCAAATTGGGTTGAAAAATCTATGTGATATTTATCATTATGAAGTTTTATTTATGTATCATTTATAACTTAAATGATCTGGTCTACTACTAGATGTTATAACATCTATCTTAACATTATTCTGATGTTTGGATATATGCGTAATGCATGTACCAAAATTTTAATTGGTATCAAAGCAGACACCCTGGTCTATTGGGTGAGTTTCAGAGAGGTATATTTCTAGTACTATATTTCTTTTTAGAAATTTAGAGTGCTACCATTCAAGTAATCAACGGACTGTAGGACTGTGATGTTTATCAAGTGAAACAACCGGCTGAACAATCAACTGATAATGAAATCAATGAAGTCGCCATCGAACGTTTTTTATCCAACAGGAAAGGAAAGGTAAACTTAGAGTAAACATGATAAGGGTGAAATCACGATCAAACAACCGAGAGATATGGGTAAGAGAGTCTGTTACGCAAGGGGAAGGTATTAGCACCCCACATGCCCATGGTACTCTACGGTATCCACTCTTGTTATCTATCTTATGGGTGTGTTTAAACTATGATTACTGTTTATTATTGAGAAGGAATTCATTCAAAAGAAAGGAGAAAAGAATGTAGGGAAAATAAAATTTTACTCGCTTGGGCCCTACCCCAATACCTACGTATCCCTTTTAACCAATCAGAGCAGCCGTAGTTCGGCTAACAAGTTTTTGTGGGTTTGTATTAGTTAATGAAAAATATTAATTTCTCCTTCTACCGCAACTTGACCTTTAGAGACTTACGCGTCAGCACAGAAGTGAATTAACATGTTCTTTTGAAAAAAATTTGAAAGAAAATCCCGTAGGCAAAAAGAGTTTGTGTTGCTTGGTGTTTTTGCTGCAGATTACAGCTAATTGACCTCAAGAGAGAGATATATTAGCCATTTATCTACTTATTTATGATATAAGTCTTTGAGACTTGAACCACACCAAGGCTTAGAATGAAAGAACAATAAGATCAACATGAAACCCGCTTATCATTTCCCATGCTCAACAAAGGTATGACTCTCATCGGTAATCTTTAAGTGTTTTGAAGTTTGCAAGAAAAAAGAAGTTTTTGTTTTAATACAAATGCAAAAGGAGAAAGAAAACTCTAAAGGGAGACTAACCTAAATATATCTCTAATGTTATCATACAATGATTAATCCTAAGGTTAAGTTTTGAAAGGGAAATCTATAACATGTGCTATCATGCATGGATAACAATCCTAATGTCTATCTGAACTCATCATCTATAGATGAATCAAGAAGTCCTAAAGAAGCATAGCAAGGGTCTATCTCCTAAAACTATGTTTATCTCGAATCATCGTCTATAGTTGAATCGAGAGCTCCTAAGGGAACATGCCTTGGGTATATCATCTCAAAACATGCACACAAAGACGAAATCAAGCAAGCAAGCCAATAAGCTCAAGAGAACACACCTAGAGATGTCGTATCTAGATCAGAATGCCAAAGAAAGTCTAACAAAACTATCCTACGGGGAACATGCAATGAGAGCGAAGTCGTGATCTCAATTTCTAAATTGAGTGACTCATCGATCAATAAGAAATCAACGAAAGCGGTTAAATCCTATAGGGAGCATGCACTGAGAGCGAAGTCGTGATCCCAATTCCTAAATTGAGTGACTCATCGATTAACAACCAAGGAAACAAACACAAGCATAACACATATAGGAAATTAAGTGCGGAATGCCTGCTATAGGTCTTTTAAACAGCAACTTCGAGCGCACACTCTTTATTTCCTACTTCTCATGATATCTAGAAAGCAGTAAAGTACTGAAATGAGATAAACAAGGGAAAATACCAAACGAATATCAATCCGTAGCAAAGCCTATCAAAACAAAGAAACCCGATGATCTTCACGAAGCTTCACCAATCAAAGAAAGGAGTTAGAAATCAAACACTCGGAATAAGTATCGACGCGTCATCGATGTGAAAATAAATCGCAATCGAAATCTCAAGCGCATCCGCATATCGTACAACAAACCAACATAAGATTCACATCTCAACAAGCAAAGGTGAACTACCAATCTCAAATATAATCGGATAATCGGAATTTAATTTTCTAAAACTAAAATAAAAAAATCCTACAAGTTTTTATTGATTTTTTTTTTGTAATGAGAAAATGGGATAAGTCCAAACAATTAACATTTTTATTCACCAAAATTTGCAAAATAAAAAAAAAAACAGGGGTGCAAATTGGACACCATGCTACTGTATAGCAATCCCAATTTATTTTCTAAGCCCAACCCATGAAATATTTTTATCATAGTTCTTCCAAACTGCAAACAAAAAAAATCCAATAGGCCTAAGTGGGTTTGGTCCATAATCTGGCTGGGATATGTGATGAGGTATTCGTTGGGTTGAGGGCAACGTTTTGGCCCAAAAAAACAACTTTAGTATTACAAAAAAAAATGAACAAAAATTGATGACCCGTGAATCAATGGATTTAACGACACCATTTAGTGGTGTTCATCGACCTTTAATCTCATTTTGAACCCTAGGTTCCTTCTTTCGTTCTCATTTCTCTCGCAGAAACCTGTTACTGCGGCGGCACCATGGATCACCATCAATTCTCAGCCGATCCCTCATCTTTTCGAGCTTTACTTCATCATCATCTCCCATGCAGAATTCGTAACCATGGCTTAAACAAAGAGAAACCTAAGTCTAAAAGAAACTCACGAATTCGAACTCTGATGGAGGGAGCGTAGATCCAAAAAGACAGAGCATGTGCAATCGAGCAAGAAAAAATGCAAGGCGAACTTGATTGAAGACCTGAGGGTTGTGCCGCGGCAGGGAAAGGGAGTTTTCTGACGAGCTTAGGCTTGACAGGTGTTTCACCCTTCCCTTTTTTCTTCTATTCTTCAATTTCGCCGATACGATTGCTCCTTGTGTGTTTTGTGATGCGTATTGCTGCTTCTGATTTATGGTATCACCGTTGAATTGATGCGAAGGATTGCGGAAGATTAAAGTGAGATTGATGAAGATGTTGTTGATGCAGTCACGTTTGTTGATTGAAGTTGTGCAGAAAGAAGCAACAAGAGGAAATGAAGGTTCTTCATGGTTGTCGAGAAGATGAAGGTTGGTGGATGAAGATGAAGATGAAGATGAAGAAGAAACAGTGGTTATGATGCAGAGAGAGTTTCTTCTTATTCTTTTGTGATTCTTCTGCAGTTGAAGAATGGGAGCAGAGATTTGGAGAAAGATTTGCGAGAGAGTTTTTTGTGATATTTTCAGAGTGTTTGGAGGATGAAGTGTAAAATGTTTAAGATGATTATGGAGCTGTGAGATAGCTTCAAGAGATGTGTTTTCTATGATTTTTTTCTATGATTTTGAAGAAGGGATCCTGGAAGAGGTAAATTCTCTTTTTTATAGTCTGTTAGTATTGAAAAAGTTGGATAAGATTGAATTGATCTGAACCCTGAGTTTTGAAAGGTTCAGTTAGTGAATGAATGGTGAGATGAGAGTCGGTTACATAGGTTTTTCTTATTCAGTTAGCAATCTGTTAGATATTACCTTATCTGCTATGACATGAGCTAGTCGTTTATTTTTGTTACTGAGTTATCCGGTTTACGGAATTCTATTATGGAAGTTAGCTAATTAATTCTGACTTACTTCTATTTTCATTATTTCCTAACTTCATTTTGTTTTCGCGGTTTCCTGAATTTGGTTTTTGATTTTTAATGCAGGGCTGGGTTTTGGTTGCAGGAAGAAGCCTGAGGATATTCTGCAACATGAGCAATATGTCTAACATTAGAAGGCCACCCAATTTCCATCGAAGAAGCAATATCAGAACCAGTGGTGCTACAACCAATCAAATATTTTCTAAAGGTAGCAATCAGATGAGTCAAAATAGAAAGTCAGTCTCTCTCTCTTTCCTTATCTTGAACTTCTTGATGTTGCTTGAGAAAATTTATAGAGGGGAAAATAGACATGGTTTTAAACTGACAGTAGAGGGAAGAGAGGTTAGCTTTAGGGTGGAAATTTTAGTTATTGAGATGTTGAAGGATGAATTCAGTAGGTTAAAAAAAGTCAGAAAACAGTTAAGTGTTTATTTGAGAAGTAGATTTAGGGATTAATGATGGTTAGTAGGTTGTTGAAATTATGTTAGAAACAATTAGGAGGCTAGAGGAAGTTAGGATCTCATAAATTCAGTTATGTTTGTTACAAGGTGTTTAGAAACTGCTAGCTAGCATAGTTTTTTAGTTTGTGAAGCATGGGTTAGTATAAATTCTATTATGCCGTTAACTAGGAAGGTTTTCTGTTAATTGATGGTGAGCTGAAAAACTATGAGTTTTGTTCTTCTTTTCTTTATTTTCCGTTAATGAGTGTGTAGCCATTAATTCTTGACTTTATGCTATTTTCATTGTTTTCTGATTTCTGGTATGAACAAAATGCAGGGAGTATTTACAGTTTTATGGTTTGAAAATTGTGGACTGTGGAACTGAGATGTTTATTGTGTTTGTGAACATAGCATGGCTGCCGTATTTGGATTCAAGTTCAATGCAAGCTATGAACCACTTTGGCATGACTTTAGCAATTGTATGCAGGGCCAGTTGAGTCTAATTGTCAGTTTGCTTGAATACAGGTTTGTTGTGAATACGAGGAAGGTTTTCTGTTAATTGATGGTGAGCTGAAAAACTATGAGTTTTGTTCTTCTTTTCTTTATTTTCCGTTAATGAGTGTGTAGCCATTAATTCTTGACTTTATGCTATTTTCATTGTTTTCTGATTTCTGGCATGAACAAAATGCAGGGAGTATTTACAGTTTTATGGTTTGAAAATTGTGGACTGTGGAACTGAGATGTTTATTGTGTTTGTGAACATAGCATGGCTGCCGTATTTGGATTCAAGTTCAATGCAAGCTATGAACCACTTTGGCATGACTTTAGCAATTGTATGCAGGGCCAGTTGAGTCTAATTGTCAGTTTGCTTGAATACAGGTTTGTTGTGAATTCAATTTCATCTGGTCTGAAGCATTTCCTGATTTTCTAATATACTCCTTTCGTATTTTCTGATTTATGTTGAAGCTAAACAAGAATATGTGAGAGTTTTAGGAAGGGACTGGACTTCTGAATTGGTCTGAACTACTAGTATGAAATTGGTTTAGATTACTGGAATGATGTTGTTTTGATACAATTTCTGAATTAACTCTGAATTTTCCCTGATGCAGTTTTTTTGTGAATCGAACTGGCTATACTTCTATTTATTATTTGCTAGAATCTTCCGGCTATCCTTGACAAATGCCATAAAGTCTCGTCTGATTGAGTAGGTTATATTTATTGGAATAATTGTTTTCTTCAATCCTGATATTTTCATCTGCCTCATGAAACTCTTCAATAGAAACAGAAGTGCTAACGAGGCCATCGGGTTTCCTTCCTTTGAAGCCAAGGTATGCTAATAAAGACTAGTAAGAAGCAATAGATGCACAATTTGGTGAAAGCATGGAGTTGTGTCCTTAAGAATTTAGATATTTAGGCTTAAAAACATAGAACCAAATGCCTTGTAATTGTTTCTTTTTGTATGCTTCAAGCATGTAATGGCACCATGTACTTATAATAGGATAAACCTTGTATTGTCTTGTAAGCAAATTTGTTCCATCTTGACTTTCTAGTCTGAGCTTATTTTATTTTCCAATCTTTAAACTATTTCAAATCTTGAATGATAATAATTCGGTTTAAGCATGACTTTGTAATAAGCTACATGATACCTTGAGCTTGTATTTGAACTCGAGTGAACGAAATGCATTTGAATGGATTCATATGTCTTTTGAATGGGATTTGAAGAACATTTTTTAGAACCTTAAATGATGTTTGATTATTTGAATGGAATTGAATCAATACTTTAATGATGAATTCCACGATGTTTGAATCAAGTTATGTACCTTTCATAGTTCCACCATAGTTGAACTCCAATTACATGTTTGAAATAATATTGTCAATCAAAATTTTGGCTTTATGTTACCAAAAGGAAAATTAATCCAATACTTGCACTAACCATGACGCTTTCCTTATAACTTAAAACAATATCTTGAATCAATACTTGGATCTTAATCAAATGTTATGTCATTCTTGAATTTCATAGAAAAACCAGATTCAATGTTGAAGTTCATATTGTCCACACCTTGCACTCCAAGCCAAAGACAACTCTTTGAATAAAAAAAAACTCAAAACCTTAATTGATTGTGTTGTGGATAGATGAATTAAAACTATATTCTCCTTGTGCCAAGACCATGGTCTACACTTTATAGTCCAAGCCACAGATGCATCTTGAATTTATGAAATGTGGATCCTCAAGAAAAATCTTAATGCACCCCTTGTATTGTTTTTTGACGAATCAATTTTGATGCCATAAAGAATCCATAAACAAAAATCTTGGATCATATCAATTGATCGCTTGGTAACACTAAATTCACAGCCCACGTGAATGAACATCTCGCCACAATGGATTCAAATGACTTCAATTTTTAATGAGCAAAAAAAACCAAATCAACCTACCTTCTTGCCAAAATTTCTAACTTCAAACTCAATTCAACCTCAAGAGATAAGTATTAAAAGAATGATGCATGGAGCATAATGAATCTTTAATTGAATTAACCAGTGCTAACACTACGGACATGAACCCTAATCCACTTAAGACGCGTTCGAGATGTTGAGGGAATAAGACTCGAAGGATGCTCGAGATAGCCCATGAGATGCAACTATAATTCACCGAGTCTTAATTGATGGGATAATCGTTCATAGTGAATATGAAACCAATTAACAACCAAACCCTAATTCCACACTTTTTCGCTTTTAGAAGTCTAGCCAGGAGAATTAGAAGAAACCAACCTTTATTTGATATGCACGACTAATCACTGTAAAACTTTGATATTTCTACTTCACTGGTCCTTTGAATCCATGGTACTTTATTGAACCAAATGTATGCTATGTTAGAAACCTAATGAAAAGATGTGAATGCGACGCTAAGCCTAAGCCAAATAAAAGAAATTAGAAGGGAAAATTTCGGGGTGCAACAGCTGCCCCTATTTAATCGCCTTCAACCTGAAGGTGAGATTGGCGTCAGTCTTTCGAACTTTCAGGGTGGAAGAAGATTAAATACTTAAAGAAACCAGAAATTTGCACTCCGAAGCCAGTCAGGTATTATTATATTTTTTGGTTTTCTGTATTTTCTATTTTTTTGCTTTTTTAGATTGCATTAGTTACCTGAGTAAATCTCTTGGATGTCAGGTCAAGGTTAGACATACACAAGAAAGAGACCAACCGAAGAAGGCTCTAACGAAGGAACGCCAATTGAAGGCGAACCTACTGGGGACACAAATAGACATTGACTCTGAATAGAAAGCCGATGAAAGGCAGACTTACAAAGAAAAGAGACCAGCCAAAGGGGACTCCTAACAAATGATACCATCCGAAGGTGGATTTAAAGGGGAAAGAATGTCGATCAAGGGAGAATTTACAAAGAAAAGAGACCAGACGAAGGGAACTCTTAACAAAATGTATCGGCGGAAGGTGGATATAAAGGGTGCCAGCCGAAGGTGGACATCAAGATAAAGAAACCAGCGGAATTGGAATCTTCGTCAAGGAATATTATGCCGAAGGTAGATTCCTAAGAAAAGAACGCCAATCAAGGCAAACTTATAATTGAAAAGAGACCAGCTGAAGGTGACTCTCAACAGAAGGTACCATCCGAAGGTAGATTTTAAGGGTGCTAGCCAAAGGTGGACTTTAAGATAAAGAAACCAGCCGAAGTGGAATCTTCATCAAGGAATACTATGCCGAAGGTAGATTCCTAAGAAAAGAACATCGATCAAAGGCGAACTTGCAAATGAAAATAGACTAGCCGAATGGGGCTCTCAAAAAAGGTACCAGGCGAAGGTGGATTTTAAGGGTGCCAGCCGAAGGTGGACTTCAAGATAAAGAAACTAGCTGAAGGGGAATTTTCATCAAGGAATACTATGCTGAAGGTAGATTCCTAAGAAAAGAATGTCGATCAAAGGCGATTTTACAAATGAAAAGTGACAAGCCGAAGGGGACTCTCAACAAAAGGTACCAACCGAAGTTGTATTTTAAAGGGTGCAAGCCGAAGGTGGACTTCAAGATAAGGAAACCAGCCGAAGGGGAATCTTCGTCAAGGAATATTATGCCGAAGGTAGATTCCTAAGAAAAGAACGTCGATCAAAGGCGAACTTGGAAATGAAAAGAGACTTGATGAAGGGGACTCTCAACAAAAGGTACCAGCCGAGGGTGGATTTTAAGGGTGCCAGCCAAAGGTGGACTTCAAGATAAAGAAACCAGCCAAAGGGGAATCTTCATCAAGGAATACTATGCCAAAGGTAGATTCCTAAGAAAAGAACGTTGATCAAAGGAGAACTTGAAAATGAAAAGACACCATCCGAAGGGGACTCTCAACAAAAGGTACCAGCCAAAGTTGGATTTTAAAGGGTGCCAGCCGAAGGTTGACTTCAAGATAAAGAAACCAACCGAAGGGGAATCTTTGTCAAGGAATATTATTTCGAAGGTAGATTCCTAAGAAAAGAACGTCGATCAAAGGAGAACTTGCAAATGAAAAGAGACCAGCCAAAGGGGATTCTAAACAAAAGGTACCAGCCGGGGTGGATTTTAAGATAAAGAAAACAGCTGAAGGGGAATCTTCATCAAGGAATACTATGCCTAAGGTAGATTTACAAGAAAAGGACGCCGATCCAAGGAGAACTCACAGGGGATAAATATATGCATGTCTAGTCAGAGTTAGACATACAATAGAAAAATTGAGCATCAAGAACATATGTTTAGAGTTACTAGCAAACACAAGAACGAGACTACCCGAAGAAAGCCCCAACAAGAAAGGATGCATTCACTAGGGAAATTGGATCCCATTCCATAGAAATCTTCATATTGGTCGCATACAAACCCTTCTTGATTCATTTGTTGGTATGCTTCTTGTCATAAAAGACCAACATCACATGAAAAAGTGAAATTATGGCAATATGCCCCATGTATGGAATGGCAACCTTCACTGAAGAATAAACAATTTGAACTACCAACCACTGGGTAAGAACTGGAATGCAAGATTACCATTTATCCATGTCAACTCCGAGGAGGAATGCCACTAAAGAGTGGACTTTGGAGAAGACGCTGCAAAAATAAATTGCAGTCCAATGAAAAGAAATCATCATGACTTCAAACAACTTATAAATTTCTGGGGAGGAGATCCATTTTCCTTCTGTAGAGAACTAAGGATGTTTTGCTGGGGAATAAAGACCTCAGAAGAGAAGCCCCTTAGCTGACAGACCTTTATCAAGTAGCAAAAGACCTAACATATGGGGAAATGAGTCCTCTTAGGAAAACTCATTTCCATTACGAAACATGTATGGGTGACAACCTCACAAGCTCTTTGCATTCCTGCTCGTATCCTACTGAGGATAACAATCCACACATCAATTGGAGGTAATGATCCTGACTTTTGTCAGAAAAAAAGCCAACAACCCAAACTTACGTCTCTTATTTTCACCGGAGGAAAACAAGTACATGGATTTAAGTCTCTAACGAGTCGAGGAATACGGTCATGACTTCTCGACATGCTTTTCAAATTCACAAGTCGTTTAGCCTGCGCATGGACTTAATCTAATCAACCCTTGAAAAGGATAAAATTTCCCTGCATAATGCCTTTCCCTAGTCTATAGGGCCTTCAAAGAAAATTGTTTCGAGGGGACTTCATGAGATTTGTACCACAAAGATAACATGCCACAACATTATGAGCTTTGGAACACGGCTCCTGGGTAACCAAAGTTAGAGATGGCTTCAACCGTACTTAAGTGAATGCCCATGCATCTTCAAATTCTGAAGATATTCTCCTCTAATCAACATATTCTCAGTGAGATTTGTCAAATATTAACATAACTGCCCTAGTTTGACTGTACTTTAAGGGATCGCATCCTGACTTGAATACCCCAGATCAGTTGAAACCTTACTCAACAGAGTATTCAACATGCTTGCCCCTGCTCAACAGAGTCTTGACAAACCATTTCCTTCATCTCATGCTCACGGAGAAATAAGAAGCTTGTGGAGTTTCGAAGACAACACAACCTTACGGTTTTTGGCTCGTGCCTTGAAAGTAGGCTACTTCATAACCATACTTATCAACTTGGACTGCTTCATTCTGCAACGAATACTTGGAGACAATACGTCCCTCGGGACCAACTGAAAATATGCACCATTGCTCGACATAGACTTCTGGACAATCACTTTGGCAATATGCTTCAAATCATTTCTCAAACTGGTATTCTTTTACTCAAAGGAGTCAATAGAAAGTCTTCCCCAGATTAAGGTCATTTTTCAAATTGATTTACCTTTCAACGGTATCCTGAAGCAATTTGTCCCTTGGGATAATCAAACTTTCATTTGATGCTCATTATGCAAGCTTACTTGATGTTTAAGCACTTGCTCATATACAAAGAATGTTTATTCTGAGAACGATAATTCTAATGCAAATCTTATGCTTGTCTTGAAGGTTTTAGAAAACTTTTATTGAAGAGATTAAACATCAACATTTTTGTACGAATGAAATTAAAAAGATGGAATGATACAAACTCAAAAGTTTTAGAAAGCCTCTTAGGAGTCCGATAACCGTATTCTCATTACGATGTGCTTTCTAATTAACCCATGCTTCAGTTAGGACTTTGAAGGGTTATAACGTGGCCTAGTTCATGGTTTTAGAAAAAAGGATATAAGGCTCAAAATATTTGGTGCCCACCCCCTTCATGATGTTCTCCAGTCCTAAATTCAGTTAAACCAATACGAGCATTTGTCTCTCAAAAGATTTTATGATGGTTGAGGAACTACTGAGGTTTCTTGGACATGACAGTCAGTCACCTCTTTCATTTTTGGTGTCTAATAACACGACTTAGTTCCTTGCTGAGGATTTTTATTTGATAATCCCCTTTTTCTTTTCGTGCTTTTTTCTTTCTTTTTGTTTTCCCTAACTTTTTCCTGGACAAATTATTTTTGATTTTTACTCTGAAGTCTAGCGGGATGCCCTGACTTTTGCCTAAGCGACTTGTTTTTTCAAGTTTCGACTTAGAGGGGATTTTTGTCTCTTTCTTTCATCATTTTCAAACATTCTTATTTTTTTGAACCAGTCATGTGACTTCGAGTCTTTTTTTAACTTGTTGAAAAGGATTGTAACTTCCTGAGTCTTTGGTAGACGAGGGATAACCATTGTTGTATCATCACCTATTGACTTCCTGATGTGCGAGAGATACCCATTGGGATATCATTCTCTTTGATGCACTCTGCTTACAAATGGGGGTTGACCATTGTGGTTTTAACTTTCCTCATCCTTTTGATGGATAACCATTGTTGTACCCTTAGATGCACACTCCTGATGAGTTTTGAACGCCCAATCGAATTAGATGAAATCTACCCTACCCCGGGTTCAATGTGAGGGTTTTTTCAGACAAGAAAAGAAACTCCCACTTCAAGGCTCAAAGGGGTTATCGTGGGTGTATCTCCCTTATGTCTTCGGTGTTTGGGAATTTGAAACAAGTCTTGTACATCGTCAGCATGGTTTTTATTCAAAAGCACGTCGTTTGAAATTTTTGGTATATTACTCATCATCCTCCCTCCAGAGTTTTTTTGTTTTATTTATAATAGTTAAGTATCAAAAAGAAAATAAAAACATTAATGAGTGAATACGAATGGATTAATTCAAGACAAACATACTCAATACATTGTGATTAATATTCAAAAATCAGCAAGTTTTGCATACAAGAAAGTACTGAACCACAGCAAGAAAGATTACAAATGAAAATTGGATATGAAACTAGAAATCTCCATGTTGAGGTGACCAGTCTCCGTATGGACTTCTTGCTTCAGACGATGCTCCGGAAGTATTGACATTTACTGAGCCAAAGGAGACTTCAAATATGACTGGTTGGCCCGAAATTGATAGCCTTTGTGTCAAGCAGGTCTGACACCTTATCTTTGAATGGTTTACAACCTTCAGTTGAATGTCCAAGTGCCCCAGTATGGTAATCACATTGAACTCCTTCACCATATGTGATGAATGCTTTATCAAGCGAACATGCATAAACTGCATCACAAAGTATCTTCTACCACAGAGAAGAAATGCCAACCATCTTCTACTACACAGAAGATAACTCTAGCAACCATACCAAAGGATCTTCTGTTACACAGAAGAAGGTGAACTCTGAATGTAGAACTTGACCTTTGCGGTATTTTCTTCTACACAACAACATATGTCCAATAACTATGCATCTTATGCTTCTTCATCTTAGAAGCATCCCCATCTTCTACTACATAGAAGAAGCACTTAGTTGAGGAGAAAAAGTCTAAAACGGTTTGCCAAACATGGACTGAACCTTGGAAAAGAAGTCATACAATTGCCAAACTTCATACTTCAACCTCTTGCAGTATTCAATATCATAACCAGGTGCCCCAAAATGGGAGACACATCCAGCATTTGCATCAAAATCAGGAGAGAAATTTCTGGGAGGATGAGCCAAAGCATGAAGCTTAATCAACTGAGATTCTAATACACGAGGAAGTAAATGGATACAAAGGTATAGAGATTGTATCAACCTGCTTCTCAAGCTTTCTTCTATCTTTGTTCATAAGTTTTTCCCCATGGATTCACTTGATGACCAGAAACTAGCTATTGACGTGAGAATTAGGGAACACGAAGTTCTGGGTGAGACCCACAAAGTATCTCTCGATTTGAAAAATGTCCCCAAGTATGGGGATGAATGAAAACTTCTGTAGAAACACCATACATAGGACCACTTTCCCTTCCTGAAACTGTCCTAATAACTTCCATACCCGGCTCAACCGAGTATTTAACTGGTTATCTTTTCTCCCTTAAGGATTTTTGACCACGGGCCATTACTTGCATGTCCATAATAAACAACTCCATCTGACTTTTCAATTCATCATCTCATCCAATTCCCCACGAAGTTATTCCAAGGCTTTTTCAGATCACGGAGCGGTGTGAAGTCGAGATTTGTAATTTTGAAGAGAAAATGTCAGGCCTGAATAAGAATTTCCCATTCTGAGTAACTTTCAAGTACCTGCTATGGATGTTTGAAGATGCATGAAGATGCATGAGGAGAATGAGCGGATGCAATGCCATGTTTAAACTCTTTTTTTGCATACAATCTTCCACATTTCTTTTTTTTTGTGTGTAAAATAAACATGCTATGATGCAAGGTGAAATAACATAGGTTCAAAAGCTCAGCGTGACAACTATACAATCCTTTGGATAATTGTTGTGTAAATCTGCTGAATAATACGGATATCACAGTGTTGTAGCCCAATTTTTTCCCCTAAGATCCCTCCATCATACCATATTGATTCAATCACAACAAGATCACATTAGGGCTTTTGGTCCTCCTCCCCACCTTTAGCTTTGCTCTTTGAGGAATCACCAAGCACCTTTACTTGTTTTCTTTTATGGTCATGAATATTTTGTTTTTTAATTTTTCCTTTTAATTAATAAAATGCAATGTTTGTTTTCCTTGCTTGTTACTAATGTATGTAAAGGCAATGATATTTAGCAAGTTGCTCCATGGGTTCATGAGTTTATTTCCATGCCCTAGTCAATAAAGCTTGGGAAGTTCAAACCTCACCATTGGATTTGTTTTGGAAGAAATGGCATGGCAAGGTTATTTTGGTTCACCATATTTCAAGGTTATCAAATTTGATTTAAAAGTACAAGGGGTTGATTGAAGAAGTTGTCATGCTTGGACAAGGCTTTGTTCCCATTGGTCATAAGTGCATATTTCTCTCAATTCTCAAGATATGGAAGTGGTTTTGTTGGATATGAGTTCATTTTCATCCTCAACAACTTTTATTTACAAAGCATTTGTGTTGGTACAAGAAGTTTGTTCAAAATTGTCAAAGTTCCTCAAAGCATTTTATTGATTTATGAGCTAGGGTTTTGAACTTCAAAGAAGCATATCTTACTCATCTTTTTGTATTTTTGAGTGATTCCAAAAAAAATCCTTCTTTTCATATGGTTATTAACAAATCACTTCAAAAGTTTCAAGGAGTTTTCATGTGGAAGAAACTTGATGATGAAGAAAGATTACAAGTCCTCTAGATGAACCCCCATTTTCTCATGTGTGACTTCAAATGATCATAAGTTGGTAAATGTTTATCACCTTTAGCCCATTATTTTTCCATAATGATCTTTAGGATGTTAACTTTATGCCTTATTTCATGTGCAAAATGAGAAAATGGATGGAAGATGCCCCAAGGATACAAAGGATTATAGGTCATTTCATGATTTTTTGCCAACTTCAACAATTCATAACTCTCTAAATTTATGGAGATTTTGAATGGTTCAAGTTTCAAAATGTCATTCAAGAGGTCTATTTCATGCCATCTTTTTTAGTCACGAGCAAATTTCAAGTGGAAGGCCATGTTTGGATGCAAAACATTATAGGTCACTTTTGAAGAAAAACTTGAAATATTTCTATGTATGGAAAGTCAACTTCTTTTTCCAAACTTTGACTCAATTCAACTTTCAGCTCAAGCATCCATTTGATTCCATTCTTTTTCTATTGCAAAGCTTGTAACCTCATCTTTCTAATGCATCAAGAATCATGCCCTAAGACCCCTTGAGCTGAGAATGCCATTGATTTGAACTTGGTAACTTGGAACTGAAATTTCTTCAAAAGTCAGAATTTGAAATCATTGGTTTAGCTTCTAAACACTTTGTTTCTGCGTGTTTTTGCCTCTAAAGATGTTTAGTGAACTTCCAGAAGTGATTAGCACAACAAAAGACGCGTTTTGGATGCGTTTTGATCAAATTAGAAGTCACGTTTTTCTTATTTGCAACTTCACACAATTTCCCTCCAAACTTCATCATTTCACACGCTTGGACATTCTATTTGATTCCCTATAAATAGAGGGTCTTCCCCCATTCATTTCCTCAAGCTTGGATAGCCAAAATCACCCTGCCAAACTTGTTCCATAACTCAGAATTCTACAACTTCGAAATCTATTTTCAATCATTTTTTCAATCTAATTTTTCTATCAATTTACCTTCCTTGATCTTCCCCGAAGCTAACCATATAATTACATTTAAGAATCGTGCCCTATATTGCTCCATAGAAGTCCAGTTTCAGAGCTCTGCAACTCAATTTCAATAGGTAGATTCCTTTATCAATTCTTTAAAATATTGATATCATTGTGATGCTCTCATTGCATTGGTTTTAGACGCAACACTTACTATCATTGTGATGCTTTGATACCATGAAATTTCAAATCCCTTTTCAAAACTTTCTTTCCAAATTTCTTGAGCTACAATTTATATAAATTTATCCCAAAGGTGTGGTTGTCTTCGTCTTGAAGAGACGAAGCGAATGACATAGATCTCGTTCTCTAATTTTAAAGATTGAGCAACCTGGTTTTGGGACTGGCTGGAGGTTGAAGATGACCAACGTGTCATCCTTCAACCAATGAAACAGTGCCATTTGGATTTTTTGAATTTCTGATTTACATTTGATTCAGTGTTTTATTCACTAATGACCATGATATGCACAATGCGCCAGATCCCTTGGATTTGATTACTAACGCGTTTTGAATCTCATCCAATGGTCCACATATTTTTGACTTTATTTTTTCTTTTTTGATTTTTATATTTAATTGTTTTAAAATTCAAAAAATCATAGAAACTTCATTTTTAGTAAAAAAAATTTGAAAAAATTATGAAAAATATTTCTGATTTTTCTCTTTTTGATTTTTATTTTATCACAATTTAATTGTGTTTTGATATTTTTTATAAATTTTCACTTTATTTGAATTATTTTAAATGTTTAAAAATACTTTTATGCATTTTTAAATTCTGAAAAAATCATGGAATGATCCAATGTTATTGTGACAAATATTGGTGACCTCGTTTATTTTTTATTACTGACTTTGTTATTTTTTATCATTTTTGGTTTATTTTACTCATTTCTTTTAATTTTAAAAATAGTTTCTGACTTTTAAAAATTACCAAAAAATTTATAAAATCATTTTAGTTCATTTCTGATTTTTCTATGGTCTTACCTTTTATTTCTTGATTAATTTGAATATAGTTGATATTTTTCTCTTTTATTTCTATTTTAAAACATTTTTAAAACCTTTTTTGATGTATATATTAAATGCAATATTATTTTGTGATTATTTTCTAGCTGATCTTGGATTGAATTTTTGGTCATGAACTTTGTTAACATCAATTGATCCATAGTGTTGAGTCTAACTCCACAAAAATGGATGAATAATTTTAATAATAGTTTGATTTAAATTTAATTCAAGTGTGGTTTGTATATTCTTTCCCACCCCTCTTCATCTCATCCCTTTCTAATTGCACCAAGTGTTATTTGAGCATGATCTCTATATCATGTCTCAAAACAAATAATGCATAGATTTCTATTGACCGGCCTCAAAATAGGTGTGACTTCTATATAAGTCCACTTACGATTGCTTAACATAGCGCTAAATTTTGTCCCGATTTGAATAAATGATCATTCGTGGCCCAAACCTATGTTTGCAAGCCCAGGTATGTTAATTTAATCTTTTTTATTCAATAACCTTGAGATTCATTGTGTGGAGGCTTTGGTTCTACCAATCCTCTAATGGATATACAACACTTTTGGTCAACGCGGATCACTTAAACATTGTTGATCATTAAATGGTACTTTTGAGGATTCCAAATGGATGATATACTTGACATAAAACAAATGAAACTTGTTGTGTGAAGGCATTGGTTCTACCAGTCCTCTAATAAGTTCCAAATGCAAGTTTCAAGATGGTCATCCAACTAACCACTAATTACTAAATTGTTTTTACTTTATGCCCTTTTATTTTTTATGCTTTATGTACCATTTACTTTAAGCATTACATTTCATGTCATTTTTATTTTTCTCACTTGAGCCTTTTCTTTTCTCTCCTAAGACACATAATAATCAACAAGAACCATAAAAAACTTTAATGATACTTGGACTATTTGGTTACTATCCTTGGCATTATGGAGTATTGGACTTCTTGGACTTAGGATTAGAAACCTTGGCCTATGTTGGAAACCTTGTGACCTTAATTGATATTTTGTCTGGAGTTCTTGAGGTTTACCTCAAGACATTGAGTTGTTTGTTTGTTTTATGTGCAGGTTATTGTGATTATATTCTTTGTTTGTAATTTGGAATTCACCCGTATACAGCCGTTACTCAGCCTAATTTTTTTATGAAGACTTAATACACTTGAAGTTTGGTTCTCACAAGAGGTCTAGTATCTTTGCTTGCTTGGTTTCAATCCAAAGAATGAGAATTCTATCTTGGCTCATAATGTCAAGTATTGGCTTCTTGTTGGTTAGATGGTTCTTATCCCTAGCTTTTACCTTATGCTTTAGGATAGCCTCTTCTTCTCCTCCCATCTTCTTAAATTTCAAAAAAATCCTCTCCCTACTTTTTGAAAACTCTTCTTTTTTTTAAAATTGAACTACTTTCATAATAAACTTGGACTTAGGTCCATGAATTTTCAAAACATCTTTCACAAATAAACTTCAATCAACATTAATAAAACCTTGATTTTTTTTTTTGTGAGAAGACTAAAAATAAATCAATCTCATTTCCAACCATTTTTCCACTTTGGCTTTTTTTACTTTAAAAACTTTTCTCCAAAGAGTGGACTCTTGTCAATCCTTGTAGTGATGCAAACAACTATACTTCTACAATATGTAGTAAAGAGAGATATTTTCCACTTGGGTGTTGAGTGAGGCATTGTTGATTTTTAAAATCCAAGACATATCCTCCACTTTGAGATGATGCAAATTCTCCTTTCTCATGATTGTGGGTAGTAAGTATGTTTTTCCACACGGACAATAACGATGATGTCTTATCTCATAAAATTGACCAACACACTTTAAGGTGGTACGTAGGCACTAAAGGTTCATAACCGCGGCAGGTGCAAAAATCATAAAAAATATTTCTTTTCTCACCTCCACCATCTATTTTTATACAACATTTTTATAGCGAAAATATACAGATTTTACAAATAGGTTCCTGCGGAGTACCATAGATGTTTAGGGTGCTAATACCTTTCCTTTGCATAACCAACCCCCTTACCTTGAATCTTTCCCCATTTTTTTGGGTTATTCGCTCTTTTCCCATTCCTTTGGAAACAATAAAGCGCGGTGATGATTTTGATTTTGATTTGTACAAGTCTAGTCAATCCAATGACTTAGTCTTAAACTTTTCTATCGCTACAGAAAAAATGGCGACTTCACTGGGGAAAGATTGACCTCTTGCTGGTCCATCCCTAAGTAGGTTGAGCCTATCTTTGTTTATATCTATATATGTGCTATTGTTGTTTATGTGTTATATGTTGTATATATGTTTGTCTAGATTTTCCTAGTTTTAAGGGTGCTTGGTGATTACTTATAAGTCCTATACCCGGAATTAGGCAAAGTTTAAGATAGGATGGCCGGTATAGTCATGTTAACTTTGAGGGAGTAATCCCAAAAAAGGAGGCATGAGATCCCCCACTCAGTGGAGGCCCCTTTGACTGTAGTGTCGTTTACTGAGTAATCAGGAAAATGTATTGCTTTCGACTTGGGAGCCTGCTGAAGCTGAGGACCGTAGAATACCAAACACATCTTGGCCTTTTAGGTGTAGTGCGGAACCTATGACAGAGTCATCCAGAAATAGTTGTCACGCGATACTACGCTCGGACGAGTTTTTCTTGAGAATATTACTAATTACTGAGTTAATCAGGAAATTGGTAATATCCGAAGGAAGGATGTAGACTCTGGGAACCTCTAGAACCTTATTTGGCAGGTGATAACTTTTAGGACAACACCTTATGGGTAGTACCTTCGACCTCATGCTCTTGACGTTGAACCTATGAACCCTATATGTGTTATCTTTTGTGTGATTGTTGCATCATGCATCCATGCACTCATAAGCATATTTTGAAGAAATCTTATTTCAAGGGACTTCAAAGTTGACCATTTGTGAATATCTCAGGTACTTTATAATGATGGATTCTGGAAAAAGAAAGACTGGGAAGTACAGTTTCAAGGATCCCAAGATAGATGAGTTGATCAGTCTAATTCCCGAGATCGAGTGTTTTGCCGATTTTTGGAAGAAGTATGGATCCATCATTCCTATTATGAAGCTTAGGATGAATGAGGGTATTCACTCGACCTTGATCCAGTTCTATGATCTGATGTATCATTGCTTTACTTTTCCTGACTATCAGTTGACGCCTACACTGGAGGAGTATTCTTATCTGTTAGATTTACCTGTTACCAATTATGTTCCTTTTACTGGTTTGGAGGGTGAGCCAAAACCACATGAGATTGCTGCTTTGGTTCATCTGGGGAAGTCTAAGGTGGAAGCCCATATGACTACTAAAGGAGGGATTAGAGGATTACCAACCTAGTTCTTATTGGAGAAAGCTCATTACTTTTCCAGGATGAAGAGTACAGTCGCTTTTGAGGCCATCTTTTCTCTACATGCTTACGGGTTGTTCTTATTTCCTAATGTAGAAAAGTTTATTGACATTAATGCTATCAGGATCTTCATGATTGGAAACCTAATTGCTAAGTTGTTGGGTGATGCTTATTACTCTATTCATCTTCGGAATTCTTATCATTGAAGGATGATTATCTGTTGCACGCCTTTGTTATACTGGTGGTTTATCTCTCATATGCCTTAGTCTGATGCTTTCTAGAATGTCAGGAAGGAACCCCATTGGGCTCCTAAGATCATGGAACTTACTCACTCGGATATTGATTGGTATCATCGAGCTTACCAGGATATACAGATTTTTGAAAGTTGTGGTAGTTTCCCCAATGTACCTCTTTTTGGTACAAGGGAGGAATTAACTATAAACCTGTTCTTGCACGACGACAGCTTGATTATCCGATGAGGGATAAACCAAATAGTATTCATTTGATTAGTTTCTTTATGAAGGAGGGAGAAGACCATAAGGAAGCTAGGGAGCAGATTGCAAAGGATTGGCGTCATATCCACAAGAAGAGTAGGAAAGACTTGGGACCTAGTGGTGTTGTTTCTTTGGAGCCATATCTTCAGTGGGTCCAAGCGAGGGTTATTCATTTGAAAATTCCGTATTCCTAGGAAACACATATGTCTGATTTATTTGTGAAAACCACCCCTCCTTTATTGGATGATCTAGAAGAGTTGCAACTTGCTTTGGTCAGGATGAAACAAGAAAAGGATGCTTAGAAGAACAAGTTCCAAACTTTAGAGATTTCCTTTAGAGCAGACTTGAAGGAAAAAGACAACTTGATTGAGATCCTTGAGAGTCGAGCGTTAGAGACTATGGAGAGGCAAGGGGATTTATTTTCTCCTAAGCCTCAATCATATGCTGATTACTCACTTCCTGATTCAGGTGATTGGAAGGAGGTTGTCACCAGGTATGCGGAAGAAAATCAGAGGTTGAAGGCTCAGATTATCAGGCCTACAGGGAAGCGCCCACATATAGAGTGATTTCCGACAACTTTACTTCTCAGGGTTTTAGACTTTGTTTTCATCTTGTACTTGGGATTGTTGAGACTTGTAACCTATTTTGAAGTTATTATAATAAAAATTTATAGTATTTCAAATGCGTTATTACTTTGATATTTGCAACGTGTCTATAAAACTTTAAATCCCTTGAAATATTAAATAACAAAATAAAATCATGTGCATTGCATGTCATGCATCATATTGCACATATTTCTTGAATTTGTTATGCATATCCAAGTGTCTTACCAAGCTTCTTTACTTTGTTGAGCAAGCTGACTCACCATTACAACACTCGGGCTAATTTCAGAAGGAAGATGGAAAACTTAGAAAAAGAGAATTGCGAGCTACGCGAGGAGGTTTCTGCTTTGAAGGCCGGCATGGCCAATCTCACTACTCTGATGGAATCTCTAGTGACTGCTCAGAATCAGCCATTGAGTGTTCAACTTCAACCGACAAGGGCTACTACTGAAGCTCCGACTGTTCCTGTATCCTCAACTCTGGCTATTTTTCATAATCGCATTCCTCAAGGTTATCCATGGGGAATGTCAGAGAACTTTGCGCCTGAAGATTTCAATCTTGGTCCTCAAGATACTCCAGTTGTTCAGACTATTGTTAATCTTACACCTCATGTGGTGCATGCTGCTCCTGCTGCACCTCCTTCTGTGAATATGGTTCAGTTTTTTAATGATGATGTGTGTCGTCCTTTTCCTCCACCAAGTGAAGACTTGGGTCTCTATTACAAAATGGATGATTTTCAAGAGCAGATTGACAAGATGCAGAGGGAGATGAATGCCCTCAGGGGAAAAGAGTTATTCGAGCTGAATGTGAATGAATTATGCTTGGTCCTGAATGTTAAGATACCTGAAAAGTTTAAGGTCACGAAGTTTAATAAGTACAAGGGAAACACTTTCCCTCGTGCTCATCTTGTAATGTATGTAAGGAGAATGTCTACCCATACTGATGATCAACGTCTGCTGATTCACTTTTTTCAGGATAGTTTGACTGGTGTGGAGTTGAAGTGGTATATGAGCTTGGCCTGCGTCAATATTCATACTTTCAATGACTTTGGAGAAGCATTTATCAAAAAATACAAGTACAACGTGGATATGGCGCCTGACCGTGATCAAATCAGGGTCGTGGTTCAGAAAGACAGGGAATCATTCAAAGAATATACACAGAGATGGCGTGAGGTAGTCGCCCAAGTGATTCCTCCCATGGAAGAAAAGGAGATGAATATGATTTTCTTGAAGACTCTGGGTGCTTTCTACTATGAAAGGATGGTAGAAAGTGCACCAAGTGACTTTACTGAAATGGTAGGCATGGGTATCCGTCTAGAAGAGGCTCTAAGAGAGGGTCATTTAACGAAGAGTGAAGGATATGGAGGTGCAAAGAAGCCATCTTATGGGTTTACCAGGAAGAAGGAAGGGGATGCAAATGTTGTTATGCAAGAGAGGAGGGTTAATCCTCCTAGAAGAAATTATCAGCATCATCAACAAGTCGCCTCAGTTACTCCAGTTGTTGGTGTAGCTCCAACCACCGTTGCTTATCAGAGACCATCCTAGCAGGGGAATCAAAGGTATAATCAGAGAAGGGAGAGTTATGACCCTATCCCTATGATTTATACAGAGTTACTACCGACATTGATTCAGAAGAAGTTGGTGCAGACCCAACCACCTCCCGCTGTACCATCACCATTGCCTTGGTATTACAAAGCAGACTAAACATGTGCTTTTCATCAGGGAGCACCAAGGAATAATGTTGAGAATTGTTATCCTTTGAATACTGAGGTGCAGAAATTGATGAAGTCTGGCATTCTATCTTTCAAGGATGTGGGTCCTAATGTGAAAGACAATCCTCTACCCAAGCATGGAGGAGCGAGTGTTGTGAACATGGTGGCCGTTTGTCCAGGCGACTTCTAGATTTTTGATATTCATCTGGTTAGAGGAGATTTGGTGAAATTGCATGCAGACCTCTGTGAATTTAGCTACTATACACATGACCATTCTGGTTGTGCTGTTTGCAGTACAAATATACAAGGTTGCAACAAGATCAAGGCTGATTTACAGGAGATGATGGATGAGGGCCTCATCAACATAATCAGGCCTAGGGCAGAGGATGAAGAGGATGTGAATATGGTTTCTAAATGCCCTGGAGAGTTCATAATTTTTTATGTGAAGTATATGAATGAAGACCTTGTGTAATTGCATGCTACTTTCTGCCACTTGGCTGGTCAGGTGGAACATCAGTATGGATCTTGCTGAATTTGTTGTCGAGACTCCCGAGGATGTTCAATCGTGAGGAAAGGTGTTTAGTTGTTGTTGGACAATGGAACTATCAAGGTTATAGGTCAAAGTGATGATTACCATGAAGTTGATATGATTGAGGTTTGTTTGGATGAAGAAGAGCCGGATGATGAGTATGCCTCTGCAGATGAGTATTTCTCCTCAGATGAGGATTTATTTTCCAGAGATGACTCAATAATGACTGATCGTGTTGAAGAGTGGCTAAACGTCATTGTGCCTTGTTTTGGTGCACCCGCCCATTTTGAAGTTGAGTATTATAGCAAGCCAGTTGTTACCCCATTGGTGATTAGTTTACCGGGTTCTGTCCCCTACAAGTCAGATAAGGCTGTACCCTACAAATATAATGTTACAATCTTAGAGGATGGTGTGGAAATTCCCATCTAGACAATTCCGGATGTTGGAAATATTCTTGAGACTAGCAGAGTGACCCGCAACGGTCGTATATTTGTACCAGTTATTCGAGGAGATGTTAATGCTGGAAAGAAAATTGTTGAGAATGTTGAACCCAAGAAGGCTACGGGTGAATCTAGTGGAGCTACGTTAGAGAAAGAAGAAGATGATATTTTGAATATAATCAAGATGAGAAACTATAGAATTGTAGATAAGCTACTACAGACTCCTTCAAAAATATCTATCTTGGCTTTATTGATGAACTTCTCTGCTCACAGAGAATCTCTGATGAGGGTACTGGATCAAGCTTTTGGGGAAAGTGACATGCCTAAAGACCAATTCAGCAGTGTAGTAGGGAATATTATGTCATGTAATAACCTGAGTTTTTGCGATAATGAATTTCCAAATGAAGGAAGGAATCATAACCTGGCCCTCCACATCTCTATGAATTGCAAGAATGATTCACTATCCAATGTGATGATTGATAATGGATCTGCATTAAATGTTATACCGAGGAGCACACTTATGAAGTTGAAATATCAAGGAACACCCATGCGCCTAATTGGAATTATTGTGAAAGCGTTTGATGGATCAAGGAAATCTGTTATCGGTGAAGTGGACTTTCCTATTCATATAGGCCAACATTTGTTTTAGATTACTTTCCAGGTCATGGATATTGTACCCACTTATAGATGTTTGAAAGGAAGGTCGTGGATACATGAGACAGGGGCTGTCACTTCAAATTTACACCAGAAACTGAAGTTTATACGTGAAGGAAAAGTGGTAATCATAAATGGAGAACAAACATTATTGATATCTCATTTGTCCTCTTTCCGCATTGTGGAGGCAGATGAAGCTGCTGTTGGAACCCAGTTCCAAGCCTATCCGTTGACAACATAAGAGGAAATGAGAATTTTATGGTTTCGCTTAAGGATGCGTAGCAAGTTGTACGTAAGGGTCATAGTGAAGTATGGGGACATATTGTTGATCCACCTGTAAACAAGAACAGAGCCAACTTGGGGTTCTATTTGAAGAATGACGGAGGTAAGACCATGAAGCAAAATTCTTCTGCAGGCAAGTATCAAGACATCTTCCGTAATAGGGGTTATCTTACTCCGACTGTTTCCGGGATTAATGCCATTGTGGAAGATAAATCAGAGCAAGAAATGCCAAATTATGTGACGTACGGAGTTAGGGTTCAGAATTGGATCACCATTGATGTTCCCTCTTGCATACATGTTTCAAAGTAATTTGTTTTGTTAATCTTTTTTGAAACGCTTTCACTCTGCCCAAGGTGGAAGTATTAATGTTGTATGGGTTTATCTGTTTGATGTGACTTTTAAAATCAATAATAAGAGTTGTCTTTGTTTCCTAAATTGTGTCTTTATTTTCTTCTTTTTCTTGGAAAATGGTAATTAGAAAAAAAAACCTTTCAAAATAAATAATAACTGAAATTAAATCTACATGATCACTTGTTATATGTGTCAGTTTCTAAAAACAATCATAAATCATATGTGCAGATTAATTAAAAAACTCGTTGAATATAATGACCCTGCACCCTCTCCCAATTTTGAATGTCCTGTGTATGGGGCCGAAGAAGAAGACTATGATGAGATTCCAAAAGAGGTCTCACGCTTGCTTGAGTGTGAGGAAAATGCCATTCAGCCATATAAAGAGCCATTGGAAGTAATCAATTTGGGTTCAGAAGAAGATCCGAAAGAAGTAAAGATTGGAGCATTTATGCATTCTGATGTGAAGAGCAGGTTGATTGAGCTGTTGAAAGAGTATATGGATATTTTCGCTTGGTCTTATCAAGATATGCCTGGTCTAGATACAGATATTGTAGAGCATTGTTTGCCATTGAAGCTAGAGTGTCCGCCATTGAAGCTAGATACAGGTTAATGCCGGTTTTCTTGTGACGTTCGTGTATCCTCAATGGATTGCCAATATTGTCCCAGTACCGAAAAAGATAGAAAAGTTCACATGTACGTAGATTACAGAGATCTAAATAAAGGTAGTCCAAAAGATGATTTTCCATTGCCACACATTGATATGTTAGTGGATAGCACAACAGAATTCAAAGTATTCTTGTTCATGGACGGATTTTCCGGGTATAATCAAATAAGAATGGCTCCAGAGGACATGGAAAAAACAATGTTTATCACACACTGGGGAACATTCTGTTACAGAGTGATGCCCTTCGGGTTGAAGAACGTTGGTGCAACGTACCAAAGGGCTATGACAACCCTATTCCATGATCTGTTACACAAGGAAATTGAGGTATATGTTGATGATATGATTGCTAAATCCCAGACTGAAGAAGGGCATGTATAAGATTTGTTGAAGTTGTTTCAGCATTTGAAGTAGTATCGTCTCTGCTTGAATCCAAATAAATGTACCTTCGGTGTTCGATCGGGGAAATTGTTGGGTTTCATTGTTAGCCAGAAAGGAATTAAAGTTGACCCTGATAAAGTCAAAGAAATTCAAGATATGCCAGCGCCGAGAACGTAAAAGTAAGTCATAGAGTTCCTCGGGCATTTGAATTATATATCCAGATTCATTTCCCACATGACTGCAACATGTGAACCGATCTTTAAGTTGTGTTAAAGAAAGATCAAGGTTGTGTGTGGACGGATGACTGCCAAAGGGCATTTGAAAGTATTAAAGAATATCTGCTTGAACCTCCTATCTTGCTCCCTCCTGTCGAAGTAAGACCTTTGATTATGTATCTCACAATGTTAGATAAATCCATGGGTTGTATTATGGGATAACAAGATGAAACGGGGAAGAAATAGTACACCATTTATTATCTCAGCAAAATTTTTACTGATTGTGAGTCGTGGTATTCGATGCTGGAAATGACATGTTGTGCTCTGGTCGGGGCAACAAAACGTTTGTGACATTATACGTTGAATCACACCACTTGGTTGTCTCCAAAATAGATCCAATCAAGTACATTTTTGAAAAGCCAGCTCTTACTGGGAGAATTGGCCGTTGGCAGATGCTGTTATCTGAATATGACATCAAATACCGTACTCAAAAAGCTATTAAAAGCAGCGTGTTGGCAGATTATCTTGCTCACCAACCAGTTGAGGATCATCAGTTTGTGAAGTATGAATTTCCCGATGAGGATGTGATGTTTCTGATAGTGAAGGATTATGATGAACCATTGCTTGAGGAAGGTCCTGATCCTGATTCTCGTTGGAGTATGATATTTGATGGAGTTGTGAATGCTTATGGTAAAGGAATTGGTGTTGTGATTGTCACTCCACATGGATCTCACATTCCTTTTACTGCAAGGTTGACATTTGATTATACTAATAATATGGCAGAATATGAGGCTTGCATCATGGGTCTCGAGGAAGCTATTCATCTCATAATTAAAATTCTAGATGTGTATGGTGATTCATCATTGGTAATAAAAAAGATTAAAGGAGAATGGGATACTCATCACCCCGGCTTGATCCCTTATAAATATTATGCTAGAAGGTTGTTACCCTTCTTTAATAAAGTTGAATTCTATCACATTCCTAGAGATGAAAATCAAATGGCGGACACTCTGGTAACTCTGGCTTCTGTGTATCAAGTGAATACTTGGAATGATATACCTAGAATTATGGTTCGACGACTGGATAGGCCCGCTCATGTGTTTACAACAGAAGACGTAGAAGATGAGAACCTTTGTATTATGATATCAAGCATTTTCTCCAAACTCAGGAATACCCGATTGGTGCATCGAATAAAGATAGAAAGACATTGAGAAGATTGGCTGGCAGTTTCTTCCTCAGTGAAAATGTGTTGTACAAGAGAAATTATGACATGGTCTTGCTCAGATGTGTGGATAGACACGAAGCGTACATGTTGATGCGTGAGGTTCATGAAGGGTCATTTAGCACTCGTGCCAATGGACATTCGATGGCTAAAAGGATGCTAAGGGAAGGTTACTATTGGCTGACAATGGAATTTGATTGTTACAAATTTGCAAAGAAGTGTCATAAATGCCATATTTATGCGGACAAGGTTCATGTGCCTCCGACACTTCTCAATGTGATCTCTTCCCCGTGGCCTTTCTCTACGTGGGGTATTTACATGATTGGAATGATAGAACCCAAAGCTTCGAATGGACACTGTTTTATCTTGGTAGCAATTGATTACTTCACCAAGTGGGTGGAGGCTGCTTCATATGCTAATGTTACTAAGCAAGTGGTTGTGGGCTTCATTAAGAATAATTTTATATGTCGGTATGGTGTGCTGAATTGAATTATCACTGACAATGGCTCGAATCTGAACAACAAAATGATGACAGAACTGTGTGAAGAATTCAAGATTATCCATCACAACTCATCTTTGTACAGGCCCAAGATGAACGGGGTTGTTGAAGCTGCTAATAAGAGTATCAAGAAGATTATCCAGAAAATGGTTATTACTTATAAGGATTGGCATGGAATGCTCCCTTTTTCTTTGCATGTATATCGAACATCTGTCTGCACTTCAACAGGAGCAACCCCATTTTCCTTTGTGTATGGAATGGAAGTTGTGCTCCCAATCGAGATTGAGATTCCCTCTTTGCATGTGATAATGGAAACCAAGTTGTCAGAGGCTGAATGGATCCATAACCGGTTTGACCAATTGAATTTGATCGAAGAAAAGAGAATGACAGCTTTGTGTCATGGACAGTTATATCAGAAAAGGATGAAGAAAGGTTTTGATAAGAAGGTCAAACCTCGAGAATTCAGAGAAGGAGATCTCGTGCTCAAGAAGATCATGTCTTTTAACGCTGATTCTAGGGGAAAGTGGACTCCCAATTTTAGGAAAACATTAGAGACATAAACAGAATAAATTTCCCGCTAAGTTGAAAACCCGCAAGGGCAGCTTAGGAAAAAGTTATGGACTTTCTTGGCAAGTAACTACATCAGATAAGACTTGATCATTGGAGCAACAATCTTCTCGGATCCTCATCACACTTCAACAGAAGCTGCTGCTAAGGATTTCAAAAGTTGTTAGAGGGAATAGTGGTCATTGTATCTCAATGTATCTTTTCCATTATATATTACCATTTTCGGAACTTTATAATTATCCATGGAGTCTCGCCATTCGCAGACTACCATTCTATTAATGAAATTTGAGCTTTTACCCAATTCTTTGTATTTCTTGTTTTATTTAGCTTGCAAAGACTCCATTTATTGTTAATAATAACTTTCAAATAGAAAAGATTAAATAACAAAATTGATTTTCAAAAAGAATTTACAATTTGCCTTTACTTTAAAATTTGTGACGCGAGAGAGAAAAAACAACAAAAGTGGTGATCCCAGGAATAGACGAACTCCAGTTGCTTTTAAGAAGTTTTGTTTCCTGGAGAAGTTTTTTTCAAGATGTTTCGCCGTATTGGGTTTGTAACTCCAGTATCCTCGGTCACATTTTGGTTCATTTCTCCTCTTTTCTGAGTTTGCATGATATGAAGATTCAATCCAATATTCCTCCAAAGAAGGTTTCGTTTGTTTAATAGAAGTTCTTTTTTCCAGAGAAGTTGGTACAATAATTACTCTCGAAGAACACGGGCCTCTGTTTTCAACAGTGAAGAACGTATATGGTTTTCCCTTTGTGAATGTGGTGTTGACCTCCCAAATAAAGTCGACACGAATCCCCTAATAAATGTTTTGATGATTTGATGTCCGTCTGCTCTACTTGAAATTGATTTTTCAAATCCCCAGTAGAGGCATTACTTTTGAAAATATTTGATTCCCCGTTAATGTCTGAGTGCTATTCTCTGGTAAAGCATGGGAGAGGATGTTATATCTTTGTATCTGTACTGTTTGGTCGCTATGTTTTGTTTACTTCCGAATTAAGTTTCTCCCCAATAAAGTTAAACCAGGCAATAGGCTTTGTTTTCTCAGTTGGCGCTTACTTTTTCTTGGATTGTTCATCTTGGATGTAATTTAGCCGAGTGTTGATTGTGCTAGAGTTGGTTTTGCCTGATTACTCCTAGTGTTGTATATCTGTTTTGTCAGCATATGCATGATAACACTCATACATTCATACATACATCATGCATAGCTAAAATTGGCAAATCATTTCTCATTCACATTCGTTAATACTTTGTTGACATATTACCCTGTTTTGCAGACTTATGTTGTCCTCTCTCCAATAGAGTGTTGGCCTTAAGCAAAAAGCATATATTCTTTCAATTTCCCCGCTGAGTTATCCCTCGTGGATGAATTTTTCTTTATCCTTCTTGTACAGCTCTTTGTCTGGATAATTTGGGTTTCCTTCTTGAGTTTATTTCTCAAAGGAAGTGGTTCAGACGACTGTCTCATTCCAGTTTATTTCTGGTTTGAATTTTTGATCATGGGCAATATTATTACTTTGGATTTTTGCAAGCTTCAAGCATTGGTTTAAGAATGTGCATTTGTAACAACAAGAAGTAGGTCTCTTTATTTGAGCAATTTGTACTTCCCTGTAAAAGTCGACGTAACCTTTTTGCTATCTTCTCTATGAATAGATAGTTTGTATTATGTTACCAAATTACTCCAGTGGATGGCAAGACTTTCAATATCACAGAGACAGTTCATTGTGGAATCTTTACAAGTGGTAGTCTATTTATTTGAGACAACTTATATGTTACCCTTTCCAGGCGGAGTGCTTTGGTTAAAGAAGAAGTTGAGACCTGTTCTAGGTGAAATGCCATAATTTTAGGGAAACTTGTTATGTTTTTTCTACCTTTAGTGAATGTTGGTAGTCATCGTTAATGAACATAGGTGTTATGATATTATCTCTCTACCTTCAGTGAAAGTTGGTAGGTCACCTTTAGTGAAAGTTGGTGCTTGTTATCTTTTTGCTACCCTCAGTGAATGTTGTTAGTTCATCGTCAGTGAACGGAATGCTATGATATATTCTCTTTCTACCTTTGGCGAAAGTTGGTAGGTCACCTTTAGTGAAAGTTGGTGCTTGTTATCTATTTGCTACCCTCAGTGAATGTTGGTAGTTCATCGTCAGTGAATGGAGATGCTATGATATATTCTCTTTCTACCTTCAGTGAAAGTTTGTAGGTCACCTTCAGTAAAAGTTAGTGCTTGTTATCTTTTTGCTACCCTCAGTGAACATTGGTAGTTCACCGTCAGCGAACGGTGATGCTATGATATATTCTCTTTCTACCTTCAGTGAAAGTTGGTGCTTGTTATCTTTTTGCTACCCTCAGTGAATGTTGGTAGTTCATCGTCAGTGAATGGCGATGCTATGATATATTCTCTTTCGACATTTAGTGAAAGTTGGTAGGTCACCTTTAGTGAAAGTTGGTGCTTGATATCCTTTTGCTACCCTCAATGAATGTTGGTAGTTCATTGTCAGTGAACGACGATGTTATGATATATTCTCTTTCTACCTTCAGTGAAAGTTTGTAGGTCACCTTCAGTAAAATTTGGTGCTTGTTATCTTCTTGCTACCCTCAGTGAACGTTGGTAGTTCATCGACAGTGAACGGTGATGCTATGATATATTCTCTTTCGACATTTAGTGAAAGTTGGTAGGTCACCTTTAGTGAAAGTTGGTGCTTGATATCCTTTTGCTACCCTCAATGAATGTTGGTAGTTCATTGTCAGTGAACGACGATGCTATGATATATTCTCTTTCTACCTTTAGTGAAAGTTGGTAGGTCACCTTCAGTGAAAGTTGGTGCTTGTTATCTTTTTTCTACCCTCAGTGAACGTTGGTCGTTCATCGTTAGTGAACGACGATGCTATGATATATTCTCTTTCTACCTTCAGTGAAAGTTGTTAGGTCACCTTCAGTGAAAGTTGGTGCTTGTTATCTTTTTTCTACCCTCAATGAACGTTGGTAGTTCATCGTCAGTGAATGGTGATGCTATGATATATTCTCTCTCTACCTTCAGTGAAAGTTGGTAGGTCATCTTCAGTGAAAATTGGTGCTTGTTATCTTTTTGCTACCCTGAGTGAACGTTGGTAGTTCATCATCAGTGAACAGCGATGCTATGATATATTCTCTTTCTACCTTCAGTGAAAGTTGGTAGGTCACCTTTAGTGAAATTTGGTGCTTGTTATCTTTTTGCTACCCTCAGTGGACGTTGGTAGTTCATCGTCAGTGAACAGCGATGCGATGATATATTCTCTTTCTACATTCAGTGAAAGTTGGTAGGTCACCTTCAGTGAAAGTTGGTACTTGTTATCTTTTTGCTACCCTTAGTGAATGTTGGTAGTTCATTGTCAGTGAACGATGATGCTATGATATATTCTCTTTCAACCTTCAGTGAAAGTTGGTAGGTCACCTTCAGTGAAAGTTGGTAGGTCACCTTCAGTGAAAGTTGGTAGGTCACCTTCAGCGAAAGTTGGTGATTGTTATCTTTTTGCTACCTTCAGTGAATGTTGGTAGTTCACTGTCAGTGAACGGAAGTGTTATGATATTTTCTCTACTTTCTACCTTCAGTAAACGTTGGTAGCTCACCATCAGTAAACGTCGGTGTTGTTATTTCTTTCCTCTTTAGTAAAAGTGGGTGTATCGTTTGACTTTCTATCACCATGTATGAGTCAGGTCTTTTGACCCACCACTGATTTATATTTATGGTCGGGTTTCTCTCTTGTTTATTTATTTTGTTACCTCCCCAATTTTGTTTTGCGTCCCTTTGGAGTTGTCCGTGTGCATTCATATTCATAAGCATTACATGGCGTCTTAGGGCCAAAAATTGGGTTTGTTTTATATTTAAGAATCTTCGATCGCGTCGACACGAAGATTTTTAACCTTCGTATCTCCGGATAGAAAAACTTAAAAAAGGTCAGCTGTTGTACCCTAATTTCCCCCCTAAGATCCCTTCATCATACCATATTGATTCAATCACAAAAAAATCACATTTGGGCTTTTGTTCCTCCTCCCTACCTTTTGTTTTGCTCTTTGAGGAATCACCAAGCACCTTGACTGATTTTCTTTTGAGGTCATGAATATTTTGTCTTAATTTTTCCTTTTAATTAATAAAATTCAATGTTGGTTTGTCTTTCTTGTTACTAATGTAGGTAAAGGCAATGAGATTTAGCAAGTTGCTCCATGGGTTCATGAGTTTATTTCAGTAGAAATGTTCAAGACTGAGCCATTAGATTGACTAGACTTTATACAAATCAAAATAAAAATCGCCACCGCGCTTTATTGTTTCCAGAGGAATGGGAAAAGAGCGAATAACCCAAAAAAGGGGGAAAGATTCCAGGTAAGGGGGTTGGTTATGCAAAGGGAAGGTATTAGCACCCTAAACATCTACGGTACTCCGCAGGAACCTCTTTGTAAAAATATGTATATTTTGGCTATAAAAATGTGTTGTATATAAAATGAATAGTGGAGGTGAGAAAAGAAGTATTTTTTTATGATTTTTTCACCCGCCGCGGTTGCGAACCTTTAGTGCCTACGTACCACCTTTCGTGCAATAGGGGATCAGGGTACACGTAGTTCCTCTTTTAAAAGTTTGAAACACAAGTGTGTTGGTTAATTTTATGAGATAAGACATCATCGTCATTGTCCGTGTGGAAAACATACTTACTACCCACAATCATGAGAAAGGAGAATTTGCTTCATCTCAAAGTGGAAGGTATGGCTTGGATTTTTAAAATCAACAATGCCTCACTCAACACCCAAGTGGAAAAGTTCTCTCTTCACTACATATTGTAGAAGTATAGTTGTTTGCATCACTACAAGGATTGACAAGAGTCTAACCTTTTGAGAAAAGTTTAAATATAAAAGCCAAAGTGGAAAAAATGATTTGAAATGAAATTGATTGACTTTTAGTCTACTCATAAAAAATGTCAAGGTATTGTTAAGTTGATTGAAGTTTATTTATGAAAATGTTTTGAAAATGCATGGACCTAAGTCCAAGTTTATTATGAAAGTGTTTCAAGTTTAGAAATAAGAAGAGTTTTCAAAAAGGGGAGGGAGAATATTTTTAAAATTAAAGAAGGTGGGAGGAGAAGAAGAGGCTATCCTAAAGCATAAGGTAAAAGCCAAGGATAAGAACCGTTTAACCAACAAGAAGCCAAAGCTTGACATTATGAGTCAAGATAGAATTCCCATTCTTTTGATTGAAACCAAGCAAGCCAAAATACTAGACCTCTTCAAATGTATTAAGTCTTCACAAAAATTGGGCAGAGTAACGGCTGTATACAGGTGAATTCCAGATTACAAACAAAGGATGCAATCACAAAAACCTGCACAAAAATAAAATAAACAAGCAACCCAATGTTTTTAGGTAAACCTCAAGAGCTCCAGACAAAATAATCAGATAAGATCACAAGGTCTCCAAGATAGGCCAAGGTTTCTAATCCTAAGTCCAAGAAAAAGTCCACTGCTCCATAATGCCAAGGATAGTAACCAAATAGTCTAAGTACCATTAAGAGTTTTTTAGGGTTTAAGTTGATTATTAAGTATCTTAGGAAAAGAAAAAAGAAAAGCTCAAGTGAGTAAAGTAAAAAATGACAAGAATATAAATGCTCAAATGAGCAAAGATGAAAATGGCATGAAATGAAAAATGCTAAAAAATAAATAGTACATAAAGCATAATAGAATAAAATCATAAAATAAGCAAGTCAATAATTAGTTGTTAGTTTGATGACCATCTTGAAACTTGCATTTGGAACTCATTAGAGGATTGGTAGAACCAAAGCCTCCACACAACAAGTTGCATTTGCTTTTTGTCAAGTATATCATCCATTTGGAATTCTCATAAGTACCATTTAATGATCAACGATGTTTAAGTGATCTGCGTTGACCATAGTGTTGTAGATCCATTAGAGGATTGGTAGAACCAAAGCCTCCACACAATGAATCTCAAGGTTATTGGATCAAAGAGATCAAATTAACATACTTGGGATTGCAATCATAAGTTTGGGCCACGAATGATCATTTATTCGAATCGGGACAAAATTTAGCGCTTTGTTAAGCAATCGTAAGTGGACTTATATAGAAGTCGCGCCTATTTTGAGGCCGGTCAATAGCAATATATGCACCATTTGTTTTGAGACATGATATAGAGATCATGCTCTAACAACATTTAGTGCAATGAGAAGGGAATGAGATGAAGAAGAATTAGGGTAAAAAGAAAAAACCACATTTAAATTAAAATTTAATCAAACTATTATTAAAATCATTCATCCATCTTTTGGGGAGTTAAACTCAACACCATGGATCCAATGATGTTAATAAAGCCATGATCAAAAGATCAACCCAAGACAGCCAGAAAATATTCACAAAATATTAATATATTTAATATATGCATTAAAGGGTTTTAAAAAGGTTTAAAAAATGGAAAAATAATAAGGAAAATGTCAATCATATTCAAATTAAACAAGAAATGAAATATAAGACCATAGAAAAATCAGAAAATAGTTTAAGTAATTATACAAATTTTTTGAGAATTTTTAAAAGTCAGAAACTATTTTTAAAAATTAAAGTAAATGGGTGAAATAAAAAAAAACAGTTAAAAATAGTAAAGCCAGAGACAAAAATAAAATAAGGTCACCAATATTTATCACAAGTTCATTGGATCATTCCGTAATTTTTTCAGAATTTAAAAATGTGTAAAAGTATTTTTAAACATTTTAAATAAATCAAATAAGTGAAAAATTCATAAAAAAATTCCAAAACACAAAATTAATTTGTGAAAAAATAAAAAACAGAAAGAGAATAATCAAAAATATTTTTCATAATTTTTTTGGATTTTTTGGACTAAAAATGAATTTTCTATGATTTTTTGAAATTTAAAACAATTAAAATATAAAAATCAGAAAAAGTAAATAAAAGAAAAAGACGTGGACCATTGGATGAGAGTCAAAACGCGTTAGTAATCAAATCCAAAGGATCTGGCGCGCTGTGCATATCATGGTCTTTAGTGAATAATGTACAGAATCATTAATAAATCAGATTTTTGAAAAAAACAAATGGCACACTTTCATTGCTTAGAAGATGACACGTTGGTCATCTTCAACCACCAGCCTTCACGAATTGCAGGTCTCTCAAACTGTAAAATCAAAAGCTCAGAACTATGCCATTCACTTCGTCTCTTCATGACGAAAACAACCACACCCTCGCGCCAAATTTATATAAACTGTAACTCAAGCAATTTGGAAAGAAAGTTTTGAAAAGGGATTTGAAAATTCATGGTCAAAACGTGCTTATAGATAAAAGTAAGTGTTGCGACTAGAACCAGGGAAATGAGAGCAACACAATGATACCAAAGTTTTGAAGAATTGATGAAGGAATCTACCTATTGAAGTTGAGTTGCAGAGCTCTGAAACTGGACTTCTATGGAGCAAAATAGGGCACGATTCTTAAATGTGATTATATGGTTAGCTTCAGGGAATATCAAGGAAGGTGAATTGATGAAGAAAATGGATTGAAAAAGGCTTGATAATAGGATTCGAAGTAACTAAATTCTGAGTTGTGAAGCAAGTTTGGCAGGGTGATTCTGGCTATCTAAGCTTGGGAAATTGAATGGGGGATGACCCTTTATTTATAGAGAATCAAATGGGATGCTCAAGCATGTGGAATGATGCAAATTGGAGGGAAATCGTGTGAACCTGATGCACGAGCAAAGTGTGATCTGATTTGCATCAAAACTCATCTAATCCTTGCGTTTCAAGGCTCTAATCCACTTTGGCAACTTGGTTAAACATGTTTAGATCATAAACGCGTGCTAATTTGATGTTTAAAGGCAAAAACATGGATTTCAAATTCTGACTTATGGAGAAACTTCAGTTCCAAGTTACCAAGTTCAATCTAATGGCATTTCCACCTCAGGGGGTCTTAGGGAAAAATTATTAATGCTTTGGAAAGATGAGGTGACAAGCTTTGTAATGGAAAAAGAATGGAATTAGATGGAGGCTTGAGATGAAATTTACATGGAGTCAAAGTTGAAGAAAAAGAGTTGACTTTCCATACTTAGAAATATTTCAAATTCATCTTAAAAAATGACCTATAATCTCTTGCATCCAAACATAGCCTTCTACTTAGAATTTGCTGTTGACAAAAAAAGATGGAATGAAGTAGATCTCTTGAGTGACATTTTTCAATTTGAATCACTCAAAATCACCAAAAATTGAGCAAGTTATGACTTGTTGAATTTGGCCAAAAATCATGAAATGACCTATAATCTTTTGCATTCTTAAGGAAACTTCCATCCATTTTCTTACTTTGCACATAAAAGAAGGCATGAAGTACACAGCCTTAGGATCATAATGAAAAAAGAATGGGCTCAAGGTGATAAACATTTACCAAGTTATGACCATTTGAAGTCACATATTAAAAATTTGGGATTTATCTAGATGACTTGTAATCTTCCCTCTTCACCAAGTTCCTTCCACATGAAAACTCCTTGGAACTTTTGAAGTGATTTGTTGGTGACTCTTTGAAGAGAAGAATGTTTTTGGAATCACTCAAAAATACCAAAATATGAGCAAGATATGCCCCTCTGAAGTTCAAAACCCTAGCCTCTAGATCAAGAGAAAGCTTGGTGGAACTTTGTCAAGTTTGAATAAACTTTTTGTGCCATTATTCTTCCTCTGTGAATAGATATTGCTGAGGATGATGATGAGGACTCATGGCCACCAAAACCATTTTCACCAACTCTTCCAAAACAAATTCAATGGTGAGGTTTGAATTTCTCAAGCTTTTGACTAGGGCATGGAAATAAACTCATGAACCCATGAAGCAACTTGCTAAACCTCATTGCCTTTACCTACATTATTAACAAGTAAGATAAACCAATATTGCATTTTGTTAATTAGAGAGATAAATCAAAGCAAAATATCTATGATTAAAAAAGAAAACAAGTCAAGGTGCTTGGTAACTCCTCAAAGAGCAAAGCTAAAGATATGGAGAAGAACCAACATCCCTAATGTGATTTTGTGGTGATTGAAACAATATGGTATGGTGAAGGGGTCTTAGGGGCAAAAATTGGGGTACAACAGCTACCCTTATTTAAGTTTCTTCTATCTAGAGATATGAAGGTTGAAAATCTTCGTGTCGCCATGATCGAAGTTACTTAAATATAAAACAAACCCTGTTTTTGGCCCTAAGATGCCATGCAAATGTTTATGAATATGAATGCATATGAATGGAACATAAGAGACGCAAAGTAGCATTGGGGAGGCAACACAAAAAACAGAAACAAAAGAGAAATCCTACCAGGAAAATAAATCACTGGTAAACCACGAGAATATAATCAGAGAGGAGGATAACAAGCATCGACGTTCACTGAATATATCATACCACCGCCGTTCACTGATGATAAACTATCAACGTGCACTGAAGATAGCAAAAAATAAGAAACACCGATGTACACTGTCGATGTACTACCAATATTAACTGAAGGTAGAAAGAGAAAATATCATACCACCGCCGTTCACTGACGATGAACTATCAACGTTCACTGAAGGTAGCAAAAAGATAAGAAACACCGACGTTCACTGCCGATATACTACCAACGTTCACTGAAGGTAGAAAGATAAAATATCATACCACCGCCATTCACTGATGATGAACTATCAACGTTCGATGAAGATAGCAAAAAGATAAGAAACACCGACGTTCACTGCCGATGTACTACCAACGTTCACTGAAGGTAGAAAGAGAAAATATCATACCACCACCGTTCACTGATGATGAACTTTCAACGTTCACTAAAGATAGAAAAAAGATAAGAAACACTGACGTTCACTACCGATGTACTACCAACGTTCACTGAAGGTAGAAAGAGAAAATATCATACCACCGTCGTTCACTAACGATAAACTATCAACGTTCACTGAAGATAGCAAAAATATAAGAAACACCAACGTTCACTGTCAATGTACTACCAACATTCACTGAAGGTAGAAAGAGAAAATATCATACCACTGCCGTTCACTAACAATGAACTATCAATGTTCACTGAAGATAGCAAAAATATAAGAAACACTGACGTTCACTGCCGATGTACTACCAACGTTCACTGAAGGTAGAAAGAGAAAATATCATACCACCGTTGTTCACTGACGATGAACTATCAACGTTCACTGAAGATAACAAAAAGATAAGAAACACCAACGTTCACTGCCAATGTACTACCAACGTTCACTGAAGGTAGAAAGAGAAAATATCACACCACCGCCGTTCACTGACGATGAACTATCAACTTTCACTGAAGATAGAAAAAAGATAAGAAACACCGACGTTCACTGCCGATATACTACCAAAGCTCACTGAAGGTAGAAAGAGAAAATATCAAGCTTCCCCAAGATTCTGGTGTTTTGCCAAGAACAGGTCTCAACTTCTTTTTTAACCAAGGACATCTGCCTGGAAAGGGTAATACGTAACCCGTCTCAAATAAAGATACTTCCACTTATTGTCAAAAGGAATTGCAAAGAGAAATGACTTTCTAGGAATAGAAATATGACTTCCCGGAGAAATACCACGATATTCCTGCTGAGGAGATAAAGTCTTCCTGTGCAAAATAAATGCACAAACAAAAACTCAAAGTTTTCAGAAATCCATAATAAATGATATCGTCATGCAATCATAAATCCAATTCAGAAATATACTGGAGCAAGACGGCCAATGCAGATTCATCCTTTGAGAAATAAACTGAAGAGGGAAAACCAAATGCAACTAAGCAAAGAGCGCTGCAGGAAAGGTTAGAACACAATGTCAATGATCAATGATTTTTAGCAATGCATGATGTATGTATGAATGTATGAGTGCTATTGTGAATATGCTGATAAAAAGGATACATAATCGGCGCAGACAAATGAAACCGCCTCAGGTACTAAAAAAATTGGGCTACGCTTCAACCAGAAAGATCAATCCAAGAAAGGTAAAAGCGATTGCGGAAACCAAACCTATTGCCTTAACTTCACTGAGGAGAAACAGTTTTCCAAAAACAACATGCCTATTGGAGATTGCAAGATCAACCTCAAATAAAGCAGACTGACGTCGAAACAACCAAACCTCACTGGGGGATTCAAGCCTACCTCCCTGGAGAAAAACTGCGGATTGAAAATTTTCATCACGAACCCTCATTCCAACAAGAGATTCCCTGGGATAACCTTCCCAGGAAATCAAGAAGTCAACACTAGTGCCATTACTGTAAAAAGAACAACATCTCATCATACCAAGGGAATAAAACCTTTCATTATATGAGGGAAGACTTTGCTGGGGAATCTGGGATAGAGGCTTCTGACCATGCAAACCCAAAATCAAAAGCGAACCAAGACTTGACTTGGGATAATGGGATCACAAACCCAATATTGTACCTTGCACCCACTGATATCGTCTTTAACTATCTGGGGAATACACAAAGATTGAGCACATACCAGCAAAATGACTTGAGAAAACCTTCATGAAGGGAGTAAACCTTCTTAAAACAACCAGAGTTTGTTCATTCTTGGGATCACCATTTTTGTTGTCATTGTTTCATCACAAATCCCAAAGTAAATTGAATTGTAAAGATCTCCTTTTTTTTGAAAAGTCAATTTTTCTTTTTAATCTCTTTGCTTTAAAAGTTATTATCAGTAATAAATGAAGTCTTTGTAAGTTAAATAAAAATAAGAACACAAAGAATTGGGAAAAAGATCGAATTTAATTAATAGAATGGTAGTCTGCGAATGGAGAGACTCCATGGATGATTACAAAGTTTGGGAAATGGTAATACATAATGGAAAAGATACATTGAGATACAATGACCACTATCCCCCATAGCAACTTTTGAAAACCTGAGCAGCAACTTTCGTTGAAGTATGGTGAGGATCCGAGAATATTGTTGCTTCGACGATCAAGTCTCATTTGACGTAGTTACTTGCCAAGAAAATACCTAACTTTTGCCTAAGATTCCCTTGCGGGTTTTCAACTTAGCGGGAAATTTATTTTGTTTATGTCTCTAATTTTTTCCTAAACCGCCCTTTCGGGTTTTCAACTTAGCGAGCTGTTCTTTTATTTCTTTAGGAAAAGTATTTGTTGACTGCGTCAGCATTCATGGGACGTGGGAACTCCTCGCCATCCATAGTTTCAAGAATTAATGCACCACCAGAGAAGGCTTTCTTGACAAAATACGGGCCTTCAAAATTGGGAGTCCACTTGCCCCTAGAATCAGTGTTGAAAGACATGATCTTCCTGAGCACGACGTCGCCTTCTGTGAATTCACGAGGTTTGAATTTTTTATCAAATGCTTTCTTCATTCTTTTCTGATATAACTTCCCATGACACAAAGCTGTCATTCTCTTCTCTTCAATCAAATTCAATTGGTCAAACCTATTCTGAACCCATTCAGCCTCTATCAATTTGGCTTCCATTATCACACGCAACGAGGGAATCTCTACCTCAACAGGGAGTACAGATTCCATTCCATGCACTAGGGAAAACAGGGTTTCTCCTGTTTAAGTGTGAACAGATGTTCGATATCCATGCAGAGAAAAATGGAGCATTGCATGCCAATCCTTATAAGTGACAACCATTTTCTGGATAATTCTCTTGATATTCTTATTAGCAGCTTCAACAGCCCCATTCATCTTTGGCCTGTATGGAGATGAATTGTGATGGACATTCTTGAATTCTTCGCACAATCCAGTCATCATCTTGTTGTTCAAATTTGAGCCATTGTCAGTGATGATTCTGCTTGGCACACCATATCAGCATATAAGATTATTTTGGATGAAACACACAACCACCTGTTTGGTAACATTGGCATATGAAACAGCCTCTACCCATTTGGTAAAGTAGTCAATTGCTACCAATATGAAACGGTGTCCATTTAAAGCTTTGGGTTCTATCATCCCGATCATGTCAATACCCCACATAGATAAAGGCCATGGGGAGAAAATCACTTTGAGAAGTGTCTGAGGTACATGGATCTTATCTGTGTAAATCTGGGATTTATGGCACTTCTTTGCAAATTTGTAACAATCGGATTCCATTGTCAACCAAGCCCTTAGCATCTTTTTAGCCATTGAATGTCCATTAGCATGAGTGCCAAATGAACTTTCATGGATCTCATGCATTAACATGTCTGCTTCGTGTCTATCCACGCATCTGAGCAAGACCATGTCAAAATTTCTCTTGTATAAGACATTTTCACTGAGGAAGAAACTGCCTGCCAATATTCTCAGTGTCTTTCTATCTTTCTTTGACGCACCAAATGGGTATTCTTGAGTCTGAAGAAAATGCTTGATATCATAATACCAATGTTTTTCATTTGTTACTTCCTCTGTCGCAAACACATGAGTGGGCATATCCAGCTGTCGAACTGTAATTCGGGGTATATCATTCTAAACATTTACTTGGCACATGGAAGCCAGAGTTTCTAGAGCATTTGCCATTTGATTTTCATCTCTAGGAATGTGATAGAATTCAACTTTATTGAAGACGGGTAGTAATCTTCTAGCATAATATTTGTAAGGGATCAAGCCAGGGTGACGAGTGTCCCATTCTCCTTTAATCCGATTTATTACCAAAGCTGAATCACCATACACATCTAGAATCTTGATTCTGAGATCGATAGCTTCTTCAAGACCCATTATGCAAGCCTCATATTCCGCCATATTATTAGTGCAATCAAATGTTAACCTCGCGGTAAAAGGAATATGCGATCCATGAGGAGTAACAATCACAACACCAATTCATTTACCATAAGCATTCACAACTCCATCAAATACCATACTCCAACGAGATTCAGGGTCGGGGCCCTTCTCAGACAATGGTTCATCATAATCTTTCACTTTCAAGAACATCACATCTTCATCGGGGAATTCATATTCTGCAGACTGATGATCTTCCACCGGCTGGTGAGCAAGGTAATCTGCCAACACACTACTTTTGATAGCCTTTTGAGTGCAGTACTCGATATCATATTCAGATAACAACATCTGTCAGCGGGCAATTCTCCCAGTAAGAGCAGGCTTTTCAAAAATGTACTTGATTGGATCCATTTTGGAGATCAACCAAGTGGTATGATTCAACATATACTGCCGTAAACGCTTTGCTGCCCAGGCCAAAGCACAACATGTTTTTTCTAGCATAGAATACCGCGACTCACAATCAGTGAAATTTTTGCTGAGATAATAAATGGCGAACTCTTTCTTTCCTATTTCATCTTGTTGTCCCAGAATACAACCCATGGATTTATCTAACACTGTCAGATACATAATCAACGATCTTCCTTCTACAGGAGGGGGCAAGATAGGAGGTTCAAGCAGATATTCTTTAATACTTTCAAATGCCCTTTGGAAGTCATCTGTCCACACACAACCTTGATCTTTCTTTAACAACTTAAAGATCGGTTCACATGTTGCAGTCATGTGGGAAATGAATTTGGAAATATAATTCAAACGCCCGAGGAAACCCCTGACTTGCTTTTCAGTTTTTGGTGCTGACATTTCTTGAATTTCTTTGACTTTGTCAGGGTCAACTTCAATTCCTTTCTAGCTAACAATGAAACCCAACAATTTCCCCAATCTAACTCCGAAGGTGCATTTATTTGGATTCAGGCGGAGACGATACTTCCTCAAACGCCGAAACAACTTCCACAAATCTTCTATATGTCCTTCTTCAGTTTGGGATTTGGAAATCATATCATCAACATATACTTCAATTTCTTTGTGCATCATATCATGGAATAGGATTATCATAGCCCTCTGGTACGTTGCACCAACGTTCTTCAACCCGAAGGGCATCACTCTGTAACAGAATGTTCCCCAGGGTGTGATAAACGTTGTTTTTTTCATGTCCTCTGGAGCCATTCTTATTTGATTATACCTGGAAAATATGTCCATGAACGAGAATACCTTGAATTTTGTTGTGCTATCCACTAACATGTCAATGTGTGGCAATGGAAAATCATCTTTTGGACTAGCTTTATTTAGATCTCTGTAATCTACGCACATGCAGACTTTTCCGTCTTTTTTTGATACAGGGACAATGTTGGCAATCCACTGAGGATACACTGACGTCACAAGAAAACCAACATTAATCTGCTTTAGGACATCCTCTTTGATATTTACTGCCATTTCCGGGTGGGTTCTTCTCAACTTTTGTTTAACTGGCAGACACACTGGCTTCAACGACAAATGATGCTCGACAATGTCTGTATCTAGACCAGGCATATCTTGATAAGACCAAGAAAAAATATCCACATACTCTTTCAATAGCTCAATCAACCCGCTCTTTACATCAGGACGCAACGATACTCCAATCTTGACTTCCTTCAGATCTTCTTCTGAACCCAAATTAACCACTTCCAAAGGCTCTTTATATGGCTGAATGGTATGCTCCTCGTGCTCAAGCAACCATGAGACCTCTTCTGGAATCTCATCATAATCTTCTTCTTTGGCCCCAAACACAGGACAATCAAATTTGGGAGAGGGTGCAGGGTCATTGTATTCAACGGGTTTTTTAATTAATCTGCACATGTGATTTATGATTGCTTTTAGAAACTGACACATATAAAAAGTGATCATGCAGATTAATTTTCAGTTATTTTTTATTTTGAATGGTTTTTTTTATTACCATTTCCCAAGAAAAAGGCAGAAAATAAAAGACATAATTTTGGAAGCAAAGACAACTTTTATTAATGATCTTAACAGTTATAGCAATCAGATAAGCCCTACAACATTAATACTTCAACCTTGGGCAGAGTGAAAGCTTTTTAAAAGAAAGAAACAGATTAACAAAACAAATTACTTTGAAACTTGTATGCAAGAAAGAACATCAATGGTGACCCAATTCTGAACTCGGACTCCATGCGTCACATAATTCGGTACTTCCTGCTCTGCTTCATCCTATTCAACAACATTAATTCCAGAACCAATCGGATGGAGGTAGCCTCCGCTGCGGAAAACATCATGATAACTGTTCACAGAAGACTTTGACTTCAAACTTTCGCCTTTGCCATTCCTCGAAGAGAAACCCAAACCAACTCTGTTTTTGTTCACGGGTGGATCCACAAGTCGTCCCCAAACTGCATTATGACCATTGCGCACAACCTGCTGCGCATCCTTCAGAGAGACCACAAAATTCTCATTCTTCCTTATGTTGTCAATGGATAGGGCTTGGAATTGGGTTCCAACAGCAGCCTCATCTGCTTCTACAATACTGAAAGAGGATAGATGGGATATCAATAACGCCTGCTCCCCATTTATGATCACTACCTTCCCTTCAGGCATAAACTTTATCTTCTGACGCAGAGTTGAAGTGACAGCCCCTGCGTCGTGTATCCATAGCCGTCCTAGCAAATAACTATACACGAGAATAATGTCCATTACCTAGAAAGTTATCAAGAACAAATGTGGTCCTATGTGGATGGGTAAGTCCACCTCACCGATGACAGATTTCCTCGACCCATCAAAAGCCTTCACAATGATGCCACTTGGGCGCATATGAGTTCCTTGATACTTTAACTTCACGAGGGTACTTCTTGGTATAACATTCAATGTAGATCCGTTATCAATCAGCACATTGGATAGCGAGTCATTCTTGCAGTTCATAGATATGTGAAGGGCCAGGTTGTGATTCCTCCCTTCATCTGGTAACTCATCATCGCAAAAACTCAAGTTGTTACATGACGTAATGTTTCCAATTACGCTGTTGAATTGATCTAACGACATGTCATTCTGTACAAAATCCTGGTCTAGTACTCTCATCAGTGATTCTCTATGAGCGGAGGAATTCATCAATAATGCCAGGATGGATAAATTTGAAGGAGTCTGCTACAGCTGATCTATAATTTTGTAGTCACTCATTATAATTACCTTCAGGATATCATCCACTTCTTTCTCTAATGTAGCTCCACTAGTCTCTCCTGCAGTTTTCTTAGGCCCCTCGTTCTCAGCAATTTTCTTTCTAGCAATAACATCTCTTTGAATAACCGGCGCAAACACACGACCACTACGGGTCACCCTGCTATTATCAGCTATATTTCCAACATCTCGCATTTGCTGGATGGGAACTTCCACCCCGTCTTCTAAGATTGTAGCGTTGTATTTGTAAGGAACAACCTTATCTGATTTATAAGGATCATGTCCCGGCAGGCTAATTACCAATGGGGTAACAGCTGGTTTGCTATGGTACTCCACCTCAAGATGAGCGGGTGCACCAAAACAAGGTATAATTACGTTTACACCTTCCTCAACACAATCAGCCCTCAAAAGGTCATTTCCGGAAAATAAATCTTCGTCTGAAGAGAAATACTCATCCGCGGAGGCATAATCTTCCTCTGACTCTTCTTCCATTAAACAAACTTCAACCATATCAATCTCGTGATAATCATCTCTTTGACCTGTGATCTTGATAGTTCTGTTGTCTAACAGAAATTGAACACCCTCTCTCACAATAGAACATCCTCGGGGGTCTTGACAACAAACTAAGCAAGACCCGTATTGGTGTTCCACCTGTCCAGCAGTACGACAGAAGGTAGCATGCAGCTGCACGAGATCCTCATTCAAATACTCCACATCAAAAATTCTGAATTCACCAGGACATCCAGAAACCATATTCACTTCCTCCTCATATTCTTCCCTAGGCCTTATTATATGGATTAAACTTTCATCCATCATCTTCTGTAAATCAGCCTTTATCTTCTCGCAACCTTGTATGTCTGTACTGCACACAGCACAATCGCGTTGGTCATGCGTATAATAACTGAATTCACAGAGGTCTGCGTGCATCTTCACCAAATCCCCTCTAACCAGATTAATGTCAAAAATCCGGAAGTCACTTGGACAACCGGCCACCATATTCACAGCATTCACTCCCCCGTGCTTGGGTAGAGTATTGTCTTTCACATTAGGTACCATGTCTTTGAACGATAAAATTCCTGACTTCACCAACCTTTGCACTTCAGTCCTCAAAGGGTAACAATTTTCAACACTATGCCCTGGTGCTCCCTGATGGAAGGCACATGTCTGGTCTGCATTGTAATACCAAGGCAATGGTGACGGTACAGCTGGAGATGGTTGTGTCTGGACTAACTTCTTCTGAATCAATGCTGGTAGAAGCTCTGCATAACTCATGGGAATAGGGTCATAGTTCACCCTCCTCTGACTATTCCATTGGTTCCCCTGTTGGGACTGTCTTTGATAAGCAACAGTAGTTGGAGCGACATTCATAACAGGAGTCACTGAAGCAACTTGCTGGTGACGTTGATAATTCCTTCTAGGAGCATTAACTCTCCTCTATTGTATGACATCATTGGTATCCCCCTCTTTCTTCTTCCTAAACCCATAAGCTGGCATCTACACACCTCCGGATCCTTCACCGTTTGTCAAACGGCCTTCTCTTACTATCTCTTCTAGGAGGACACCCATTCCTACCATCTCTATAAAATCACTTGGGGAACTTGCTACCATTCTTTCATAGTAGAAAGCGCTTAGCGTCTTCAGAAAAATTTTAGTCATTTCTTTCTCCTCCATGGGAGGAATCACTTGTGCAACCACTTCACGCCATCTCTGCGCATACTCTTTAAACGATTCTCTGTCTTTCTGAACCATGGCCCTAAGCTTGTCAAGATCGGGCGCCATGTCCACATTGTACTTGTATTGTTTTATGAAAGCTTCTCCCAAATCATTAAAGGTATGGATGTTGGCACTGTCTAAACTCATGTACCATTTCAACACTGCGCCGGTCAGACTATCCTGGAAAAAGTGAATCAGCAGACACTGATCATCGGTGTGAGTAGAAATTCTCCTCACGTACATCACAAGGTGAGCACGAGGGAAAGTGTTGCCCTTATACTTTTCAAACTCGGGGACCTTGAACTTAGCAAGCACTTTGACAATCGGGACCAAACGCAGCTCATTCACGTTCTGCCCAAAATGCTCTTGGAAATCATCCATTCTGTCATAAAGACCCAAATCTTCACTCGGCGAAGGGAAAAGACGACACACATCTTTATTAACAAACGAAACCAAATTCATCGAAGGAGGTGCAGCAGGAACAGTATGCAGCACAGGAGGTGTTGGAGTAACAACATTTGGAACCACTAGAGCATCTTGGGGGCCCAAATTGAAACCTTCAGGTGCAAAATTCTTCGGCATTCACCACGGATAACCCTGAGGCATACGGTTATGAACAACAGTCGGAGTAGAAGATACGGGAACAATAGGAACTTCAGCATTTGCCCTTGTTGGTTGAGGTTGAACACTCGGTGGATGATTCTGAGAAACCACTAGAGCTTCCATCAGAGTAGTAAAATTGTCCAAGCCACTCTTCAAAGAAGAAACTTCTTCGCGTAGCTCGCGATTCTCCTGTTCTAAGTTGTCCATCTTCTTTTTGAAGTTAGCCCGAGTGTTGTAGTGATGAGTCAGCTTGTTGAACGAAGCAAAAAGTTGGGTAAGGAACCTGGATATGCATAATAAATGCAAGAAATATGTACAATATGATGAATGACGTGCAATGCATATGATTATTTTTAATTTATCATTTAATATTTCAAGGGATTTAACGTTTATAGACATATTGCAAACATCAGAATAATAACACATTTGAAATACTGAAAAACGTTTATTATAATAACTTCAAAAAAATGGATTACAAGTTTCAATGATCCCAAGTACAAGATGAAAATACAATCTAAAAATCTTGAGAAAAAGAATTGATAGAGATCAATCTGTGGCGCTTCCCTGTCAGCTTGGAAATCTGAGCCCTCAACCTCTGGTTTTCTTCCTCATGTCTGATGGAGACCTCCTTCCAATCATCTGAAGCAGGAAGTGAGCAATAAGCACTTGTTTGAGGCTTAGGAGAAAATAAATCCCCTTGCCTCTCCATATACTCTACCGCTCGATTCTCAAGGATCTCGATCAAATCATCTTTCTCCTTCAAGTCTGCCTTGTAGGAACTCTCTAAAGTATGGAACTTATTCTTCCAAGCATCTCTTTCATATTGCATCCTAACCAAAGCAAGCTGCAACTCTTCTAGATCATCTAATAAAGGAGGAGTGGTCTTCACAAATAGATCAGGCATGGATGTCTCCCGGGTATACGGCATTTTCAACTGAATGGCTCTCAATCGGATCCACTGAAGATATGGCTCCAGAGAAACAACACCCCTAGGTCCCAAATCCTTCTTACTCTTCTTATGAATGTGACGCCAGGCCTTCGCAATCTGCTCCCTAGCTTCCCTATGGTCTTCTCTTTCCTTCAGAAAGAAACTACTCAAATGAATACTGTTTGGTTTATCCCTCATCGGATAACCAAGTTGTCGTCGTGCGAGAATAGGGTTATAGTTAATTCCTCCCTTTGTACCAAGAAGAGGCACATTGGGGAAACTACCACAACTGTCAATAATCTCCACATCATGATAAGCTCGATGATACCAATCCATATCCAATTGAGTAAGTTCCATGATCTTATGAGCCCACCGGGGTTCCTTCTTGACATCCCAAAAAGCATCAGACTGAGACATATGAGAGATGAATCATCGGTACAACAAAGGCGTGCAACAGATAATCATTCCTCCATGATAAGAATTTTGAAGATGAACAGAGTAATAAGCCTCACCCAACAGTGTAGGAACCGGGTTTCCAATCATGAAAATCATGATAGCGTTAATGTCGACAAACTTGTCGACATTAGGAAATAAGAAAAATCCATAAGCAAGTAAAACACAGATGGCCTTAAAAGCAACCTTACTCTTCATCCCGGCAAAGTAACGAGCTTTCTCTAATAAGAACTGAGCTGGTAATCCTCTAATCCCTCCTTTGGTAGTCATATGGGCTTCCACCTAAGACTTCCCCAGATGAATCAAAGCAGCAATCTGATGTGGTTTTGGCTCGCCCTCCAAACCAGTAAAACAAACACGATTGGTAACGGGTAAATCCAAAAGATCAGAATACTCCTCCAGTATAGGCATAAACTGATAGTCGAGAAAAGTAAAGCAGTGAAACACCAGATCATAGAACTGGACCAAAGTCGAGAGAATACCCTCCTTCATCTTCAGCTTCATGAGATGAATAATAGATCCATACTTCTTCCGAAAGACTGCAGAACACTCGATCTCTGGAATTAGACTGACCAACTCATCTATCTTGGGATCCTTGAAACTGTATTTCCCGGTCTTTCTCTTTCCAGAATCCATGGTTAAAAGTTCCTGACATATTCACAAATAGTCAACCTTTAAATCCCTTAAAATATTGTTTTCTTCAAAAGATGCTTATGAGTGCATGGATGCATGATGCAGCAATCACACACAAGATCACACATATAGGGTTCGTAGGTTCATCGTCACGAGCATGAGGTCGAAGGTACTACCCATAAGGTGTTGGTCTAAAAAGTTATCACCTGCCGAACAAGGTTTTAGAGGTTCCCAGAGTCTATATCCTTCCTTCGGATATTACCAACTTCCCGATTAACTTGGTAATTAGTAATATTCTCAAGAAAGACTCGTCCGAGCATAGTATCGCGAGACAACTATTTCCGGATTACTCCGTCATAGCTTCCGCATTACACCTAAAAGGCCAAGATGGGTTTTGTATTCTACGGTCCTCAGTTTCAGCAGGCTCCCGGGTCGAAAGCAGTACATCTTCTCGATTACTCGGTAAACGACACTACAGTCAAAGGGGTCTCCACTGAGTGGGGGATCTAATGCCTCCTTTTTTGGGATTACTCCCTCAAAGTTAACATGACTATACCGCCTGTCCTATCTTAAAGTTTTCCCATGTTCGGGTATAGGACTTATGAGTAATCACCAAGCACCCTGAAAACCAGGAAAATCCAAACAAACATATATAAAAATTATAACACATAAACAACAATAGCACATATACAGATATATACAAAGATAGGCTTAACCCACTTAGGGATGGACCAGCAAGAGGTCAATCTTTCCCCAGTGAAGTCACCATTTTTCTGTAGGGATAGAAATGTTCAAGACTGAGCCATTAGATTGACTAGACTTTATACAAATCAAAAAAAAAATCACAACTGCGCTTTATTGTTTCCAGAGGAATGGGAAAAGAGCGAATAACCCAAAAAAGGGGGAAAGATTCAAGGTAAGGGGGTTGGTTATGCAAAGGGAAGGTATTAGCACCCTAAACATCTACGGTACTCCGCAGGATCCTCTTTGTAAAAATCTGTATATTTTGGCTATAAAAATGTGTTGTATATAAAATGGATAGTGGAGGTGAGAAAAGAAGTGTTTTTTTATGATTTTTGCACCCGCCGCGGTTGCGAACCTTTAGTGCCTACGTACCACCTTTCATGCAATAGGGGATCAGGGTACACGTAGTTCCTCTTTTAAAAGTTTGAAACACAAGTGTGTTGGTTAATTTTATGAGATAAGACATCATCGTCATTGTCCGTGTGGAAAACATACTTACTACCCACAATCATGAGAAATGAGAATTTGCTTCATCTCAAAGTGGAGGATATGGCTTGGATTTTTAAAATAAAAAATGCCTCACTCAACACCCAAGTGGAAAATATCTCTCTTTACTACATATTGTAGAAGTATAGTTGTTTGCGTCACTACAAGGATTGACAAGAGTCTAACCTTTTGAGAAAAGTTTAAAGATAAAAGCCAAACTGGCAAAAATGGTTTGAAATGAGATTGATTAACTTTTAGTCTTCTCATAAAAAAAATGTCAAGGTATTGTTAAGTTGATTGAAGTTTATTTATGGAAATGTTATGAAAATGCGTGGACCTAAGTCCAAGTTTATTATGAAAGTGTTTAATGTTTAGAAATAAGAAGAGTTTTCAAAAACGGGAGGGAGAAGATTTTTAAAATTAAAGAAGCTGGGAGGAGGAGAAGATGCTATCCTAAAGCATAAGGTAAAAGCCAAGGATAAGAACCATTTATCCAACAAGAAGCCAAAACTTGACATTATGAGTCAAGATAGAATTCTCATTCTTTGGATTGAAACCAAGCAAGCCAAGATACTAGACCTCTTCAAATGTATTAAGTCTTCAGAAAAATTGGGCAGAGTAACGGCTGTATACAGGTGAATTCCATATTACAAACAAAGGATGCAATCACAAAAACCTGCACACAAAAAAAACAAACAAGCAACCCAATGTCTTGAGGTAAACCTCAAGAGCTCCAGACAAAATAATCAGATAAGATCACAAGGTCTCCAAGATAGGCCAAGGTTTCTAATCCTAAGTCCAAGAAAAAGTCCACTGCTCCATAATGCCAAGGATAGTAACCAAATAGTCCAAGTACCATTAAGAGTTTTTTAGGGTTTAAGTTGATTATTAAGTATCTTAGGAAAAGAAAAAAGAAAAGATCAAGTGAGCAAAGTAAAAAAATGACAAGAATATAAATGCTCAAATGAGCAAAGATGAAAATGGCATGAAATGAAAAATGCTAAAAAATAAATAGTACATAAAGCATAATAGAATAAAAGCATAAAATAAGAAAGTCAATAATTAGTTGTTAGTTGGATGACCATCTTGAAACTTGCATTTGGAACTCATTAGAGGATTGGTAGAACCAAAGCCTCCACACAACAAGTTGCATTTTCTTTTTGTCAAGTATATCATCCATTTGGAATTCTCATAAGTACCATTTAATGATCAATGATGTTTAAGTGATCCGCGTTGACCAAAGGTGTTGTAGATCCATTAGAGTATTGTAGAACCAAATCATCCACACAATGAATCTCAAGGTTATTGGATCAAAGAGATCAAATCAACATACTTGGGCTTGCAATCATAAGTTTGAGCCACGAATGATCATTTATTCGAATCGGGACAAAATTTAGCGTTATGTTAAGCAATCTTAAGTGGACTTATATAGAAGTCACACCTATTTTGAGGCCGGTCAATAGCAATCTATGCACCATTTGGTTTGAGACATGATATAGAGATCATGCTATAACAACATTTAGTGCTATGAGGGAATAAGATGAAGAGAAATTAGGGTAAAAAGAAAAAAACACATTTGAATTAATATTTAATTAAACTATTATTAAAATCATTCATCCATCTTTTGGGAAGTTAAACTCAACACCATGGATCTAATGATGTTAATAAAGCCATGATCAAAAAATCAACCCAAGACAGCCAAAAAATATTCACAAAATAATAATATATTTAATATATGCATTAAAGGGTTTTAAAAAGGTTTAAAAAAATGGAAAATAAATAAGGAAAATGTCAATTATATTCAAATTAAACAAGAAATGAAAGATAAGACCCTATAAAAATAAGAAAATAGGTCAAGTAATTATACAAATTTTTTGGGAATTTTTAAAAGTCAGAAACTATTTTTAAAAATTAAAATAAATTGGTGAAATAAACAAAAATAGTAAAAAATAGTAAAGTCAGAGAAAAAAATAAAATAAGGTCACCAATATTTGTTAAAAGATCACGGGATCATTCCATAATTTTTTCAGAATTTAAAAATGTGTAAAAGTATTTTTAAACATCTTAAATAAATCAAATATGTGTAAAATTCATAAAAATTACCAAAACACAAAATTAAATTGTGAAAATATAAAAATCAGAAAGAGAATAATCAAAAATATTTTTCATAATTTTTTTTGGATTTTTTGGACTAAAAATGAATTTTCTATGATTTTTTGAAATTTAAAACAATTAAAATATAAAAATCAGAAAACGAAAATAAAAGAAAAATATGTGGACCATTTGATGAGAGTCAAAACGCGTTAGTAATCAAATCCAAAGGATCTGGTGCGCTGTGCATATCATGGTCTTAGGTGAATAATGTATAAAATCATTAATAAATCAGATTTTTGAAAAAAAAATGGCACGCTTTCATTGGTTAGAAGATGACACGTTGGTCATCTTCAACCTCCAGCCTTCACGAATTGCAGGTTTCTCAAACTGTAAAATCAGAAGCTCAGACCTATGCCATTCGCTTCATCTCTTCAAGACGAAAACAACCACACCCTCGCGCCAAATTTATATAAACTGTAACTCAAGCAATTTGGAAAAAAAGTTTTGAAAAGGGATTTGAAAATTCATGGTCAAAACATGCTTCCAGATAAATGTAAGTGTTGCAACTAGAACCAGGGAAATGAGAGCAACACAATGATACCAAAGTTTTGAAGACTTGATGAAGGAATCTACCTATTGAAGTTGAGTTGCAGAGCTCTTAAACTAGACTTCTATGGAGCAATATAGGGCACGATTCTTGAATGTAATTATTGGTTAGCTTCAGGGAAGATCAAGGAAGGTGAATTAATGAAGAAAATGGATTGAAAAAGGCTTGAGAATAGGATTCGAAGTAGATGAATTCTGAGTTGTGAAGCAAGTTAGGCAGGGTGATTCTGGCTATCTAAGCCTGGGAAATTGAATGGGGGATGACCCTCTATTTATAGGGAATCAAATGGGATGCTCAAGCGTGTGGAATGATGCGAATTGGAGGGAAATCGTGTGAACCTGATGCACGAACAAAGTGTGATCTGATTTGCATCAAAACTCAAATAATCCTTGCGTTTCAAGGCTCTAATCCACTTTGGCAACTTGGGTAAACATGTTTAGATCATAAACGCCTGCTAATTTGATGTTTAAAGGCAAAAACATGGATTTCAAATATGGACGTATGGATAAACTTCAGTTCCAAGATACCAAGTTTAATCCAATGGCATTTCCACCTCAGAGGGTCTTAGGGAAAAATTCTTAATGCTTTGGAAAGATTAGGTAACAAGCTTTGTAATGGAAAAAGAATGGAATCAGATGGAGGCTTGAGCTGAAAATTACATGGAGTCAAAGTTGAAGAAAAAGAGCTGACTTTCCATACTTAGAAATATTTCAAATTCTTCTTTAAAAATGACCTATAATCTCTTGCATCCAAACATGGCCTTCCACTTAGAATTTGATCTTTACCAAAAAAGATGGAATGAAGTAGATCTCTTAAATGACATTTTTCAATTTGAATCACTTAAAATATCCAAAAATTGAGCAAGTTATGACTTGTTGAATTTGACCAAAAATCATGAAATGACCTATAATCTTTTGCATTCTTAAGGCAACTTCCATCCATTTTCTTACTTTGCACATAAAATAAGGCATGGAGTACACATCCTTAGGATCATTATGAAAAAATAATAGGCTCAAGGTGATAAAAATTTACCAAGTTATGACCATTTGAAGTCACATATGAAAAATTGGGGATTCATCTGGATGACTTGTAATCTTCCCTCTTCACCAAGTTCCTTCCACATGAAAACTACTTGGAACTTTTGAAGTGATTTGTTGGTGACTCTTTGAAGAGAAGAATGTTTTTGGAATCACTAAAAAATACCAAAAGATGAGCAAGATATGCCCCTCTGAAGTTCAAAACCCTAACCTCTAGATAAAGAGAAAGCTTGGTGGAACTTTGTCAAGTTTGAATAAACTTTTTGTGCCAATATTCTTCCTTTGTGAATAGATATTGTTGAGGATGATGGTGAGGACTCATGGCCACCAAAACCATTTTCACCAACTCTTCCAAAACAACTTCAATGGTGAGGTTTGAATCTCTCAATCTTTTGACTAGGGCATGGAAATAAACTCATGAACCCATGAAGCAACTTGCTAAACCTCATTTCCTTTACCTACATTATTAACAAGTAAGACAAACCAATATTGCATTTTGTTAATTAGAGAGAAAAATCAAAGCAAAATATCTATGATCACAAAAGATAACAAGTCAAGGTGCTTGGTAACTCCTCAAAGAGCATAGCTAAAGATAGGGAGAAGAACCAACATCCATAATGTGATTTTGTGGTGATTGAAATAATATGTTATGATGAAGGGATCTTAGGGGCAAAAATTAGGGTACAACACCATGCCCTAGTCAATAAAGCTTTGGAAGTTAAAACCTCACCATTGGATTATTTTTGGAAGAAATAGCATGGCAAGGTTATTTTGGTTCACCACATTTCAAGTTATCCATTTTGATTCAAAAGTACAAGGGGTTGATTGAAGAAGTTGTCATGCTTGGACAAGGCTTTGTTACCATTGGTTACAAGTGCATATTTATCTCCATTATCAAGATATGGAAGTGGTTTTTGTGGCTATGAGTTCTCATTTTCATCCTCAACAACTTCTATTTACAAAGCATTTGTGTTAGTATAAGAAGTTTGTTCAAAATTGTCAAAGTTCCTCAAAGCATTTTCTTGATCTAGGAGCTAGGGTTTCGAACTTCAAAGAAACATGTCTTGCTCATATTTTGGTATTTTTGAGTGATTCCAAAAACATCCTTCTCTTAAAAGGCTTATCAACAAATCCATTCAAAAGTTTTAAGTAGTTTTCATGTGGAAGAAACTTGATGATGAAGAAAGATTACAAGTCCTCTAGATGAACCCCCATTTTCTCATGTGTGACTTAAAATTATCATAACTTAGTCAATTTTTATCACCTTTAGCCCATTCTTTTTCCACAATGATCTTGAGGATGTTAAATTTATGCCTTATTTTATGTGAAAAGTGAGAAAATGGATGAAAGATGCCCTAAGGATACAAAATATTATAGGTCATTTCATGATTTTTTGCCAACTTCAACAATTCATAACTCTCTCAATTTTTGGATATTTTGAATGGTTCGAGTTTCAAAATGTCATTCAAGAGGTCTATTTAATGCCATATTTTTTGGTCAAGAGAAAATTTCAAGTGGAAGGCCATGTTTGGATGCAAAACATTATAGGTCACTTTTGAAGAAGAACTTGAAATATTTCTAAGTATGGAAAGTCAACTTTTTTTCCCCAACTTTGACTCAATGCAACTTTCAGCTCAAGCATCCATTTGATTCCATTCTTTTTCCGTTGCAAATCTTGTAACCTCATCTTTCTAAAGCATCAAGAATTATGCCCTAAGACCCCTTGAGTTGAGAATGACATTGATTTGAACTTGGTAACTTAGAACTGAAGTTTCTTCAAAATTCAGAATTTGAAATCATTGGTTTAGCTTCTAAACACATTTTTTTCATGTGCGTTTTTTGCTCTAAATATTTTTAGTAAACTACCAGAAGTGATTAGCGCAACAAAACGGTCGTTTTGGATGAGTTTTGATCAAATGAGAAGTCACACTTTTCTTGTTTTCAATTTCACATGATTTCCTTCCAAACTTCATCTTTTCACATGCTTGGACATTCCATTTGATTCCCTATAAATAGAGGGTCACCCCCATTCATTTCCTCAAGCTTGGATAGCCAAAATCACCCTGCCAAACTTGTTCCATAACTCGGAATTCTGCAACTTCGAAATCTATTTTAAAGCCTTTTCCAATCCAATTTTTCTATCAATTTAACTTCCTTGATCTTCCCTGAAGCTAACCATATAATTACATTCAAGAATCGTGCCCTATATTGCTCCATAGAAGTCCGGCTTCAGAGCTATGCAACTCAACTTCAACAGGTAGATTCCTTCATCAATTCTTTAAAACTTTGATATCATTGTGATGCTCTCATTGTCCTGGTTCTAGTTGTAACACTTACTTTTATCTGGAAACTTGTTTCGACCATGAAATTTCAAATCCCTTTTCAAAAATTTCATTCCAAATTGCTTGAGCTACAGTTTATATAAATATATCGCGAAGGTGCGGGTGTCTTCATCTTAAAGAGATAAAGCAAATGGGATAGGTCTCGTGCTCTAGTTTTACAGATTGAGAAACCTGGTTTTGGGACTGGCTGGAGGTTGATGATGACCAACGTGTCATCCTTCATCCAATGAAACAACGCCATTTGGATTTTTTGAATTTCTGATTTACATTTGATTCAGTGCTTTATTCATTAATGACCATGATATGCACAGCGCGCCAGATCCCTTGTATTTGATTACTAATGCGTTTTGACTCTCATCAAATGGTCCACATATTTTTTACTTTATTTTTCTTTTCTGATTTTTATATTTAATTGTTTTAAATTTCAAAAAATCATAGAAAATTAATTTTTAGTCAAAAAAATCTGAAAAAATTATGAAAAATATTTTTGATTTTTATTTTTTCACAATTTTATTGTGTTTTGATATTTTTTATAAATTTACATTTTATTTGAATTATTTTAAATGTTTAAAAATACTTTTATGCATTTTTAAATTCTGAAAAAATTATGGAATGATCCAATAATATTGTGACAAATATTGGTCACCTCATTTATTTTTTATTTCTGACTTTTTTATTTTTTTATCATTTTTGGTTTATTTTACTCATTTATTTTAATTTTAAAAATAGTTTCTGACTTTTAAAAATTACCAAAAATTTTATAAAATCATTTTAGTGCATTTCAGATTTTTCTATGGTCTTACTTTTTATTTCTTGATTAATTTGAATATAGTTGATATTTTTCTCTTTTATTTCTATTTTAAAACATTTTTAAAACCTTTTTTGATGTATATATTAAATGCAACATTATTTTGTGATTATTTTCTAGATGATCTTGGATTGAATTTTTGGTCATGAACTTTGTTAACATTATTGGATCCGTGGTGTTGAGTCTAACTCCATAAAAATGGATGAATGATTTTAATAATAGTTTGATTTAAATTTAATTCCAGTGTGGTTTGTATATTCTTTCCCACCCCTCTTCATCTAATCCCTTTCTCATTGCACCAAGTGTTATTGGAGCATGATCTCTATATCATGTCTCAAAGCAAATGGTACAAAGATTGCTAATCACGACCTCTAAATAGGTGCGACTTCTATATAAGTCCACTTACGATTGCTTAACATAACGCTAAATTTTGTCCTGATTCAAATAAATGATCATTCGTGGCCCAAACCTAGCTTTGCAAGTCCAAGTATGTTAATTTGATATTTTTTATCCAATAACCATGAGATTCATTACGTGGAGGCTTTGGTTCTATCAATCCTCTAATGGATCTACAACACTTTTGGTTAACACGGGGATCACTTAAACATCGTTGATCATTAAATGGTACTTTTGAGGATTCTAAATGGATGATATACTTGACAAAAAGAAAATGGAACTTGTTGTGTGGAGTCTTTGGTTCTATCAATCCTCTAATAAGTTCCAAATGCAAGTTTCAAGATGGTCATCCAACTAACCACTAATTACTAAATTGTTTTTACTTTATGCCCTTTTATTTTTTATGCTTTATGTACCATTTACTTTAAGCATTACATTTCATGTCATTTTAATTTTTCTCACTTGAGCCTTTTCTTTTCTCTCCTAAGACACTTAATAATCAACATGAACCATGAAAAACTTTACTGATACTTGGACTATTTGGTTACTCTCCTTGGCATTATGAAGTATTGGACTTCTTGGACTTAGGATTATAAACCTTGGCCTATGTTGGAGACCTTGTGACCTTAATTGATATTTTTTCTGGAGTTCTTGAGGTTTACCTCAAGACATTGGGTTGTTTGTTTGTTTTGTATGCAGGTTATTGTGATTACATTCTTTTTTTGTAATTTGGAATTCACCCGTATACAGCCGTTACTCTGCCCAACTTTTTATGAAGACTTAATACACTTGAAGTTTGGTTCTTACAAGAGGTCTAGTATATTTGCTTGCTTTGTTTCAATCAAAAGAATGGGAATTCTATCTTGGCTCATAATGTCAAGTATTGGCTTCTTGTTGGTTAGATGGTTCTTATCCCTAGCTTTTACCTTATGCTTTAGGATAGCCTCTTCTTCTCCTCCCATGTTCTTAAATTTCAAAATATCCTCTCTCTCCTTTTTAAAAACTCTTCTTATTTTTAAAATTGAACTAATTTCAAAATAAACTTGGACATAGGTCCATGCATTTTCAAAACATCTTTCACAAATAAAATTCAATCAACATTAATAAAACCTTGACATTTTTTTTGTGAGAAGACTAAAAATCAATCAATCTCATTTCAAACCATTTTGCCACTTTGGCTTTTTTTACTTTAAAAACTTTTCTCAAAAGAGTGGACTCTTGTCAATCCTTGTAGTGATGCAAACAACTATACTTCTATAATATGTAGTAAAGAGAGATATTTTCCACTTGGGTATTGAGTGAGGCATTGTTGATTTTTAAAATCCAAGCCATATCCTCCACTTTGATATGATGCAAATTCTCCTTTCTCATGATTGTGGGTAGTAAGTATGTTTTTCCACACGGACAATGACGATGATGTCTTATCTCATAAAATTAACCAACACACTTGTGTTTTTTAAAAAATTTCAAAGGTGAGCTACGTGTACCGTGATCCCCTATTGCACGAAAGGTGGTACGTAGGCACTAAAGGTTCGCAACCGCGGCGGGTGCAAAAATCATAAAAAATATTTCTTTTCTCACCTCCACCATCTATTTTTATACAACATTTTTATAGACAAAATATACAGATTTTACAAAGAGGTTCATGCGGAGTACCGTATATGTTTAGGGTGATAATACCTTCCCTTTGCATAACCAACCCCCTTACCTTGAATCTTTCCCCCTTTTTTTGGGTTATTCTCTCTTTTCCTATTCCTTTGGAAACAATAAAGCGTTGTGGCGCGTTTTATTTTGATTTGTACAAGTCTAGTCAATCCAATTACTTAGTCTTAAACATTTCTACGGCTACACATAGGATCAAAGGTTCGACACCAATTTCCGCACACAATGGAACTAAGTATCATCAATAACCGTTGTATAATCTTTGGACAAGATAAATATATCAGGATCAAAGGTCCAGAAGATAACCAAAGAACCATTCAGAATACCAAATCTAGAAACTCAAAAAATAAATCTGAGACCCACATAGTCACCAATAGAACAACGGCCACCATCTGAACATAGTCACCATTGGTACCTGTGAAGATCATATTCCCGCCCCAATCACGGGTGAAACTAGGTCAAGGTAAGCAAAGGTAACTCAAAATTACCTGTTATCTTGAGAGTACTATCATCCCACACCTACGTGATAATGATAACACCTCATTAAAACCTCATCTAAGCATGGACGACACAACCGTCTAGGGTAATCTACACCCCCTATCCGTCATGTTCCACTCCATTCCTAGATTTCCTAAATAGTGCATTATGGCCTGGGTATTGGGCCTTTTACCTCATAGTAACACCCACCCAACAAAGAAACACAGAAACTAGCACATCAATAGTATAAAATATAAAATTCATGCAAACATATGCATAGAAAAACATGTACAAATGAATAAACTGAAAGCATAAAAATAAACACACAAGGAAAAGACAACAAGAGCTAGGATCGACTCCGGGATGGACCAACATTTGGTCAACAACTTCCCCAGTGAAGTTTTCAGCTGAAACAACCGACTGAACAATCAACTAATAATGAAATCAATGAAGTCACCATCAAACATTTTTTATCCCACAGGAAGGGAAAGGTAAACATCGAGTAAACCTGAGAAGCGTGAAATCACGATCAAATGACCGAGAGATATGGGTAAGGGAGTATGTTACGCGAGGGGAAGGTATTAGCACCCCACATGCCTGTAGTACTCTACAATATCCACTCTTGTTATCTATCTTATGGGTGTGTTTAAACTATGCTTACTGTTTATTACTGAGAAGGAATGCATGCAAAAAAAAGAAGAAAAGAATGTAGGGAAAAAAAATTTGTACTCGCTTGGGCCCTACCCCAATGCCTACGTATCCCTTTTAAGGAATCAGAGCAATTGTAGTTTGGCTAACAAGTTTTTGTTGGTTTTTATTTTTTAATGAACAATATTAATTTCTCCTTCTACCGCAACTCGACCTTTGGAGACTTACGCGTCATAATAGAAGTGAATTAACATGTTCTTTTGAAAAAGTTTTAAAAGAAAAGCCCGTAGGAAAAAAGAGTTTGTGTTGGTTGGTGTTTTTGCTGCAGATAACAGCTAATTGACCTCAAGAGAGAGATATTAGCCATTTCTCTACTTATTCATGAAATAATTCTTTGAGACTTGAACCGCACTAAGGCTTAGAATGAAAGAACAATAAGATCGATAAGAAACCCTCTTATCATTTCCCATGCTCAACAAAGGTATGACTCTCATAGGTAATCTTTAAGTGTTTTGAAGTTTGCAAGAAAATGAAGTTTTTGTTTTAATGAAAATGCAAAAGGGGAAAGAAAAGTCTAAAGGGAGACTAACCTAAATCTATCTCTAATGTTATCATACAATGAATAATCCTAAGGTTGAGTTTTGAAAGGGAAATCTCTAACCTGTGTTAGCATGCATGGATAACAATCCTAATGTCTATCTCAAATCATCATCTATAGATGAATCAAGAAGTCCTAAAGGAGCATAGCAAGGGTCTATCACCTAAAACTATGTCTATCTAGAATCGTCATCTATAGTTGAATCGAGAGCTCCTAAGGGAACATGACAAGGGTATATCATCTTAAAACATGAACACAAAGACGAAATCAAGCAAGCAAGCCAATAAGCTCAAGAGAACACACCTAGAGATGTCCTATCTAGATTAGCATGCCAAAGGAAGTCTAACAAAACTATCCTACGGGGAACATGCAATGAGAGCGAAATCGTGATCTCAATTTCTAAATTGAGTAACTCATCGATCAACAAGAAATCAAGGAAAGCGATAAAATCAAATAGGGAGCATGCATTGAGAGCGAAGTCGTGATCTCAATTACTAAATTGAGTGACTCATCAATCAAAAACCAAGGAAACAAACACAAGCATAACACATATAGAAAATTAAGTGCGGAATGCCTGCTATAGGTCTTTTAAACAACGACTTCGAGCGCACACTCTTTATTTCCTACTTCTCATGATATCTAGAAAGCAGTAAAGTATTGAAATAAGATAAACAAGGGAAAATACCAAATGGATATCAATCCGTAGCAAAGCCTATCAAAACAAAGAAACCCAATGATCTTCGCGAAGCTTCACCAATCAAAGAAATGAGTTGGAAATCAAACACTCAAAATAAGTATCGACGAGTCATCGATGTAAAAATAAATCACAATCGAAATCTCAAGCGCATCCGCATATCATACAACAAACCTGCACAAGATTCACATCTCAACAAGCAAAGGTGAACTACCAATCTCAAATATAATCAGATAATCAGAATTTAATTTCCTAAAACTAAAATAAATAAAAAAACCTACAAGTTTTTATTGATTTTTTTTTTGTCATGAGAAAATAGGATAAATCTAAACAATTAACAATTTTATTCACCAAAATTTGCAAAATAAAAAAAAACAGGGGTGCAAATTGGACACCATGCTACTGCATAGCAATCCTAATTCTTGTTCTAAACCCAGCCCATGAAATATTTTTATCATAGTTCTTCCAAGCTGCAAAAAAAAATACAATAGGCCTAAGTTGGTATGGTCCATAATCTGGCTGGGATATGTGATGAGGTATTCGTTGGGTTGAGGGCAACATTTTAGCCAAAACAAACAACTTCAGTATTACAAAAAAAATGAACAAAAATAGATGACCCGTGAAGCAATGGATTCAACGACACCGTTTAGTGGTGTTCATCAACCTTTCATCTTATTTTAAACCCCAGGTTCCCTCTTTCATTCTCATATCTCTCGTGGAAACCTGTTACTTCGGAGGCACCATGGATCACCATCAATTCTTAGCCAATCCATCATGTTTTCAAGCTTTACTTCATCATCATCTCCCATGCAGAATTCACAACCATGTCTTAAATAAAGAGAAACCTAAGTCTAAAAGAAACTCAGGAATTCGAACTCTGATGGAGGGAGCATAGATCAGAGAAGACAGAGCATGTGCAATCAAGCAAGAACAAATGTAAGGAGAACCTGATTGAAGACTTGAGGGTTGTGCCGCGGCAGGGAAAGCGAGTTTCTCGACGAGCTTAGGCTTGACAAGTGTTTCACCCTTCCCTTTATTTCTTCTATTCTTCAATTTCGTCGATATGATTGCTCCTTGCGTGTTTTGTGATGCGTATCTCTGCTTCTTATTTGTTGTATCACCGTTGAATTTATGCGAAGGATTGCAGAAGATTGAAGTGAGATTGATGAAGATGTTGCTGATTCAGTCACGTTTGTTCATTGAAGTTGTGTAGAAAGAAGCAACAAGAGGCGATGAAGGTTCTACATGGTTTTCGAGAAGATGAAGGTTGGTGGATGAAGATGAAGATGAAGAAGAAATAGTGGTTATGATGCAGAGAGATTTTCTTCTGATTCTTTTGTGATTCTTCTACGGTTGAAGGATGGGAGCAGAGATTTGGAGAAATATTTCCGAGAGAGTTTTCTGTGATTTTTTTTAGTGTTTGGAGGATGAAGTGAAGAATGTTGAAGATGATTCTGGAGATGTGAGATAGCTTCAAGAGATGTGTTTTTTGTGATTTTTTCTATGATTCTGAAGAAGGGATCCTGGAAGAGGTAAAATCTCTTTTTTATTGTGTGTTAGTATTGGAAAAGTTAGTTAGGATTGAATTGATCTGAACCCTTGGTTTTGAAAGGTTTAGTTAGTGAATGAATGGTGAGATGAGAGTCGGTTAGATATTACCTTATCTGCTATGACATGAGTTGTACGTTTATTTTTGTTACCGAGTTATCTGGTTTACGGAATTTTGTTATGGCATTTAGCTGTTTAATCCTGACTTACTGCTATTTTCATTATTTCCTGACTTCATCCAGTTTTCACAGTTTCCTGAATTTGGTTTCTGATATTTAATGGAAGGCTGGGTTTTGGTTGCGGGAAGAAGCTTGAGCATATTCTGCAACATGTGCAATATGTCTAACATTAGAAGGCCACCCAATTTCCATCGAAGAAGCAATATCAAAACCAATCGTGCTACAACCAATCAAAGATTTTCTAAAAGTAGCAATCAGATGAGTCAAATTAGAAAGCTGGTCTCTCTCTTTCCTTATCTTGAACTTCTTGATGTTACTTGAGAAAATTTCTAGAGGGGAAAATATACATGGTTTTAAACTGATAGTAGAGGGAAGAAAGGTTAGCTTTTGGGTGGAAATTTTAGTTATTGAGATGTTGAAGGATGAATTCAGTAGGTTAAAAAAAGTCAAACAACAATTAAGTGTTTACTTGAGAAGTAGATTTAGGGATCAATGATGGTTAGTTGGTTATTGAAATTATGTTAGAAACAATTAGGAGGTTAGAGGAAGTTAGGATCTCAAAAATTCTGTTATGGTTGTTAGAAGGTGTTTAGAAACTGCTAGCTAGCTTAGTTTTTTAGTTTGTGTAGCATGGGTTAGTATAAATTTTGTTATGCCGTTAGCTAGGAAGGTTTTCTATTAATTGATGGTGAGCTGGAAAAATATGAGTTTTGTTCTTCTTTTCCTGATTTTCTGTTAGTGAGTGCAGTTAGCCATTAATTCTTGACTTTATGCTATTTTCATTGTTTTCTGATTTCTGGTATGAACAAAATGCAGGGCTGATTTACATTTTTATGGTTTCAAAATTGTGGATTGTGGAACTGAGTTGTTTATTGTGTTTGTGAACATAGCAGTGTTTCCGTATTTGGATTCAAGTTTGATGCAGGCCTGGAACCGCTTTGGCATGACTTTAGCAATTGTATGCAGGGCCAGTTGAGTCTAATTGTTAGTTTGGTTGAATACAGGTTTGTTGTGAATTCAGTTTCATCTAGTTTGAAGCATTTCCTGATTTTCTATTATACTCCTTTCGTATTTTCTAATTTATGTTGAAGCTAAACAAGAAGATGTGAGGGTTTTAGGCAGGGACTGGATTTCTGAATTGGAACTGAACTACTTGTATGCAATTAGTTTACATTATTGGAATGATGTTATTTTGACACAATTTCTGAATTAACTCTGAATTTTCGCTGATGCAGTTTTTTTTGTGAACCGAACTGGCCATACTTCTATTTATTATTTGCTAGAATCTTCCAGTTATCCTTGACAAATGCCACAAAGTCTCGTCTGATTGAGTAGCTTATCTTTATTGGAATCATTATTTTCTTCAGTCCTGATATTTTCATCTGCCTCAGGAAACTCTTCAACAGAAACAGAAGTGTTAACCAGGCCATTGGGTTTCCTTCCTTTGAAGCCAAGGTATGCTGATAAAGACTGGTAAGAAGCATCAGATGCACAGTTTAGTGAAAGCATGGAGTTGTGGCCTTAAGAATTTAAATCTTTAGGCTTAGAAACATATAACCAAATGCCTTGTAATTATTTATTTTTGTATGCTTCAAGCATGTAATTACACCATGTACTTATAATTGGATAAAACTTGTATTGTCTTGTAAGCAAATTTGTTCCATCTTGACTTTCTAGTATGAGCTTCTTTTTTTTTTGAATCTTTAAACTATTTCTAATCTTGAATGATAATAAGTTGATTTAAGCATGACTTTGTAATAATCTACATGATACCTTTAGCTTGTATTTGAACTCAAGTGAACGAAATGCATTTGAATGGATTCATATGTCTTTTGAATGGGATTTGAAGAACCTTGTTTAGAACCTTAAATAATGTTTGATTATTTGAATGGACTTGAATCAATACTTGAATGATGAATTCCATGATTTTTTAATCAATTTATATACCTTTCATAGTTCCTCCATAGTTGAACTCCAATTACATGCTTGAAATAATATTGTCAATAAAAATCTTGGCTTTATGTTATCAAAAGGCAAATGAATCCAATACTTACACTAACCACGACGCTTGCCTTATAACTGAAAACAAGATCTTGAATCAATACTTGGATCTTAATCAAATGTTACGTCGTGCTTGAATTTCATAGAAAAACCGGATTCAATGTTGAAGTTCATATTGTCCACACCTTGCACTCCAAGCCAAAGACACCTCTTTTAATAAAAAAACTCAAAACCTTAATTGATTGTGTTGTGGATAGATGAATTCAAACTATATTCTCCTTGTGCCAAGACCACGTTCTACACTTTATAGTCTAAGCCACATATGCATGTATTGAGTCTCTATGAATTTGAAGTTATCAATACCATAATCTATGGAATAGATAAGTGTTTTTTCATATTATAAATCACTTTTATTATGGCCAATGATACTTGGGAAATCTCTCAAGTCCACTCATAAAGGCATATCTAAGTGTGTTTGGAAATTTTTTTCCAGATGTGAGACTGATCAAGAAGAAGATTATCAGGTCGCTTCTCTAGAGATTTGACATGAAAGTGTCAGAAAGATAAGAGCAATTTATTTTTTCTTTCAACTCTAGAGGAGCTTGGTTTCTGGTCTCTAATAATGGTTTTCTTATTACTATTTTGTTCCTAGTAAGGTGATCCAATCAGGAGTTGAGGGGATTGGACAAAAATTCTAGACCAAATGTCAAAGGCATCTATACTGACTTCTGCATGTCTGCGATGCTAAAAAGAATGCTAGAACTGGATTAAAGATCAATCAATGTAAAATAATTCATATGAGTGTGGAGATCTTGGATCTTTCTGAAGAAAAATACACTATTTATCTCATGGACAACTATGTAGGTCTTATATGTCTTGGCTTAATTAGGAAATTGATTATGATTATGATTTCTAAGGATATTACTGATTTGACTGGAAGATAAACTTCTTAAGAAGATTTCTGAACTGAAGATTTATCTCATAATGTATCTAGAATAAGGGAGTTTTCAACTGTGAAGAAATATGAGGTGATTTATTTCTGATCTTATGTCTTAAGAGAATGAAGAAGTATCTACTATTTATATTTTTGAAAGGTGAAGTGACTCTATTTAATCCTAAAATCTTGATGTCTTGATCGATTTTAAGGATAATCCAGATCAGTTGGAGGAGTTTCTTCAAGAGGGAAGATGATTGGAACTTTAAAGAGGATAAGTTTTCTTCTAAGATAATTAGCAAAGAGAAAACTCAAAGTGACACAAGGATATTTTTATCAAGAGGCAAGATGAGTCAAGGATGTCAATTAAAATGTTTCAACATTGTGCTAGACATCAATATACTCATGCTATGGCAGATACTAAAGTTGAAGATGTATCTTCTGTGAAAGTGAGATTTTATCAGGTTCTTTTTGTTTGACTTCCTCAAAGGTAAAGTTCAACATTGGTTAACCAGGTAGTGGTTAATACTCAGAGAAGGTGATTATTGCCTTTTCTCTCATACCTTTCTTAGCTCTCTAACTAAGATGATTGGTATTTTGACACTAATTGTTCCAGACACTTAACTGCAGTAAAAGGGTTCCTGCTGGTTTGTTTAAGTCCTATTCTAATCAAATGTTACTTTGTTGATGATGCTAAAATGAATGTTTAAGGAAATTGGATAACGAAATAATTCAAGATGGATTCTCTAAGCTTTGGTAATTGGGTTTCTTCTTACTTAAGGACTAGTGACTATTGTAATAAAAACAAGTAAGTTATGTGATCAAGGTCTGAAGATATATGTCATCAAGGAAGAATTGTCTTTCATTAATGAGATGTATGATGTTCCTCTGAGGATTTAAGAACAATTTCTATTTGGGAATTTCATAAGTATTTAGTTATTTATCCTTTTACTTGGTGTTCAAGAAAGAAGAAGTCAAGTTGTCACACCAGAAGGTGCAACATTAGATAGTTGCAAAAGCTCTAGAACTGGTTCTATGGATCTGTTTGGTTCAATGCATAGTGAAGGTCATGGTGGATAGAAATATACATATGGTTTTCTTTTCTGTAAATTTATTGTCTATAAATTCTTCAAAGGGTCTTATATACTCCTTTAATGAGAACAATGTATGTTTCTGAGTTACTCTATTGAGAGAGGTACTTTTGCTGATGTTTTTAGGACTAGAATCGATGATGTGTTCATTGTAAGGAACTGATGTTCAACCAGATGTTGGAACATCATTTCAGCAGTTTGGTACTCTAGAGATTGAAGAAGATTTCAAAGGGATAATTGGCACTGAATAAGAAAGTTCTCAAGAAAACAAATTTTTTACGAGAGAGCTCATTATTTGGAGGTTATTTTAGTATATGATCATTAGTTGTTTTAGAAATGAAATAAATAAGGATGGTGATGCTTGGATTAAATAATTTGGCCAAGTTTGAAGAAGATTGTATCATTGGAGGATATTGTGATCACTGAGATTAGAATTAATTGAGTCCTGGTCTGTCTTGTAGATTAGGTACATTGTTGAAGAAAGATGTTTTCTATATTGGGTTGGTTACTAAAAGGATACAATGTCTAATCAGATGTCATGACATTGTAGTGTAACATTCTACTGCAATTAAGGTATAAGGATTTTATTCTGCTTGTAGAACAAAGTCATTGGGACTATCATCATTATGTCAGGGATCTTGCTACAGAATATTGGCACTCCCAAGCATGGTTTGGCTAAGGAGATTTGGGAAGGATTTTATAATAACTTGAGGTGCAAGTTATGTTGAGTATACAATGGGTATTTTTTGAATTGCACTGTGGAAGAATTTTTGGTAGTAACTGTTTGGTCGATGTTACCAACTACATTCCTTCTTGTGTTGTGTGAAATCTCAGAAGAATCATTTTCAATGACATGGAGAATGTCATTTCAAATGTAAGCAATCAAAGTTTTGAAAAGAGAATAGTTTGAACAAGGGTGTGTCTCTCTCTGATTGAGTGGTACACATTTTCTAAAGAATATTTTATCTCCTTCCAATAACGTTTTCATTGACTGATTTATCGTTACAAGCAAGGTTTTCGTTACAATTAAAGTAACTCATATTGTGTGTATATTCTTTACTTACTCACCTTTCTCATATATTGTGTATCAACATGAGTAAATCTTCTAAAGATACTGGTGCCATGAAGATTTATTTGCTGGAATCTAACAAGGATAAGGGCAGTGATCCAAAGAAGGTTGGGTTCAACATATCAACAAATTTTAGAACATTAAATGGAACTTCCTGGATAGGGAGAACATCTGTGACATATATGAAATCCTTGAGAAAGAATCAGATTCACATACAGGATTCAGATTCAGATGTTGATGAAGACTGGGTCAATTTCATTGACTCGTGAGGGAGAATTTTATAGCTAGTAACTGCTATATATATATATATATATATGCTTGTGTGTCTGTTGAGTTTGATTTTTTGGGAGAAACTTAGAATTACTTGTGTTCTTTTTTCATTGAGTCGGTTCTGCTTGGGGGAGTTATTTTCCCTTAAGTCAGTTTGATGCTTCTAGTCTTGCATCAAGTAATTCAGTCAGTTTCTTTTGGGTTTTACTTCTGTCTTGAATCACTTCTTGCCTATTTTGATTTTTTTTTTGTTTTTTGTCAAGTTCTTTTCAACCTGCTTTTGTCAATTTTTGGCTCAAAAGGGGGAGAAAAGTAGTAGTAGGTATAGGTCTGAGTCAAGTGTTGTTGCTTATTATATCCAACATTTTAGGAGGAGCATGATTGTCCATCATGTGAGTCTTGAGTTTTTTTTTCTTAAAGTTGGTTTCCAAGAATTTTTCATATGATGTTCTAACATCTTATATGAGTCTATGTAGTCGGTGTCTTCTTTGTTCTTAATATTTTTATTGTATCTTGTGGTCTGAGTTATGAGCATAGTTGTGTCATGTGCTCTGAGTTATCCATTGTTGAGGTATGGTCTTGTCAGTTTTCACCTGGGAAGTTCAGGGTGGTAAATTGGGATTGTGTTAGAGGGGGAGTATCATTTATCTTCTTCCTCATGTACAAAGTTTACATGTTTAGCTTGTAGCTTGTGTTGGTGTTTTGTGGTTTTATTCATCTTCCCATGTTATTTGGTCTTTGGTTGTTTTAGCCAAAATCTTCCAAAGGGGGAGATTATTAGTTCCATGGTTTCGTGGATTGGCAACATTTTGCTAAAATATGGTTCAGACCAGATGTTGAACAAGATGTCGTGACATCTTGTTCTGATATGCAGCAGGCTTACACTACTGTTTTTAAATCTTGACAAATTTAATTTGATTCTTTTATATTTCCTTTGGATATGTATCAAATATTTTCGCAGGTCAAGAAGATTTGATTTGGAACAGATTTGTATCTTTGGCTGTTCAAAAGGTACTAAATTGGGCCTTGAAATAATTTAGAAAACTGTGTATTAGTTGTTCCATAATTTAAGGAGATTTTCTACACAATTGGTGCATCACTATACTTATGGATCAAGAAACTTCTGGACTCAGAATATCGAAGCCCATTGACTCCAGAGTTGTATTTAAAGAGGAATCCTAATCTAATGTAATTTAAGTTTTCAACAATTGTAAAATTAGGGGAAGCATAATTTTGTACCCCAAAATTTCCCCTCCCACTATTCAAGACAAATTTCAATAGGTCTCCTCATGCTCCTAGGGTTCTAAATTGCTCAAGAATACTCAAGGGTTTGAGCATACAACGCCCTCTCCAAAGTAATTGACCTACAACTAAGGTTTTGTGCTTCTCAAAGAAAATTAAGATTCTAATACCTCAAGTGTATTCCATGATTCCTCATATGCTTCAAGGTACCCTCTTGACAAGTTTCAAGCATTGCATCACAAGTTTTCTCAGTCAATTGCTCAGATGATTGAAAATCAACTATATTGGATAAAAAGTCAACTACGGTTAACATACAGTCAAAACACAACATTTTTTGTCAACATGAATATTTAGAAATCACATTCATCATTTGATCAAGATTTGATCATGCTTCATCAAGAAAACTTAAGATTCATCAAAAGTCAAAAGGTGCTAAATTAGGGTTTCCATTAGGAGAAGTCAACTGAACTTTGACCAAGCACAACTTTTAATTTCTTTATCAAAAGTTTCTCAACCAAATCAAATTTTGATGGAAATTCAATTCTCTACAACCTTTCCTATCTAAGCTCAAATCCAAAAAATGCTTCATTTGAGAGATATGAGCCAAAACATTACAGGTCATTTTGAAAGTCAACAAAAAGACTTTTTTGTCAAAAGCAATTTACATCAAGATAAAGACTTCAAATGAAGAAATGGTTAAAATGAAAGTTTTAGGGGACATCTTGAGCTTTCCAAAAATTCCAATATCACCTTCATTGATGAAAATTGAGTGAGATATAATTGGTGCAAGTTGAGCAATTTTTTAGAAATTATCGAAACCTCAATTGAGCAATTTTGAACTTTTGGACTAATGGGCCTAACTTTTGAGGTTCAAACATGTTTATGACATGTTAGAGGACCTCTAAGTCCATTTTTATGTATCAATGATTTTTTTACCTCATTTATTTTAATTTTATTTAAATATTATTAAAATAAATTATGTAAAATAATAAGTTAATGGACCAAGGCATGTGGGCTTGGTTTTGGATCATTTTGAGGCATAAAAACTCCTTGCCAACCAAGCCAAAACCATGTGAAGCATATATGGAAGGATATCTTCATTATTTTGGAAATATTTCAAATGATTTTTGGAAAAAATCATGCTATGATTCCTCAAGATTCCTTCCATCTTTGTTACCTTAATCTAATCCTCTATATAAACTCACCAACATCAAAGGACACGAAAAAGCTGTGAAAGAAACAAGGGTTTGAAATATCAAATTTTGTCCAAACTAGGGCAACTTGAAATTAAATTTTCATCCCTTCTCAAAGCAAACCATCCGTCAAAATCAACTCCTGAGGTGTTATAGAGTTTAATCCCTTGCATGAGACCCATGGTGCTAGAATCGTACGTCACCATGTTTAAATTGTTTTGAACTATTTTGATAATATCTATTTTTACAGGAGTATTTAGCAAAAACTAAGGCCGCCAATGGATTCGCGAGGGTCAATTTAGGGGGTAGGGTTCTTTTTAGTCACTAACGTGTATTGTTTTACCGGTTGAAGAAACGAGGTCACCGGAGAAGACGACCGGAGCTAGGGCTACGGCGCCTCTCCGGTCCACTTTTATAATATATTTATTTGTTTCAGTTATGATATCGGATGAGAGCGAAGCATCGCTGGTCAAGGAGTTGGGTTATGAACGTAGGGGCGTGGGTTCGATCCCTACCTTTTGCAATCTTTTTTTGTTACTTTCTAATTTATGCAGGTTTCACATATTTGGTTAAGCGCCTATTTCCAAACACCAAGGAGCGTATGGCTTAGTGGCAAACGATGTAGGATGAAAGCCAAGAGGGCTTTGGTTCAACATCCACCCCATGCAATTTTTCCCTTATTTTGTTTTAACCTAATTTCATTGATTTTTCTTTCCCTAACCCTAATTATTTTTAATTAATCATTAAACTAACATTTTTCTAATACTAATTAATTAGGTTTAGGTTTTTAATTAACATTTAATTTTATTGTTTTAATTAATTAATTAACCTTTTTTATTAAATATTGAATTAATTATAATTTTAGATTATGATTAATTACCAACTTTATTTTCACAAAAAAAAAAAAAAAATTTCAGACTTTCGTCTTTCTTTTTTCTTATTTATTTTTTCCTTTATTTAAATTCATAAATCAAGTGTATAGGTTCCAACTTTCCTATGTAATAGCGTATATTTACTTTTCCGCTTTTTTCCTATTATGTAACTACTCGCAGTATGTAATAGCTTAGGTTTAATTTTCCGCACTTTACATTCCGCACAATATATTTTTAACTATTAGTAATTAGAGTTTGCGTGGCAAGACTAAAAACAATCTAGAAAACCCTAATATTCAAGATAAATAAATGAATCAATACACTTCACACACTTGCACCTTTAGTGTAACCTCTCTTGTTGCCTTATGAATATTGGTCACGCCCCTCGAAAATAGGGATACTTTAGCAAAAGATCCTCGATCAAATCATCATGTCCCTTTTGAATAAAGATTATAATTCCTCGATAACCCTTTGAGCTGCCTACAAAATTATCTAGTCCCTTCAAGTTTCCTATAAAATGATGATAGTCCCTTCGATACAATTGCTAAAGTATCCTTACTTGTTGCTTTGAATGACCATTCGATGACCCTTCGCTTGTCCCTTCACTTCCAATAGATAGGTCTACCTACCAACTAATGGTAAGGATATAACTGTCTCTAAAGGAGAAGGAAAGGAATAAGAACAACCTTGAATGGGTAAGGAACTTTTAATCGCTTGCTCACAACACTTTTCTAAAAAAATAAACATTTTTCACATCACTTTTCAGACAAAATATTTTTAAACACTTTGTATGCGTTCTTGAGGACTGATACAAGAATCATTACAAAGTTAGCTGTAATTTGGCTTTTCAAAAATATTTTCAAATCACACACATACAAATCAAGTTTTCAAAAGTGAGATAAGCAATTAAGAGCCCGTAGATAACTACAGATGGAAAGGGTGCTAACACCTTCCCCTTTTATAACTTACCCCCCGAACTCAAAATCTATCAAAGGTCTTTCGGGTTCTTTTCACCTTTCCTAAATATTGGATAAAAGAAAATTCAATGGCGATTCTAGCTATCCGCACATTTGGATAAAACCAAAAATTCAGTTCTCCTACCATGAAACAGAACTGGAGACTCTGTTGGGGAATTACTTTAAAAAAGATGGGTTACCTTAGCGTTAGAATACTTTATTTGCTTTAATTGGTTTTCTTTCTTGCTTTACTTTAAGGGTTTTTGTTTGGGTTTATTTACTTGTAAGATCCTACACCCGGATCTAGGGATGCCTTAGGTAAGTAGCAATATATCATGAAAATTGTACGGTATAGACTGATATGGTTGAAATGATGGATACGGTTAGTGCGATACTTTGGTTTGTACTAATGTTCCTTGAGTAAGTTAAGGATAATATTAGGCTTCTACATGGTGTCACTAGCCCTAACTAACTTTTAGAACCTTAATTGACCCACCTTGGTCATTAGAAGGTAGTGAGATAGTCGGCTTTGGTGCAGTCTAAAGTTGTTTGATACACGAAGTATGCTCATTGAGATTCGACTCTCAGGATGTTTTGGCGGAAATTCAGTGGCCATGATAAAATAAAACTTATGAGAAAGATCAGTGATATAAGATTCCTAGAACTCGGTTACTATTTTTAGGACAGGTTGAGCCAACTTAACTTCAATAAAGAAGGGTGCTTACCTATGTACGTCATGTAAGCCTTTAAACCTAAGGCTCTTGTGTGATTTGTTTGTGTTTGCTACTTGTCTAAACATGACATCATAACATCATATCATCATGACATGGCATTTTTACTAACCATTTCAAGGATCTTAGATACTTTTGGTACAACATTATTATAAGGCAGATTGCTAGGAATGGGAAAGAGGATTTATTTTCCTCTAACCAGATACCGTCAAAGATCGAAGTATGTTATCTTGAGTCAGAGGCTATGACCCGCTTGATATGGTTAGCTTGATTCTTATAGAAGGACGTTCAAAAACAAAGACGCAAAGTTCTTCAGACAAAGCTGCAACCAGATTCATATTTCAAAATTTTTAATCCCGTGAGATCCTTGAAAACATTGCATATGCATCTACATGTCATGCATATCATTATATAACATGTATTCCCAAGACAGGTTTTCTCATCTTCTTGTTGTTTAGTTCAGCATAAATGGCTCTTGAATAGACAGTCAATGAACTCCAAGCTCGGAATGCCCAATTCCAACATATATTCCTGAACATAGCCAAGGGGAAGGAAGAACTGAAGGCACTCATCACCATCCGGCATACTCAATATGGAAAGAAGGTTCAAGTGTCCAGTTAAGTGAGTTCAGGATTCCGATACTCCATTAGACAAAGACAACGAACATGTTAAAGACGATAAGAGTGGTGGAACTGAAAAAAGCAACCATGGTACTGTAGCGGTAGAAATGTTCAAGACTAAGCCGTTGGATTGACTAGACTTTATACAAATCAAAAATAAAAATCGCCACCGCGCTTTATTGTTTCCAAAGGAATGGGAAAAGAGCAAATGACCCAAAAAGAGGGGGAAAGATTCAAGGTAAGGGGGTTGGTTATGCAAAGGAAAGGTATTAGCACCCTAAACATCTACGGTACTCTATAGGAACCTCTTTGAAAAATCTGTATATTTTGGCTATAAAAATGTGTTGTATATAAAATGGATGGTGGAGGTGAGAAGAGAAATATGTTTTTTTATGATTTTTGCACCCTCCGCGGTTGCGAACCTTTAGTGCATACGTACCACCTTTCGTGCAATAGGGGATCAGGGTACACGTAGTTCCTCTTTTAAAAATTTGAAACACAAGTATGTTGGTCGATTTAAGAGATAAGACGTCATCGTCATGGTCCGTGTGGAAAACATACTTACTACCCACAATCATGAGAAAGGAGAATTTACATCATCTCAAAGTGTAGGATATGGCTTGGATCTTAAAATCAACAATGCCTCACTCAACACCCAAGTGGAAAATATCTCACTTCACTACATATTGTAGAAGTATAGTTGTTTGCATCACTACAAGGATTGACAAGAGTCTAATCTTTTGAGAAAAGTTTAAAGATAAAAGCCAAAGTGGCAAAATGGTTTGAAATGAGATTGATTGACTTTTAGTCTTCTCACAAAAAATGTCAAGGTATTATTATATTGATTGAAGTTTATTTATGAAAATGTTTTTGAAAATGCATGGACATATGTCCATGTTTATTGTGAAAGTGGTTCAAGTTTAAAAACAAGAAGAGTTTTCAAAAGGAGGGAGAAGATTTTTGAAATTAAAGAAGATGGGAGGAGTAAAAAAGGCTATCCTAAAGTATAAGGTAAAAGCTAAGGAGAAGAATCATGTAACCAACAAGAAGCCAATACTTGACATTATGTGTCAAGATAGAATTCTCATTCTTTGGATTGAAACCAAGCAAGCAAAGATACTAGACCTCTTGAGAGAACCAAACTTCAAGTGTATTAAGTCTTCACAAAAATTGGGCAGAGTAACGTTTGTATACAGGTGAATTCCAGATTACAAACAAAAGGTGTAATCACAAAAACCTGCACACAAAAACAAATAAACAACCCAATGTCTTGAGGTAAACCTCAAGAACTCCAGACAAAATAATCAGATAAGATCATAAGGTCTCCAAGATAGGCCAAGGTTTCTAATCTTAAGTCCAAGAAATAGTCCCATGCTTCATCATGCCAAGGATAGTAATCAAATAGTCCAAGTACCATTAAGAGTTTTTTAGGGTTTATGTTGATTATTAAGTATCTTAAGAAAAGAAAAGAAAATCTCAAGTGAGCAAAGTAAAAATGACAAGAAAATAAATGCTCAAATGGGAAAAGATGAAAATGGCATGAAATGTAAATGCTAAAAAATAAATAGTACATAAAGCATAAAAAAGAATAAAAGAATAAGATAAAACAAGTCAATAATTAGTGGTTAGTTGGATGACCATCTTGAAACTTGCATTTGGAACTCATTAGAGGATTGGTAGAACAAAAGCCTCCACACAACAAGTTGCATTTTCTTTTTATCAAGTATATCATCCATTTGGAATTCTCACAAGTACCATTTAATGATCAACGTTGTTTAAGTGATCCGCGTTGATCAAAGGTGTTGTAGATCCATTAGAGGATTGGTAGAACCAAAGCCTCCACACAATGAATCTCAAGGTTATTGGATCAAAGAGATCAAATTAACATACTAGGGCTTGCAATCATAAGTTTGGCCCACGAATGATCATTTATTCGAATCAGGACAAAATTTAACGCTATGTTAAGCAATCGTAAGTGGACTTATATAGAAGTCGCACCTATTTTGAGGCCGGTCAATAGCAATTTATGCATCATTTGTTTTGAGACATGATATAGAGATCATGCTCCAACAACATTTAGTGCAATAAGAATGGGATGAGATGAAGAGGGATTAGGGTAAAAAAAGTAACCACATTTGAATTAAATTTTAATCAAACTATTATTAAAATCATTCATCCATTTTGGTGGAGTTAAACTCAACACCATGGATCCAATTATGTTAATACAATTATGATAAAAAAATCAACCCAAGACAGCCAGAAAATAATCACAACATAATATTATATTTAATATATACATTAAAAAAAGTTAATAAAATGTTTAAAATAGAAAATAATGAGGAAAATATCAATTATGTTCAAATTAATCAAGAAATGAAAAATAAGGCCATAGAAAAATCATAAATGGATCCAAATATTTTTATAAAAATTTTGGTAATTTTTAAAAGTCAGAAATTATTTTTAAACTATTTAAAAATGCTAAAACTAACATAAAATAGATCAAAAATAGTAAAACTCAATATTAAATTCTATAAAATTTCCAGAAAGTCCAAAATATGCAAAATAATATTTATGAATTTTTTCAGAATTAAAAAATGTCAGAAAGTATTTTTTTAAGTAATTAAAAGAAAGGAAATAATACAAAGATATAAAAAATACCAAATGTTAAAATAAAAATGTGAAAAAATATTCATGAGATCAGAAATAATTCAAAGTATTTTTGTGAATTTTTTCATAATTTTTAGATAAAAAATAAAAGAGTTATGAATTTTTGAATATTTAATCAAATAAAATTTAAAATCAAAAAATAAAATAAAGCCAAAAAGATATGGACCATCTAATCAAAGTCAAAACGCGTTAGTAAGCTAATCCAATGGACCAGACGCGCTGTGCTTGATATGGACCTTAGTGAAACACCATGTGATCATAAAAAGGGCAACTAATGAAATTAAAACGTTTGGCACGCTATCATTGGCTGAGACGAGACATGTCATCGTCTTCAACCTCCAGACACCCTGCAATGGGGATTTTGTGAGATCCTTCAAATGGAAAAATTAGGATCTCAGGCTAGCATTATTGAACTCGTCTCTTAAAGACGATTCTAACACAACCATCGCGCCAAATTTATATAAGGTATGGAGAGAGATATGAATCAAAAACTCATAAAATAGCGAGCACCTTCAATTTGAGATTTCTCTCTCAATTCTCAATGGATTTAAAAAATGTAAGCAGCATTAGAATCAGACAAAGGAGTAGAATATATTAGTGCTTTATTTGGATCCAAATGGTAGAGAATTCTACCTTTTCGAAGTTCAAGTAAGAAGCTCTGAAACTGGACTTCTGTAGCTTGAATTATGGGTCGCTTTGATTGGTTTAAGTGCTGGAGAGTTTGTGTGATGCTCAAGGATGATGAATGCGCGAAGAATTTTTGAAAAGGAAGCTTAAATTTCAAAAAATGAATTCAAAAAAAGTGGGTTCGTGTGAGGTTTTGGCAGGGTCTTCTTGGATCTCTAAGCTTGGGAAAATTGATGAGGGATGACCCTCTATTTATAGGGAGGTGAATGGGATCAAAAGGAAGAGTGAATGATGCGTTTTGGAGGGAATTCGTGTGGGTCTGCATCATGAAGAAAGTGTGACTCAATTTTGATCAAAACTCAGCTAAATTGTGCGTTTCATGATGCTAAACACTTTTGGGAAGTTTCTAATCATGATTAGAAACAAAAACGCGTGGAAAAATTGTGATCAGAAGCCAAAACAAAGGTTTCAAAGTTCTGACTTTGTGAAAAATCCAGTTTCAAGTTACCAAATTCAAATCCATGGCATTTCCAACTCAAGGGGTCTTAGGGCATAATTCTCGATGCTTTGGAAAGATGAGGCTACAAGCTTTGCAATGGAAAAAGAATGGAATCAAATGGATGCTTGAGCTGAAAATTACATGGAGTCAAAGTTGAAGAAAAAGAGTTGACTTTCCATACTTAGAAATATTTCAAATTCTTCTTCAAAAATGACCTATAATCTTTTGTATCCAAACATGGCCTTACACTTAGAATTTTCTCTTGACCAAAAAAGATGGAATGAAGTAGATCTCTTGAGTGACATTTTGAAATTTGAACCACTCAAAATATCCAAAAATTGAGCAAGTTATGACTTGTTGAAGTTGGCCAAAAATCATGAAATGACCTATAATATTTTGCATTCTTAAGGCAACTTCCATCCATTTTCTCACTTTTCACATAAAAGAAGGCAGAAAGTATATATCTTTAAGATCATCATGGAAAAAAAGTGGACTCAAGGTGATGCAAATTGACCAAGTTATGACCATTTGAAGTCACATATGGAAAATTGTGGATTCATTTGGATGACTTGTAATCTTTCTTCTTCACCAAGTTCCTTCCACATTAAAACTCCTTGAAACTTTTGAAGTGATTTGTTGGTAGCTCTTTGAAGAGAAATATGTCTTTGGAATCACTCAAAAATACCAAAATATGAGCAAGATATGCTCCTTGGGAGTTCAAAACCCTAGCCTCTAGGTCAAGAGAATGCTTTGAGGAACTTTGACAAGTTTGAACAAACTTGTTATGCCAATATTATTTCTTTGTGAATAGAAGTTGTTGAGGATGATTATGAGGACTCATAGCCACCAAAACCACTTCTATATCTTGAAATTTGAGAGAAATGTGCTCTTGTGATCAATAGGAATAAGACCTTGTCCAATCATGACAACTTCTTCCCTCAACCCCTTGTACTTTTGAATCAATTTTGATAACTTTGAAATATGTTGAACCAAAATAAGCCTTGTCATGCCATTTCTTCCAAAAACAACTTCAATGGTGAGGTTTGAATTTCTTAAGATTTATTGACTAGGGCATGAAAATAAACTCATGAACCCATGAAGCAACTTGCTAAACCTCATTGCCTTTACCTGCATTATTAACAAGTAAGACAAACCAACATTGCATTTTATTAATTAGGAAGAAAATAAAAGCAAAATATTCATGATTAAAATTCTGGCAACAGATACTAAATGTCACAGTGAATGTTATGACACCGTATCTGACACACTTCAGGACAGTAAATCTAAAAGCAGTAAAGAACACAGTCAATTGTTTACCCAGTTCAGTGTGTACAAACACCTACTCTGGGGGCTACCAAGCTAGGGAGGAAATTCACTATAAGAGATATTAATTCAGGAATAAACCAACCAGTTTATCTCCTTCACTTAAGACCTACCCAATGCAACTTCAATCTAAGTTCAACTTAAACCCGTGTTTCTACTCACTCCCCCTCAATCACAGCAGTGATACTAAACAATTGACTAATGAAATTATGAAGACACTCTTCACTACATACACTTGATTTTGCTTCACAGCTTTTAATCAAGTAACACAAACACTCATGCTTCAGAGCTTTGAGTGATACACAACCCTAACTTGACTTTGTTTCAAAGCTTTAATCAAGTAACACAAACACTCGTGCTTCAAAGCTTTGAGTGATACACAACCCTTACAACCAAATCCTACTCCAAATCACTTATCACAACGATAATTGATTGGCTCACAGTAGTTACAACTATACAGTCCCTTATTGATCTTCTGTCAAAAGTTGTCTTTCACCAACAGTCTTCATGAGGAATATATAGGCATCTATTCTTCAATTAGGGCTTCCACGAAAATAACTAGGGTTAGTTGACCCAAAGGACTTGGTCTTAGACTTCTCATAGCAAATTAGGGTTAAGCAAAGTTAACCTAAGTCCACGTGAGATTCTGATCTGGACTGCATAAACCAGACTCCTGAAAATTCTCAGAAAAAACAAATATGCACAACTGTTAGATCAATACAGGATGTCTTAATATTGGTTATGACAACAAGAATCATGTTTACTGATTTTGCAATAAATATGATCATTGCATAATGATCAGCTAAACACTCATATTGAGCAGCTCTTGTATGACATTCTTTTTCTGCAGAATGTACCTAGTATCCCAGAATGTTATGACATCAGTCATGACATTCACACAACTGGTTTTACCAAAAAGCATGCCAACAACTAAACACTTACAAACTCCCCCTTTGGCAAAGTTTTGGCTAAAACCCCTAAACAATCAGAGATTAGAAAGCAGTAGAAATAATAATGTCTACCAAGTCTAATTCTACCAAAATTATCACAAAATCTTCTCCCCCTCTTTAGCCATAAATAGGCCAAAGATACTTGTGCTTTTAGGTTATACAGTCATCCAAAAGGAATAATAAGAACACAGAGAGAAAAAAATCAAAAGTCATTTACAGCAATAGGTACCAGCAGCAAACTTGTCAACTACACTGATCTTCAAGCACTGTCATCTTCAGAGGAGGCACTATCTTCAGCATTAAGTTGGTCTTCAGCATCATCCTCTTCCCTTCTTTGTCCTTCAATCTCCTCCTGTTCTAGTCTAGCAATCAGGTCCTCAAGAGTCCTTTTCCTTGTATCAAGCTCTTTGCAGGTTTCCTTCAGCACAACTATAACATCAGTCTTCTTGGAGTGAGATTTGACAGTTGATGTCTCAGCTGATGTCATGACAATTTCAGGAACATGTGTTCCCTGAAATAGCTTATAGTGCAACCCAAGAGCAGAGGCTCTTTTGCATACAATATCTTTTTCAACTAGAATGTCAGGATACTGAGCAAGGATTATACCACATAGGAGAGAGGGAAAGGCAATAGGGCCTTTAATAGCACAGCTTCCAACATGTTTCAATGTTTGATCAAAGATATACTTGCCATAGTCAAAGTTTGTCCTGGTTCCAACAACATAAGTAAATCTTCCCAAGCCTGTGGAGATGGTTGATTTATGGTTGGTGGGAACCCAGTTAGCTGCACCAATTTTGTGCAGAATGGCAAGTTTCATGCTCAACTTTCTTGCATTCAACTTCCCTTTTAAGGGCCAACTCTTGACTTGATTTGCAATGATGGTTTGGCATACTTGGTTGTCAGTAACCTCTAGCTCAGGGCAAACATCATCAGGTCTTCCTAAGAATTTTTTTATTTCAGAGGGAGAGAAATCTACCTTCCTTCCTCTCACATATACACACTTAAAATCAGCTGACTTTCCATCAGCACACCCATCAGATATATTTACTATGAATTCTTTGACAAGAACTTCATAGCAGTTGGTAAACTTTACCACAGTATTTATTAGACCAACAGTTTTGATTAGATCCATGATTTCCTTACATTCCATGGCACTGTTGTTCAGCTCTCTTTCTAAGGCGATCCTTTTCAAACATACATACTTCCACCTGTTTGCATTCTCAGGATGGTGAAAGGAGATGTTGTAAGTGGCAACTTCAGGGACTTTAGGCATTTTGTTTTAAGAGAGTTTCCTTTTGAGAGGAATGTCTTCAACATCAAACTCAAATTCTGATTCCTCATCAGATTCAAAGGGTTCAGGCTCCTTCCTTTTCTTTGCTATTGGTTGTCTCAAAGGTTTTGAGAGACTACCAGCAGGTACTCGAGTTTTCATCTTCCCTTTCTCTTTTGACAATCCAGCCTTCACAGCTTCTACTCCAGTCTTGTTCTCAGACCTAGTTTTCTTATGAACAACATCAGCAGTCTTCTCTCTGGAGAGGCTTTTGGAAGCATCCTGCTTTCCTTTTCTATTCATCATCCTTCTAGCTATGCTAGGGTTGATATTGGCAATTAAGTCATTGTCAGAGTATTCTTCATCAACATCAATAACCGGGGGTTCAACATCCTTCTCAGTAGGGTTCTGGTGATCATCACGATTTTCAGGAGATTTCCTAATGTTATCATCAGGTGTCTCAACATTCTGAGTGACATCTGGATTCATTTCAACATTTGGACTAGCAGATTCTTGATTCAAAGGTACAGAAATGCCAGGTACAGAGTGATTCTCATTTAGAATCCTAGTGACAAGTCTAGCTATAGCTTGATGAACATAAACTGAACCTTCCCTATTTGCTATTTCTGGAGGAATAGAAGATGATGGTTGAGAGGATTTACCAGATGAAGAGGCTTGTGACCTTCTTGCATGTCTGGTTCGCAGCTTCTTGACCTTAGTGGGGTCAGCTTCCAGTTCACGAAGAGGAGTTATCTCCAGAACATCAGAATCCATGCAGTTTGTGATTGCCCTAGGTTCTCGATCAGAGGATGCGGAAGAAGTAGTCGCCTTTGAAGAGGATGATGACATGGATAGTTGAGACATTTTGAGTGATTTAAAAAACCAGTAACAACGAGAGTGAAATATTTGATTGAGAGAATGTAGATTGTTGCATAACCGAGAGAGAAAGGAGATATATGAATGTCTATTCAACTTCTTAACAATTTTGAAAGAAATAGGGAAATAGATGATTAGCCCAATCAGAATAGACTTAACTAAAATATCTCTTTCATCCCTTGTTTTAAGCAAAATTAATTGCTACATCTCTTCATATTGGAAAATACCCAGCTTGCCCCTCATATTTTCAAATTGATTTGCATCAAGTGCCTTGGTAAAAATGTCAGCCAGTTGTAGTTCAGTGGCAACATGTTCCAGTTTAATCGTCTTCTCCTCTACAAGATCTCTGATGAAATGATGTCTAATGTCAATATGCTTGGTTCTTCTATGCTGAATAGGATTCTTGGAAATGTTGATAGTACTCAGATTGTCACAGTACAATGTCATAACATCTTGTGTGCCATTATACTCAGTAAGAATCTGTTTCATCCAGATCATTTGAGAACAGCTACTACCAGTTGCTATGTATTCAGCTTCAGCAGTAGATATAGACACACAGTTATGTTTCTTGCTGAACCAGGAGACAAGATTATTTCCTAAGAAGAAACATCCTCCAGAGGTGCTCTTTCTATCATCAGCACTTCCAGCCCAATCAGCATCACAGTAACCAGTCAGAGTTGGTTCACATCCATGAGAGTACAGCAAGCCATAGTTGTAGGTTCCACTCACATACTTCAGAATTCTCTTCACTTTGTTGATATGACTTACTTTGGGTTCAGCCTGGTATCTTGCACATACTCCAACTGCAAAAGAAATGTCAGGTCTGCTGGCTGTTAAGTATAGCAGACTTCCTATCATGCTTCTGTACAAGCTTTGGTCCACCTTAACCCCACTTGAATCTTTGGACAACTTTAAATGAGTAGGAGCAGGAGTCCTTTTGTGATTGGCATTCTCCATCCCAAACTTCTTGACAATGTTCTTTGCATACTTGCTTTGAGACAGAAAAATTGAGTCTTCCATCTGTGTGACTTGCAGTCCAAGAAAGTAGGTCAATTCTCCCATGAGGCTCATTTCAAATTCAGCTTGCATCTGGTCAGCAAAATGTTTAACCATTTTATCTGACATTCCACCAAACACTATGTCATCAACATAGATTTGAGCTACCATTATCTTTCCTCCTTCATTTTTGACAAAAAGAGTTTTATCCAAGCCTCCTTTCTTGTATCCTTTGTCAGAGAGGAACTTTGTCAACCTGTCATACCATGCTCTAGGAGCTTGTTTCAGGCCATATAAAGCTTTCCTCAATTTGTAGACATGATCAGGGCAGTTTTGGATCCATAAATCCTTTAGGCTGTTCCACATAAACTTCCTCATTTAAGTACCCATTTAGGAAGGCACTCTTTACATCCATCTGAAATAACTTGAACTTAAGGAGACAGGCAATTCCCAATAGGAGTCTGATTGATTCCAGTCTGGCTACAGGAGCAAAAGTCTCATCAAAATCAACCCCTTCAACTTGAGTGTATCCTTGAGCAACAAGTCTTGCCTTATTCCTGGTGACAACTCCTTCAGCATCTGATTTGTTCTTGTAGATCCATTTTGTGCCAATGATGATTGTTCCTCCTGGTCTAGGAACTAACTCCCATACTTCATGTTGCTTGAATTGGTTCAATTCATCTTGCATTGCTCTAATCCAGTATTCATCAGTCAACACCTCCTTAACATTTCTTGGTTCAATCTTAGATACAAAGCAAGGGTTTGTGATGATTTCTCTAGATCTTGTAATGACTCCACTATTAGGATCTCCTATGATGAGTTCCTTAGGAAGATCTTTCTTAATTCTGATGGAAGGGTCTTTGTTAGCTTCCTTTAATTCTGATTCTGATGAAGTAGTTTTAGGAATATCATCCTTTTGAGTTGAAGTCTCAAAGAATGTCTCAACGTCATATGGGACATTTGTTTCTTCATGGTAATCATCAACTATGACATTTATAGATTCCATCATAACTTTGGTCCTGGAATTGAATACCCTATAAGCTCTGCTGTTGGTAGAGTATCCTAGGAATATTCCTTCATCACTTTTAGGGTCCATCTTTCTCCTTTGTTCACGATCTGTCAGAATATAGCATTTGCTTCCAAATACATGGAAGTACTTCACTGTAGGCTTTCTTCCTTTCCAAAGTTCATAAATGGTGGATGATGTTCCCTTTCTCAAGGTGACCCTATTATGGACATAACAGGCTATATTCATAGCTTCAGCCCAAAAATGAATAGGAAGTCTTTTGGCATGTATCATTGCTCTGGCAGATTCCTGTATAGTCCTGTTTTTCCTTTCCACAACTCCATTTTGTTGAGGAGTTATGGGTGAAGAGAATTCATGATTAATTCCTTCTGAGGAGCAGAACTCATCAAACTTACTGTTTTCAAATTCCTTGCCATGATCACTTCTGATTCTGACAATGCATCCATCTTTTTCTCTTTGAATTCTTTTGCACAGTTCCTTAAATACTTCAAATACATCAGACTTTTCCCTAATGAAGTTAATCCAGGTGAATCTGTAAAAATCATCCACAACAACATAGGCATATATTTTTCCACCAAGACTTTCCACCTGCATTAGTCCCATCAGATCCATATGTAGAAGTTCTAGCACCTTAGAGGTGGTAAGATGTCTTGACTTTGGATGTGACATCCTAGTCTGCTTTCCAACCTGACATTCACCACAGACTCCCCCTTCATCAATTTGCAGCCTTAGAATCCCTCTGACTTCCTCCATGGATATAATCCTTTTCATTCCTCTTATATGTAGATGACCAAGCTTTTGGTGCCACCATTTCACTTCTTTTTCTTCTTTGGCAATAGAGCACACAGAAGAATAATTAGTGTTCTCAGACTCCCATAAGTAGCAATTGTCTTTAGATCTGACTCCTCTTATTACAACTTCTTGTTTCTCATTAGTTACAAGACATTCAGACTTGGTGAAGTTGACCTTGAATCCTAGATCACATAATTGGCTGATACTTATGATATTAGCAGTCAAGCCTTTTACCAGCAATACTTCATTTAGGTTTGGAACTCCAGGGCAGTCCAAGTTTCCAACTCCTTTGATTTCTCCTCTAGCACCATCTCCAAAAGTCACATAACTAGTAGTGTGAGGTTTAACATTATTTAGAAGATTCTTGATTCCAGTCATGTGTTTAGAGCATCCACTGTCAAAGTACCAGTCTTCCTTTGCAGAGACTCTAAGGGAGGTGTGAGCTATCAGGGAAGTAGCCTTTTTCTTCCACTGTTGAGTATATGGTGCCTTGTTAGACTTAGGTTTGACAATTGGGGTCTGATTAGGATATCCATATAATCTGAAGCAGAATGGCTTTATGTGACCAAACCTCCCACAATGATGACATCTCCATCTTTGATACTTTTTCTTCATATTTCTCTGTTCTCGATGTTGAGTGCTATGTTGTGACATCTGCTTTGACATTTTTTTATCAGGCCTGACCTTCTTCTTGTCTACAATAGATTTATTTGCTGTCACAAATCCTAGACCAGACTTATTTCCCACATTTTGTCCAACCTGAAGGATTTCTTCTAATTTGTCAGTTCCATTTGTCAGCATTTTGACAGATTTGGTCATCTGGTCAAGTTTTGAGTTTAGCATTTGAACTTCCCCTTCTAGATGACTTATAGTATCAATGCCTGCCTTTTTCTCAGCCTCCAACTTTACTATGAGTTTTGTTTGTCTCTCATTTTGCTGACAGACTTCAGAACTTCTGATACATAACTTCTTGTAGGAATCAGCCAGTTCTTCAAATGTCACTTCCTCATCACTAGAGTCACTATCAGAGTTACAAATACTAGTTAGTGCAGTAACTAGTTTGGCAGATTCTTCTTCAGAATTACTTTCTGAGTCACAGTCAGACCAAGTAACAAACATTCCTTTCTTTTGTTTCTTAAGAAAGGTAGGACATTCAGCTCGAATGTGCCCATATCCTTCACATCCATGGCATTGAATTCTTTTGCTTTGATTTCCCTTCTCTTCAGACTTTGGTCTTCTGCTGGAGTCATAGGATCTGTTAATGTCAGAAGGAATGTTCTTAACATTTGACCTTGACTTTGGGTCCATTCTCTTGATGAGTTTGTTGAACTGTCTTCCAAGCATGGCTATAGCTTTTGAAATATTTTCTTCTTCATCCTTCTTGTTTTCATCTTCAGTATTAGATACAAGTTTTATGCTCTTGTTTTTCTTGTCGACATTGTCACTGATCCCCATCTCAAAGGTCTGAAGTGACCTAATGAGTTCATCCACCTTCAAGTTGCAGATATCCTGAGCTTCCTCTATAGCAGTCACCTTCATTGTAAATCTTTTAGGCAAGGATCTGAGAATCTTCCTCACCAGCTTTTCTTCTGACATCTTTTCTCCCAATGCTCCTGAGGTGTTGGCAATTTCCAAGATGTTCATGTGAAACTCATGAATGGTCTCATCTTCCATCATCCTTAGGTTCTCAAATTTGGTAGTCAACATCTGAAGCCTTACATTTTTACTTTGGATGTGCCCTCATGGGTAGTTTTGAGAGTGTCCCAAACCTCCTTGGCCAGTTCACATTGATGTACTAGTCTAAATATGTTTCTATCAATTACATTGAACAAGGCATTTAATGCTTTGGAGTTACCCAAGGCTAACTCATCTTCTTCTTTGCTCCATTCTTCCTCAGGTTTCAGACTGGTTCTCCCATCTTTCCCAGTTATGGTGGGATGGTTCCATCCTTTGTCAGCAGCTCTCCAAGCCTTTTTGTCCAGTGATTTTAAGAAGGCAATCATACGAGGTTTCCAGTAGTCATAATTTGATCCATCCAGAATGGGTGGTCTGTTTCCAAATCCTCCTTCTTTGTCCATAGTGCCAGAAAATAATATCCCTAGATCTCCCCCAGTAAGACAGGCAGGGTGCCTGCTCTGATGCCAATTGAAATTCTGGCAACAGATACTCAATGTCACAGTGAATGTTATGACACCGTATCTGACACACTTCAGGACAGTAAATCTAAAAGCAGTAAAGAACACAGTCAATTGTTTACCCAGTTCAGTGTGTACAAACACCTACTCCGGGGGCTACCAAGCCAGGGAGGAAATTCACTATAAGAGATATTAATTCAGGAATAAACCAACCAGTTTATCTCCTTCACTTAAGACCTACCCAATGCAACTCAATCTAAGTTCAACTTAAACCTGAGTTTCTACTCACTCCCCCTCAATCACAGCAGTGATACTAAACAATTGACTAATGAAATTATGAATACACTCTTCAGTACATACACTTGATTTTGCTTCACAGCTTTTAATCAAGTAACACAAACACTCGTGCTTCAGAGCTTTGAGTGATACACAACGCTAACTTGACTTTGCTTCAAAGCTTTAATCAAGTAACACAAACACTCATGCGTCAAAGCTTTGAGTGATACACAACCCTTACAACCAAATCCAAGTCCAAATCACTTATCACAATGATAATTGATATGCTCACAGTAGTTACAACTATACAGTCCCTTATTGATCTTTTGTCAAAAGTTGTCTTTCACCAACAGTCTTCATGAGGAATATATAGGCAGCTATTCTTTAGTTAGGGCTTCCACGAAAATAGCTAGGGTTAGTTGACCCAAAGGACTTGGTCTTAGACTTCTATCATATCAAATTAGGGTTAAGAAAAGTTAACCTAAGTCCACGTGAGATTCTGATATGGACTGCATAAACCAGACTCCTGAAAATTCTCAGAAAAAACAAATATGCACAACTGTTAGATCAGTACAGGATGTCTTAACATTGGTTATGACAACAAGAATCCTGTTTACTGATTTTTCAATAAATATGATCATTGCATAATGATCATCTAAACACTCATATTGAGCAGCTCCTGTATGACATTCTTTTTTTGCAGAATGTACCTATTATCCCAGAATGTTATGACATCAGTCATGACATTCACACAACTGGTTTTACCAAAAAGCATGCCAACAACTAAACACTTACAAAGATCATAAAAGGAAACAAGTCAAGGTGCTTTGGGATTCCTCAAAGAGCAAAGCTAAAGATAGGGAGAAGAACCAAAAGCCCTAATATGATCTTGTTGTGATTGAATTACCATGGTATGATAAAGGGATCTTAGGGGAAAAAATTGGGGTACAACAGCTGCTCTTATTTAAGTTTCTTCTATCCGGAGATACGAAGGTTGAAAATCTTCGTGTCAACGTGATCGAAGATACTTAAATATAAAACAAAACCTATTTTTGGCCCTAAGATACCATGCAAATGCTTATGCATATGAATGCATATGAACAGTACCAAAGAGACGCAAAGTATCACCGGGGACGCAACAAAAATGAAGAAAGAAAGGAGCAAACCCTACAGGAAAATAAATCACTGGTGAACCAAAAGAACTGAATCAGAGAGGAAGATAACAAGAATCGACGTTCACTGCCGATGGTCTACCAACTTTCACTGAAGGTAGAAAGAGAATATATATCATATCACCGCCGTTCACTGACGATGAACTATCAACGTTCACTGAAGATAGCAAAAAGATAATAAACACCGACATTCACTGTCTATGTCTACCAACATTCACTGAAGGTAGAAAGATAAAATATATCATATCACCGCCGTTCACTGACGATGAACTATCAAAGTTCACTAAAGATAGCAAAAAGATAACAAACACCGATGTTCACTACCGATGTCCTACCAACGTTCACTGAAGGTAGAAAGAGAAAATATATCATATCACCACCGTTCACTGACGATGAACTATCAACATTCAATAAAGATAGAAAAAAGATAACAAACACAGACGTTCACTACTATGTCCTACCAACATTCACTGAATGTAGAAAGTGAAAATATATCATATCACCACCGTTCACTGACGATGAACTATCAACGTTCACTGAAGATAGCAAAAAGATAACAAACACCGACGTTCACTGGCGATGTCCTACCAATGATCACTGAAGGTAGAAATAGAAAATATATCATATCACCGTCGTTCACTGACGATGAACTATCAACGTTCACTGAAGATAGAAAAAAGATAACAAACACCAACATTCACTGTTGATGTCCTACCAACATTCACTGAAGGTAGAAAGAGAAAATATATCATATCACTGCTATTCACTGACGATGAACTATCAACATTCACTAAAGATAGCAAAAAGATAACAAACACTGCCGTTCACTGCCGATGTCCTACCAACATTCACTGAAGGTAGAAAGAGAAAATATATCATATCACCGCCGTTCACTGACAATGAACTATCAACATTCACTGAAGATAACAAAAAGATAACAAACATCAACGTTCACTGCTGATGTCCTACCAACGTTCACTGAAGGTAGAAAGAGAAAATATATCATGTTATTCCCAAAATTCTGGTGTTTCACCCATAACGGGTCTCAACTTTTTCTGTAACCAAGGAAATCTTCCTGGAAAAGATCAAACATAAGTTGTCTCAAATAAAGAGATTTGTTACTTGTTGTCATGGATAATTGCAAAAGAAATGACTTGTCTGGGGATAGAAATATGACTTCCCAGGGAAATGCCACGATATTCCTACTGAGGAGATAATGTTTTCTCGTCCAAAATAAATGCACAAACCAAAACTCAAAGTTTTTAAAAATCCAAAGTAAATAATATTGTCATTCGACCATATATCCAAAACTGAAATAAACTGGAGCAAGACGGCCAACAGAGATACATCCTTTGAGAAATAAACTCAAGAGGGAAAAACAAATCCATCAAAGCAAAGAGCGTTGCAGGAAGGCCAGAGAAAAATGTCAATGAACAATGATTTGTCAATTTTAACCATGTATGATGTATGTATGAATGTATGAGTGTTATCGTTCATATTCTGGTAAAACAGATACACAATTAGTAGGAACAAACAAACAAAACCGCCTCAGGTACTAACAACACTTGGCTAAACTTCAACCAGAAATATCATTCCAAGAAAGGTAAAAGCCAACTGTGGAAACCAAACCTATTTCCTTCCTTTAACTTTACTAGAGAGAAATATAATTCAGAGGTAGACAAATTAAACAGATACCGAGGTAGAACATCCACCTTCCAGCTTCATTGGAGAAATAGTTTTTTCCAAAAGCAACATGCCTACCGGAGATTGCAAGAGCAGTCTCAAATAAAGCAAACTGACGCTGAAACAATCAAACCTCACTGGGGACTTCAAGCCTACCTTCCTGGAGAAAGATGAGGATTGAAACTTTACATCATGAAAACTTGTTCCAAAAAAAGATTCCCTGGGATAGCCTTCATGGGGAAATAAATACCAACAATAATGCCAATACTGCAGAAAGAGTGACATCTCAGCACATCAAGGGAATAAAAGCTTTCATCATATGAGGGAAGACTTCGCTGGGGAATCTGGGACAGAGGCTCCTGACCATGCAAACCCAAAATAAAAAATGAACCAAGACTTCACTGGGGACAATGGGATCACAAACCCAATACTGCACCTTACACTGATTGGTATCGTCATTAACTATCTGAGAAACATACAAAGATTGTGCACATACCAGCAGAATGACATGAGAGAACCTTCATGAAGGAATTAAATCTTCTCAAAACAACCGGAGTTTGTTCATTCCTGGGATCACCACTTTTTATGTTCATTGTGTCATCACAAATCTCAAAGTAAAAGTAAATTGTAAAAATCTCTTTTTCTTTTTTTTGAAAAAATTAACTTTGCTTTTTAATCTTTTTGCTTTGAAAGTTATCATCAGTAATAAAAGGAGTCTTTGCAAGCTAAATAAAATAAGAACACAAAGAATTGGGTAAAATCTCGAATTTCATTAATAGAATAGTAGTCTGCGAATGGCGAGACTCCATGGATGATTACAAAGTTTGGGAAATGGTAATACATAATGGAAAAGATACATTGAGATACAATGACCACTATTCCCCCTAAAAACTTTTGAAATCCTGAGCAGCAACTTTTATTGAAGTATGGTGAGGATCCGAGAAGATTGTTGCTTCAACGATCAAGTCTTGTCTGACGTAGTAACTTGCCAAGAAAATCCCTAACTTTTGCCTAAGTTTCCCTTGCGGGTTTTCAACTTAGCGGGAAATTTATTCTGTTTATGTCTCTAATTTTTTCCTAGACCGCCCTTTTGGGTTCTCGGCCTACCGAGACGCTCCTTTTTGCATAAGCTGCCCTTTCAGGTTTTCAACTTAGCGAGATGTTCTTTCATTTCTTTTAGGCGAAGTATTTCTTGACTTCGTCAACATTCATGGGACATGGGAACTCCTTGCCATCCATAGTTTCAAGAAGTAATGCACCACCAAAGAAGGCTTTCTTGACAACATACAAGCCTTCAAAATTGGGAGTCCACTTGCCCCTAGAATCAGTGTTGAAAGACATGATCTTCCTGTGCACGAGGACGCCTTCTCTGAATTCACGAGGTTTAACCTTTTTATCACATGCTTTCTTCATTCTTCTCTGATATAACCATGACATAAAGTTGTCATTCTCTTTTGCTCAATCAAATTCAATTGGTAAAACCTGTTTTGGACCCATTCAGCCTCTGTCAATTTGGTTTCCATTATCACATGCAACGAGGGAATCTCTACCTCGACAGGGAGTACAACTTCCATTCCATACAACAGAAAGAACGAGGTTTCTCCTGTTGAAGTGCGAACAGATGTTCGATATCTATGCAGAGCAAACGGGAGCATTTCATGCCAATCCTTGTAAGTGACAACCATTTTCTGGATAATTCTCTTGATATTCTTATTAGCAGCTTCAACAGCCCCATTCATATTTGGCCTGTATGGAGATGAATAGTGATGGACAATCTTGAATTCTTTGCACAAGTCTGTCATCATCTAGTTGTTCAAATTCGAGCCATTGTCGGTGATGATTCTACTCGGCACACCATACATGCATATAAGATTATTCTTGATGAAATGCACAACCACTTGTTTGGTAATATTGGCATATGAAGCAGCTTCTACCCATTTGGTGAAGTAGTCAATTGCTACCAAGATAAAACGGTGCCCATTCGAAGCTTTGGGTTCTATCATCCCAATCATGTCAATACCCCACATAGAGAAAGGACATGGGGAGGAAATCACGTTGAGAAGTGTTGGAGGCACATGGACCTTATCTGCATAAACCTGGCATTTATGGCACTTCTTTGAAAATTCGTAACAGTCAGATTCCATTGTCAACCAATAATAACCTGCCCTTAGCATCTTTATAGCCATTGAATGTCCATTAGCATGAGTGCCCAATGAACCTTCATGAATCTCATGCATTAACATGTTTGCTTCGTGTCTATCCACGCATCTGAGCAAGACCATGTCAAAATTTCTCTTGTATAACACATTTTCACTGAGGAAGAAACTGCCTGCCAATCTTCTCAGTGTCTTCCTATCTTTCCTAGATGCACCAATCGGGTATTCCTGAGTCTAAATAAAATGCTTAATGTCATAATACCAAGGTTTTTCATCTGCTACCTCATCTGTCATAAACACATGAGCGGGCCTATCCAGCCGTCGAACTGTAATTCAGGGTATATCATTCCAAGTATTCACTTGGTACATGGAAGCCAGAGTTGCCAGAGCATCCGCCATCTTATTTTCATCTCTAGGGATGTGATGGAATTCAACTTTATTGAAGAAGAGTAATAATCTTCTAGCATAATCTTTGTAAGGGATCAAGCCAGTGTGACGAGTATCCCATTCTCCTTTAATCTGATTTATTAACAAGGTTGAATCACCATAAACATATAGAATTTTGATTATGAGATCAATAGCTTCCTCAAGACCCATGATGCAAGCCTCATATTCTGCCATATTATTAGTGCAATCAAATGTTAACCTTGCAGTAAAAGGAATGTGCGATCCATGAGGAGTTACAATCACATCACCAATTCCTTTACCATAAGCATTCACAACTTCATAAAATACCCTACTCCAACGAGATTCAGGGTCAGGGCCCTCCTCAGGCAATGGTTCATCATAATCTTTCACTTTCAGGAACATTACATCCTCATCGGGGAACTCATATTCTGCACACTAATGATCTTCCACCAGCTTGTGAGCAAGGTAATCTGTCAACACACTACTTTTAATAGCCTTTTGAGTGCGGTACTTGATATCATATTCAGATAACAACATCTGCCAGCGGGCAATTCTCCCGGTAAGAGCAGGATTTTCAAAAATATACTTGATTGGATCCATTTTGGAGATCAACCAAGTGGTATGATTCAACATATACTGCCGCAAACACTTTTCCACCCAGGCCAAAGCACAACATGTATTTTCTAACATGAAATACCGCGACTCACCATCAGTGAATTTTTGCTGAGATAATAAATGGAGAACTCCTTCTTTCCTGTTTCATCCTGTTGTCCCATAATACAACCCATGGATTTATCTAACACTGTTAGATACATAATCAACGATCTTCCTTCTATGGGAGGGAGCAAGATAGGAGGTTCAAGCAGATATTATTTAATGCTCTCAAATTCCCTTTGGTAGTCATCCGTCCACACACAACCTTGATCTTTCTTTAACAACTTAAAGATCGGTTCACATGTTGCAGTCATGTGGGAAATAAATCTGGAAATGTAATTCAAGCGCCCGAGGAAACCTCTGACTTGCTTTTCAATTCTTTATGCTGGAATTTCTAGAATTGCTTTGACTTTATCAGGGTCAACTTCAATTACTTTATGGCTAATAATGAAACCCAACAATTTCCTCGATCGAACACCGATGGTGCATTTATTTGGATTCAAGCGGAGACGATACTTCCTCAAACGCTGAAACAACTTCAACAAATCTTCTATATGCCCTTCTTCAGTCTGGGATTTGGAAATCGTATCATCAACATATACTTCGATTTCTTTGTGCATCCGATCATGGAATAGGGTTGTCATAGCCCTCTGGTACCTTGCACCAGCGTTCTTCAACCCTAAGGGCATCACTCTGTAACAGAATGTTCCCCAGGGTGTGATAAACGTTGTTTTTTCCATGTCCTCTGGATCTATTCTTATTTGATTATACCCGGAAAATCCATCCATGAACGAGAATACTTTGAATTTTGCTGTGCTGTCCACTAACATGTCGATGTGAGGCAATGGAAAATCATCTTTTGGACTAGCTTTATTTAGATCTCTGTAATCTACGCACATGCGGACTTTTCCGTCTTTTTTCGGTACTGGGACAATATTGGAAATCCATTGAGGATACACTGATGTCACAAGAAAACCAGCATTAATCTGCTTTAGGACCTCCTCTTTGATCTTCACTGCCATATCTGGGTGGGTTATTCTCAACTTTTGTTTAAATGGCCGACACTCTGGCTTCAACGGCAAACGATGCTCGACAATGTCTGTATCTAGACCAGGCATATATTGATAAGACTAAGCAAAAATATCCACATACTCTTTCAACAATTCAATCAACCCGCTCTTCACATCAGGATGCAACGATGCTCCAATATTGACTTCCTTCGGATCTTCTTTTGAACCCAAATTAATCACTTCCAAAGGCTTTTTATATGGCTGAATGGTATTTTCCTCGTGCTCAAGCAACCGTGAGACCTCTTATGGAATCTCATCATAATATTCTTCTTCAGCCCCAAACACAGGACATTCAAAGTTGGGAGAGGGTGCAGGGTCATTGTATCCAACGAGTTTTTTAATTAATCTGCACATATGATTTATGATTGCTTTTAGAAACTGACACATATAACAAGTCATCATGCAGATTAATTTTAAGTTATTATTTATTTTGAAAGGTTTTTTCTGATTACCATTTTCCAAGAAAAAGCAGAAAATAAAGACATAATTTTGGAAGCAAAGACAACTTTTATTAATGATCTTAAAAGTCAAAGCAAATAGATAAGCCCTACAACATTAATACTTTCACCTTGGGCAGAGTGAAAGCTTTTCAAAAGAAAGAAACATATTAACAAAACAAATTACTTTGAAACATGTATGCAAGAAGAAACATCAATGGTGACCTAGTTCTGAACTCTGACTCCAGGCGTCACATAATTCGGTACTTCCTGCTCTGCTTCATCCTCTTCAACAGCATTAATTCCAGAACCAATTAGATGGAGGTAGCCTCCGTTACGGAAAACATCATGATAATTGTTCACAGTAGTCTTTGACTTCAAACTTTTGCCTTTGCCAATATTCGGAGAGAAACCCAAACCAGTTCTATTCTTGTTCACGGGTGGATCCAGAAGTCGTCCCCAAACTGTATTATGACCATTGCGCACAACCTGCTGCACGTTCTTCAGCGAAACCACAAAATTCTCATTTCTCCTTATGTTGTCAATGGATAGGGCTTGGAACTGGGTTCCAACAGCAGCCTCATCCGCTTCTACAATACTAAAAGAAGATAAATGGGATATCAAAAATGCATGCTCCCCATTTATGATCACTAACTTTCCTTCACGCACAAACTTTAGCTTTTGATGCAGAGTTCAAGTGACAGCCCCTGCTTCGTGTATCCATGGCCGTCCTAGCAAATAGCCATATGCGGGAATAATGTCCATGACCCGGAAGGTTATGAGGAACAAATGTGGTCCTATATGGATGGGTAAGTCCACTTCACTGATGACAGATTTCCTCGACCCATCAAAAGCCTTCACAATGATGCCACTCAGGCGCATAGGTGCTCCTTGATACTTTAACTTCATGAGAGTACTCCTCGGTATAATATTCAACGCGGATCCATTATCAATTAGCACATTGGATAGTGAATCATTCTTACAGCTCATAGATATGTGGAGGGCCAGGTTGCGATTCCTCCCTTCATCTGGTAACTCGTCATCGCAGAAACTCAAGTTATTACATGACGTAATGTTTCCAATTACGCTGTTGAATTGATCTAATGACATGTCACTCTCCACAAAAGCTTGGTCTAGTACTCTCATCAATAATTCTCTATGAGCGGAGGAATTCATTAATAAACTAGGATGGATATCTTTGAAGGAGTCTGCAGTAGCTGATCTATAATTATGTAGTCTCTCATCTTAATGATCTTCAAAATATCATCCACTTCTTACTCCAATGTAGCTCCACTAGTCTCTCATGTATCCTTCTTAGGCTCATCATTCTCAACAATTTTCTTTCTAGCAATAATATCTCTTCGTACAACCGACGCAAACAAACGACCGCTACGGGTCACCCTGCTATTTTCAAATATATTTCCAACATCAGGCATTGGCTGGATGGGAACTTCCACCCCATCTTCTAAGATTGTAGCATTGTATTTGTAAGGCACAACTTTATCTGATTTGTAGGGAATAGGACCTGGCAGACTAATTACAAATGGCGTAATAGTTGGTTTGCTATGGTACTCCACTTCAAGATGAGCGGGTGCACCAAAACAAGGCACAATAACGTTTACCCCTTCTTCAACACAATCAGACATCAAAAAGTCATTTTTGGAAAACATATCTTCGTCTGAAGAGAAATACTCATCCGCAGAGGTATACTCTTCCTCTTACTCTTCTTCCATTAAAAAAACTTCAACCATATCAATCTCATGATGATCATGCCTCTGACCTGTGATCTTGATAGTTCCATTGTATAACAACAACTAAACACCCTCTCTCACAATTGAACATCCTCGAGGGTCTCGACAGCAAACTATGCAAGACCCATATTGGTGTTCCACCTGACCCACCGTATGGACAGAAGGTAGCATGCAACTGCACGAGACCCTCATTCAAATACTCCACATCAAAAATTCTGAATTCACCAGGACATCTAAAAACCATATTCACTTCCTCTTCATACTCTGCCCTAGGCCTGATTATATGGATTAAACCCTCATCCATCATCTCTTGTAAATCAACCTTTATCTTCTCGCAACCTTGTATGTCTGTACTGCAAACAGCACAACCGGCGTGGTCATGCGCATAGTAGCTGAATTCATAGAGGTTTGCATGCATCTTCACCAAATATCCTCTAACCAGACTAATGTTAAAATTTCGGAAGTCACCTGGACAACCGGCCACCATATTTACAACATTTACTCCCCCGTGCTTGGGTAGAGGGTTATCTTTCACATTAGGTCCCATGTCTTTGAAAGATAGAATTCCATACTTCACCAACCTTTGCACTTCAGTACTCAAAGGATAACAATTCTCAACAGTATGCCCTGGTGCTCCCTGATGAAAAGCACACATTTGATTTGCTTTGTAATACCAAGGCAACGGTGATGGTACAACAGGAGGTGGTCGTGTCTGAACCAACTTCTTCTGAATCAATGCCGGTAGTAGCTCTGCATAGCTCATGGGAATAGGGTCATAGTTCTCCCTTCTTTGATTATTCCCTTGGTTCCCATGCTGGGACTATCTTTGATAATCAACGGTAGTCAGAGCGGCACTCATTATAGGAGTAACTGAGGCGACTTACTGGTGACACTGATAATTTCTTCTAGGAGAATTTACCCTCCTCTCTTGTATGACAACATTTGCGTCCCCCTCTTTTCTCTTGGTAAACCCATAAGATGGCTTCTTCACACCTTTGGATCCTTCACTCTTCGTTAAACGACCTTCTCTTACAGCCTCTTCTAGGCGGACACCCATTTCTACCATCTCTGTAAAATCACTTGGTGCGCTTGCTACCATCCTTTCGTAGTAGAAAGCACCCAGCATCTTTAGAAAAATCTTAGTCATTTATTTTTCTTCCATGAGAGGAATCACTTGGGCAGCTACTTCGTGCCATCTTTGCGCATACTCTTTGACTGATTCCCTGTCTTTTTGAACCATGGCCCTAAGTTGGTCACGGTCAGGCGCCATGTCCATATTTTACTTGTATTTTTTGAAGAATGCTTCTCCCAAATCATTAAAAGTATGGATGTTGGCGTTGTCTAAGCTCATATACCACTTCAACATTGCATCGGTCAAACTATCCTGAAAAAGTGAATCAGCAGACGCTGATCATCAGTGTGGGTATACATTCTCCTTACGTACATCACCAAGTGAACACGAGGGCAAGTGTTTCCCTTGTACTTCTAAAATTCCGGGACCTTAAATTAGCAGGTACCTTAACATTCGGGACCAAACACAGCTCATTCACATTCTGCCCAAATAGCTCTTTTTGCCTAAGAGCCTTCATTTATCTTTGCATTCTATCAAACTGCTCTTGAAAATCATCCATTCTTTCATAAAGACCCAAGTCTTCACTCGACGGAGGGAAAGGACGACACACATCATCATTAACAAATGAAACCATGTTCACTGAAGGAGGTGCAGCAGGAACATCATGCACCACAAGAGGTGCCAGAGTAACAACAGTCTGAACCATTGGAGCATCTTGAGGATCAATATTGAAACCTTCAGGTGCAAAATTCTCTTGCATTCCCCATGGATAACCTTGAGACATACGATTTTGAACAACAACCGGAGTAGCGGATATAGGGACAGTCAGAACTTCATTATTTTCCCTTGTTGGTTGAGGTTGAACATTCGGTGGCTGATTCTGAGAAGCCACCAGAGCTTCCATCAGAGTAGTCAAATTGGCCAAGCCGGTCTTCAAAGCAGAAACTTCTTCACGCAGCTCGCGATTCTCCTGTTCTAAGTTGTCCATCTTCTTTTTGAAATTAGCCTGAGTGTTGTAGTGATGAGTCAGCTTGCTGAAGGAAGAAAAAAGCTGGGTAAGACACCTGGGTATGCATAACAAATTCCAGAAATATGTGCAATATGATGCATGACATGCAATGCACATGATTATTTTTACTTTATTATTTAATATTTTCAAGGGATTTAAGATTTATAGACATATTGCAAACATCAAAATAATAAAGCTTTTGAAATACTGTAATTTTTTTATTATAATAACTTCAAAATGGATTACAAGTTTCAATGATCCCAAGTACAAGATGAAAATACAATCTAAATTCCTGAGAAAAAGAACTGATGGAGATCAATCTGTACGATGGCGCTTCCCTGTGAGCCTGACAATCTGAGCCCTCAACCTCTGGTTTTCTTCCACATGTCTGATGGCAACCTCCTTCCAATCATCTGAATTGGGAAGTGAGTAATCAACACCTATTTGAGGCTTAGGGGAAAATAAATCCCCTTGCCTCTCCATAGACTCTACCGCTCGACTCTCAAGGATCTCGATCAAATCGTCTTTCTCTTTCAAGTATGCTTTATAGGAACTCTCTAAAGTCTGGAACTTATTCTTCCAAGCATCCCTTTCCTGTTGCATCCTAACCAAAGGGAGTTGCAGCTCTTCTAGATCATCTAATAAGGGAGGGGTGGTCTTCACAAATAGATCAGGCATGGGTGTCTCCCAAGTATACGACATCTTTAACTGAATAACTCTCAATCGGATCCATTGGAGATATGGCTCCAAAGAAACAACACCCTTAGGTCTCAAATCCTTCCTACTCTTCTTATGAATGTGACGCTAGGCCTTCGCAATCTTCTCCCTAGCTTCCCTATGGTATTCTCCTTCCTTCAGAAAGAAACTACTCAAATGAATACTGTTCGGTTTATCCCTTATCGGATAACCAAACTGTCGCCGTGCAAGAACGGGGTTATAGTTAATTCCTCCCTTTGTACCAAGAAGAGGCACATTGGGGAAAATACCATAATTGTCAATAATCTCCACATCCTGATAAGCTCGATGGTACCAATCAATATCCGAGTGAGTAAGTGCCATGATCTTAGGAGCCCAACGGGGTTCCTTTTTGACATCCCAAAAAGCATCAGACTGAGGCATATGGGAGATGAACCACCGGTATAACAAAGGCGTGCAACAAATAATCATTCCCCCATGATAAGAATTTTGAAGATGAACAGAGTAATAAGCATCACCCAACAGTGTAGGAACCAGGTTTCCAATCATGAAAATCCTGATAGCGTTAATGTTGACAAACTTGTCCACATTAGGAAAAAAGAACAATCTGTAAGCAAGTAAAGCAAAGATGGCCTCAAAAGCAATTATACTCTTCATTTTGGCAAAGTAACGCGCTTTCTCCAATAAAAACTGAGCTGGTAATCCTCCAATCCCTCCTTTAGTAGTCATATGGGCTTCAACCTCAGACTTCCCTAGATGAATCAAAGCAGCAATCTCATGTGGTTTTGGCTCTCCCTCCAAATCAGTAAAAGGAACATGATCGATAACAAGTAAATCCAATAGATAAGAATACTCCTCCAGTGTAGGCATCAACTGATAATCGGGAAAAGTAAAGCAGTGATACACCAGATCATAGAACTGGACCAAGGTTGAGAGAATACCCTCCTTCATCTTCAACTTCATGAGAGGAATAATGGATCCATACTTCTTCCGAAAGTTTGGAGAAAACTTGATCTCTGGAATTAGACTGACCAAGTCATCTATCTTGGTATCCTTGAAACTGTATTTCACAGTCTTTCTCTTTCTAGAATCCATGGTTAAAAGTACCTGAGATATTCACAAATAGTCAACCTTTAAATCCCTTGAAATATTTTTTTTTCTTCCAAAAGATGCTTATGAGTGCATGGATGCATGATGCAACAATCACACATAAGATCACACATATAGGGTTCATAGGTTCAACGTCACGAGCATGAGGTCGAAGGTACTACCCTTAAGGTGTTGGTCTAAAAATTTATCACCTGCCGAACAAGGTTCTAGACGTTCCCAGAGTCTACATCCTTCCTTCAGATATTACCAACTTATCGATTAACTCGGTAATTAGTAATATTCTCAAGAAAGACTCATCCGAGCATAGTATCATGTGACAACTATTTCCAGATTTCTCCGTCATAGCTTCCGCACTACACCTAAAAGGCCAAGATGGGTTAGGTATACTACGGTCCTTAGTTTCAGCAGGCTCCCATGTCGAAAGCAGTACGCCTTCCCGATTACTTTGTAAATGACACAACAGTCAAAGGGGCCTCCACTGAGTGGGGGATCTCATGCCTCCTTTTTTGGGATTACTCCCTCAAAGTTAACATGACTATACCGCCCGTCATATCTTAAAGTTTTCCCAAGTCCGGGTATAAGACTTATGAGTAATCACCAAGCACCCTGAAAACCATGAAAATTCAAACAAACATATATATAAAATATAACACATAAACAACAATAGCACATATACAGATATAAACAAAGATATGCTCAACCCACTTAGGGATGGACCAGCAAGAGGTCAATCTTTCCCCAGTGAAGTCGCCATTTTTCTGTAGCGGTAGAAATGTTCAAGACTAAGCCATTGGATTGACTAAACTTTATACAAATCAAAAATAAAAATCACCACCGCGCTTTATTGTTTCCAAAGTAATGGAAAAAGAGCGAATAACCCAAAAATATGGGGAAATATTCAAGGTAAGGGGGTTGGATATGAAATGGGAAGGTATTAGCACCCTAAACATCTACAGTACTCCGTAGGAACCTCTTTGAAAAATCTGTATATTTTGGCTATAAAAATGTGTTGTATATAAACTGGATGGTGGAGGTAAGAAGAGAAATATATTTTTTATGATTTTTGCATCCGCCGCAGTTGCGAACCTTTAGTTCCTACGTACCACCTTTCGTGCAATAGAGGATCAGGGTACACGTAATTCCTCTTTTAAAAATTTGAAACACAAGTATGTTGGTTGATTTTAAGAGATAAGACGTCATCGTTATGGTCCGTGTGGAAAACATACTTACTACCCACAATCATGAGAAAGGAGAATTTGCATCATCTCAAAGTGGAGGATATGGCTTGGATCTTAAAATCAACAATGCATCACTTAACACCCAAGTAGAAAATATCTCACTTCACCACATATTGTAGAAGTATAGTTGTTTGCATCACTACAAAGATTGACAAGAGTCTAATCTTTTGAGAAAAGTTTAAAGATAAAAGCCAAAGTGGCAAAATGGTTTGAAATGAGATTGATTTACTTTTAGTCTTCTCACAAAAAATGTCAAGGTATTATTAAATTAATTGAAGTTTATTTATGAATTTTTTTTTGAAAATGCATGGACATAAGTCCAAGTTTATTGTGAAAGTGGTTCAAGTTTAAAAACAAGAAGAGTTTTCAAAAGGAGGGAGAAGATTTTTGAAATTAAAGAAGATGGGAGGAGTAGAAGAGGCTATCCTAAAGCATAAGGTAAAAGCTAAGCAGAAAAATCATCTAACCAACAAGAAGCCATTACTTGATATTATGTGTCAAGATAGAATTCCCATTATTTGGATTGAAACCAAGCAAGCAAATACACTAGACCTCTTGAGAGAACCAAACTTCAAGTGTATTAAGTCCTCACAAAAATTGGGCAGAGTAACGACTGTGTACGGGTGAATTCTAGATTACAAACAAAAGGTGTAATCACAAAAACCTGCACACAAAAACAAACAAACAACCTAATGTCTTGAGGTAAACCTCAAGAACTCCAGACAAAATAATCAGATAAGATCACAAGGACTCCAAGATAGACCAAGGTTTCTAATCTTAAGTCCAAGAAATAGTCCCATGCTCCATCATGACAAGGATAGTAACCAAATAGTCCAAGTACCATTAAGAGTTTTTTAGGGTTTATGTTGATTATTAAGTATCTTAAGAAAAGAAAAGAAAATAAAAGATCAAGTGAGCAAAGTAAAAATGACAAGAAAATAAATGCTCAAATGAGCAAAGATGAAAATGGCATGAAATGTAAATGCTAAAAAATAAATAGTACATAAAGCATAAAAAAGAATAAAAGCATAAGATAAAACAAGTCAATAATTAGTGGTTAGTTGGATGACCATCTTGAAACTTGCATTTGGAACTCATTAGAGGATTGGTAGAACCAAATCCTCCACACAACAAGTTGCATTTGCTTTTTGTCAAGTATATCATCCATTTGGAATTCTCACAAGTACCATTTAATGATCAACGATGTTTAAGTGATCCGCGTTGACCAAAGGTGTTGTAGATCCATTAGAGTATTGGTAGAACCAAAGCCTCCACACAATGAATCTCAAGGTTATTGGATCAAAGAGATCAAATTAACATACTTGGGCTTGCAATCATAAGTTTGGGCCACGAATGATCATTTATTCGAATCGGGACAAAATTTAGCGATATGTTAAGCAATCGTAAGTGGACTTATATAGAAGTCGCACCTATTTTGAGGCCAATCAATAGCAATCTATGCACCATTTGTTTTGAGACATGATATAGAGATCATGCTCCAACAACATTTAGTGCAATAAGAATGAGATGAGATGAAGAGGGATTAGGGTAAAAAAAGAAACCACATTTGAATTAAATTTTAATCAAACTATTATTAAAATCATTCATCCATTTTTTTGGAGTTAAACTCAACACCATGGATCCAATAATGTTAATAAATTCATGATCAAAAAATCAACCCAAGACAGCCAGAAAATAATCACAACATAATATTATATTTAATATATACATTAAAAAAAGTTTAAAATAGAAAATAATGAGGTAAATATCAATTATATTCAAATTAATCAAGAAATGAAAAATAAGACCATAGAAAATTAAGAAATGGATCCAAATATTTTTATAAAAATTTTGGTAATTTTTAAAAGTCAGAAACTATTTATAAATTATTTAAAATTGCTAAAACTAACATAAAATAGATCAAAAATAGTAAACCTCAACATAAAATTCCATAAAATTTCCAAAAAGTCAAAAATATGCAAAATAATATTTATGAATTTTTTCAGAATTAAAAAATGTCAGAAAGTATTTTTTAAGTAATTAAAATAAAGAAAAAAATACAAAAATATAAAAAATACCAAACGTTAAAATAAAAATGTGAAAACATATTCATGAGATCAGAAATAATTCAAAGTATTTTTGTGAATTTTTTCATAATTTTTGGATAAAAAATAAAAGAGTTATGAATTTTTGAAAATTTAGTCAAATAAAATATAAAATCAGAAAATAAAATAAAGCCAAAAAGATATGGACCATCTGATCAAAGTCAAAATGTGTTAGTAAGCTAATCCAATGGACCAGACGCGCTATGCTTGATAAGGACCTTAGTGAAACACACATGTGATCAGAAGAAGGGCAACAAATGAAATTAAAACGTTTGGCACACTATCATTGGTTGAGATGAGACATGTCATCGTCTTCAACCTCCAGACACCCTGCAATGGGGATTTTGTGAGATCCTTCAAATGGAAAAATTAGGATCCTATGCTAGCATCATTGAACTCGTCTCTTCAAGACGATTCTAACACAACCATCGCGCCAAATTTATATAAGGTATGGAGAGAGATGTGAATAAAAAACTCCGAAAATAGCGAGCACCTTTAATTTGAGATTTCTCTCTCAATTCTCAATGGATTTAAAAATCGTAAGCATCATTAGAATCAGACAAAGGAGTAGAATAAATTAGTGCTTGATTTGGATCCAAATAGTGGAGAATTCTACCTTTTCGAAGTTCAAGTAAGAAGCTCTGAAACTGGACTTCTGTAGCTTGAATTATGGGTCATTTTGATTGGTTTAAGTGCCAGAGAGTTTGTGTGATGCTCAAGGATGATGAATGCGTGAAGAATTTTGGAAAAGGAAGCTTAAGTTTCAAAAACTGAATTAAAAAAAAAGTGGGTTCGTGTGAGGTTTTGGCAGGGTGTTCTTTGCTCTCTAAGCTTGGGAAAATGGATGGGGGATGACCCTCTATTTATAGGGAGGTGAATGGAATCAAAAGGAAGATTGAATGATGCGTTTTGGAGGGAATTCGTGTGGGTCTGCATTATGAAGAAAGTGTGACTCAATTTTGATCAAAACTCAGCTGAATCGTGCGTTTCATGATGCTAAACACTTTTGGGAAGTTGCTAATCATGATTAGAAACAAAAACGCGTGGAAAAATTATGATTAGAAGCCAAAACAAAGGTTTCAAAATTATGACTTTGTGAAAAATTCAGTTTCAAGTTACCAAATTCAAATCCATGGCATTTCTAACTCAAGGGGTCTTAGGGCATAATTCTTGACGCTTTGGAAAGATGAGGCTACAAGATTTGAAATCGAAAAATAATGGAATCAAATGGATGCTTGAGCTGAAAATTACATGGAGTCAAAGTTGAAGAAAAAGAGTTGACTTTCCATACTTCGAAATATTTCAAATTCTTCTTCAAAAATGACCTATAATCTTTTGTATCCAAACATGGCCTCCCACTTAGAATTTTCTCTTGACAAAAAAAGATGGAATAAAGTAGATCTTTTGAATAAAAATTTGAAATTTGAACCACTCAAAATATCCAAAAATTGAGCAAGTTATGACTTGTTGAAGTTGGCCAAAAATCATGAAATGACCTATAATCTTTTGCATTCTTAAGGAAACTTCCATCCATTTTCTCACTTTTCACATAAAAGAAGGCATAAAGTACATATCTTTAAGATCATCATGGAAAAAAAGTTGACTCAAGGTGATGAAAATTGACCAAGTTATGACCATTTGAAGTCACATATGGAAAATTGTGGATTCATCTGGATGACTTGTAATCTTTCTTCTTCACCAAGTTCCTTCCACATGAAAACTCCTTGAAACTTTTGAAGTGATTTGTTGTTAGATCTTTGAAGAGAAAGATGTCTTTGGAATCACTAAAAAATACCAAAAGATGAGCAAGATATGCTCCTTTGAAGTTCAAAACCCTAGCCTCTAGGTCAAGAGAATGCTTTGAGGAACTTTGACAAGTTTGAACAAACTTCTTGTGCCAATATTCTTTCTTTGTGAATAGAAGTTGTTGAGGATGATGATGAGGATTCATAGCCACCAAAACCACTTCCATATCTTGAAATTTTAGAGAAATGTGCTCTTGTGATCAATAGGAACAAGACCTTGTCCAATCATGACAACTTCTTCCCTCAACCCCTTGTACTTTTGAATCAATTTTGATAACTTTGAAATGTTTTGAACCAAAATAAGCCTTGCCATGCCATTTCTTCCAAAACCACTTCAATGGTGAGGTTTTAATTTCTCAAGATTTATTGACTAGGGCACGGAAATAAACTCATGAACCCATGAAGCAACTTGCTAAACCTCATTGCATTTACCTACATTATTAACAAGTAAGACAAACCAACATTGCATTTTATTAATTAGGAAGAAAATCAAAGCAAAATATTCATGATCACAAAAGGAAACAAGTCAAGGTGCTTTGGGATTCCTTAAAGAGCAAAGCTAAAGATAGGGAGAAGAACCAAAAGCCCTAATATGATCTTGTTGTGATTGAATCAACATGGTATGCTGAAGGGATCTTAGGGGAAAAAATTGGGCTACAACAGGTACTGCCAAATACTCTGATTAAGAGGAGGAAGATTATTTGAATGAACAATACTCCCTTGTTGATGAAAAATATAAGCAGGGTAGAAGATTGTCTAAATGCTATGGAGAACCAGAAAGTGTCTGGGTTGGATTTTGAGGATTTGGGTTTAGTCTCAGGAGTTGTCATCCCTCATAAGTTCAAAGTCCCCACTTTTGCAAAGTATGACGGTGTTTCTTGCCCAAAGCTTCATTTGAGGTCATATGTCCGGAAGATTCCACCACACACTGCTGACAGGAAGTTATGGGTGTATTTATTTCAAGAGAGCCTGTCTGGAACACAATTGGAATTGTTCTATCAATTAGAAGGGACCAATATTCATACCTAGGAAGATTTGGTTGCTGCTTTATATAAGAAATACCATTATAATGCTGATATTGCACCAACCCGCATGCAACTATAGAGTATGACCATGGACTCTAACAAAGGCTTTAAAGAGTATGACAAAAAATGGAGAGATTTAGAAGGAAGAGTTCAACCTCCCTTGTCCGATAGGGAATTGGTTGACATGTTAATGGGAACTTTAACAAGTCCTTTCTTAAATCATCTAATTGGAAGCTCTTCATTCGGGTTCACCGAGTTGATATTAATAGGGGAACATGTTGAAGGTGGAATAAGAAGCAAAAATATTCAAGTGGTTGCATCTTCAAGTACTGTGAAGAAGTCATTCAACGAGAAGAAAGAAGCTAATGTTGTGTATGGCCAGAAAGGTCGTAGTAAAGGTGACCACCATCAATCACTGGGGGCAGTAATGATTTCCAATCTCACACCAACGTAACATCAACAACAAGGAAATCAACATAGGCCAGATGCACCCATGAGAAAATTCACCAAAATCAATATGTCGTTGTCTCAAGCATTGCAGCACCTATTGAAGGCAGAGCTGATTACAGTGAGAGATCCTCCCCAGAATCCCAACACTTCCTCTCCTCGTTACAATCCCAATATAAGGTGCCCCTATCATTCCAATAGTCCCGGACATGACACAAATGGTTGTTGGGCTCTGAAAAATAAGATCAAAGATATGATTGACTCTAAGGAGATTGAATTTGATCCTCCCAAAACTCCTAATGTGATCGCTGCACTTATACCTAACCATGACAAAGATGTTAATGCTATTGATGATGTTTCTTATGTTTTTGCTGTTAGTGACTTGATTACTCCTATGATGATTGTTAAGAAGAATATGTTGCAAGCCAGTTTATTTCCATGTTGCATTGAAAATTTCTACAACTGTGCGTCCCAATCCAAGGGATGTGTATTTCTGAAGAAAGGTATTCAGTGTTTGATAGATGACTGTGTAATTCTATTCGAGAATTTCCTTTCGTTGAGGGCTGGTGTGAAAGAGTGTCTCAAGGCCTAAAGCTTGAAGGCTTTTCTGTGATTAGAATTTCCGGTACTCCTGTAACGACCACTTCTAAAGGTCATGTAAGGATTACTACCAAGCCTAGGGTGGCTCCTCTAATCATTACCGCATCGGGGCCAATTCCATATTCCTCCGACAAGGCTGTCCCTTGGAATTATGGAGTTGATGTCTACTATCATGGCGTCTAGCAAGAATCGTTGGTTGTCGAAGGTGAGAATATTGAAGTTAATAATCCCAATGTTGGCAATATTGTTAGGACTAGTAATATTACTAGAAGTGGAAGGGTTTTCTCTTCAGAGATCTCTCCAAAGGTTGTTATTAATCCAGTTCGTATCCTAGTTACTGAGTCAACTAATGAGACACGGGGAAAAAGAAAATATGACTTAGCCTGCCCAGACGGGGGCGCTGAAAGAAACTACTGAAAATTCCTCTAAGCAAGAGATGGAGGAAATATTTAAAATTATCCAGAAAAGTGACTATAAGATTGTTGAACAGTTTGGGCAGACTCCCTCCAAATATCTATGTTATCTATGTTGTTGTGCTCTGAAGCCCATGCTCAGGATTTGGTAAAGTTTCTGAAATCTGCTCGTGTACCACAGGAAACCTCCGCTGATTAGTTTGAAAATTATGTTGTTAGCCTGACAATTGATAATGGACTAGGCTTTTCTGATGTAGACCTAACTCCCACAGGTAAGAACCATAACAAGGCCCTACATATCTTTATTGAGTGTAGGGGAACTACCTTAGCTTATGTGTTTATTGTCACGAGTTCCTCATTGAATGTCTTGCCGAAGGGTGCTGTAGACAGACTTTACTGTAAAGGGGTTGTGCTGAAACCCAGTGATATTGTGGTAAGAGCCTTTGATGGTTCAAAGAAATGGTGCACGCAAAGGTTAATCTTCCAATCAATGTGGGTTCTCAGGTCTTCAACTCTACCTTCTATGTGATGGAAATTCGTCCATCCTATTCCTGTTTACTTGTACACCCTTGGATTCATTGGGCAGGCGTTGTTACTTATACTTTACACCAAAAGTTGAAATATCCTGTGAAAAGGAAAAATTGTTACAGTTTATGATGAGGAAGAATACATGGTGAGCCACTTGAACTCCTTCAAGTATGTTGAGATAGACGGTGAATTCATTGAGACTCTCTGATAGACCTTTGAAGTTGTTCCTCAGACAACTCCTGTTACCAAATCTTCTTCTGCTATTCCTAAGATTACCAGGGTTCCACCAAGAATGGCTTCTATGAAAGACGCTAGAGCTGTGACAGAAGAAGGTGGTTACACTATTTGGGGTCAGATTCTCGACATTCTATATAAGTCCAACAAATTTGGCTTGGGTTTCACCTCAGAGGCTCAGAGGGTTATTCGTCGTGCTCGTGCTGAGAGACTGCCATTCTGCATCAACAAAAATGGAGACAACACTGTGGAAGATGTTGATAGCGACTACAATATAGACAATTGGATTTTCCCTACTACCGGTAGTGGATTCAACAATTGGAAGGCTAAAGACTTTATACCAATCTCCTTTAGTCAAGAGTAAATGCAATTTTATGTTTTCTTGATTTCAAGTATTTGGATATGTAATTTTAAACAAAAACTTTAAGCATTGTTCCTTACACAGGGCATAACGGTCCATTTGTTAGGGTTGTCATCTTTCATCCACATATTTTCATTTAATGAATCATTGGACGTTTGCACTCAAATTTTGCACTCTTTGTCTTTCTTTTACTTTATTACTTTCAAAATAGCAATGTATTCTTACACACACCCACACAACAAATTGCAGATCAATATCCGCTCGGGATCCGATTGATAACAATTCTGCTATTGCCAATTATGACTTTGAAAATCCGATCTACCAAGCCGAGGACGAAGGTGAGGAAGATTGTGAAGTGATTGGAGAACTTGCTAGACTATTAGAGAAAGAGGAAAGAGCTATACAACTGCATGAAGAACCAGTCGAGGTTATGAACTTCGGTACTGAAGAGGACAAGAAAGAAGTCAAGACAGGTGCCAACCTAGAAGGCAATGTCAAAAAGAGATTAATCCAGATGTTTCATGATTATACTGAGATCTTTAATTGGTCATATGAAGACATGTCAGGGCTTGATAATGATGTTGTGGTTCACCATCTACCGATGAAGGAAGGTTGTCCTCCAATTAAGTAGAAGGTTCGCCATATGCGTCCCGAGATTTCTGAAAAGATCAAGGCTGAGGTTATGAAGCAACTCAATGCAGGCTTTTTTAGCTATTACATCCTATCCTTAGTGGGTTGAAAATGTGGTACAAGTACCTAAGAAAGATGGTAAGGTGCATATGCATATAAACTACTGGGGTTTGAATAGGGCAAGCCATAAAGACGACTTTCCGCTTCCACATATTGACATTCTGGTTAACAACACTGCTCAACATAAGGTATTTTTCTTCATGGATGATTTCTATAGTTATAATCAAATAAAAATACCACCTGAAGACAAGGAGAAGACTACTTTTGTCACATAGTGGGGCACTTTTTGTTACAAAGTTATTCCTTTCAGTATTAAGAACGTCGGTGCAACATATCAATGCGCTATGGTATCTTTGTTCCATGATATGATCCATTATGAGATAGAGGTTTATGTTGATGACATGATATCTAGGTCTCCGACTTAAGAAGAACATCTTGACTACCTACACAAGCTATTTAAGAGATTGAAGAAGTACAAGCTGAGGTTGAATCCAAACAAGTGCATCTTTGGGGTATGATCTGGTAAACTCCTAGGTTTCGTCGTCAGTGGTAAAGGTATTGAAGTAGATCTCGTCAAAGTTAAAGACAATCAAGAAATGGCAACTCCCCATACCGAGAAGGAAGTCATAGGTTTCCTAGGACGATTCAACTACATTGCCAGATTTATTTCCCATTTGACTACTACTTGTGATCCGATCTTCAAGTTACGAAATAAAGATCAACTAGTAAAGTGGAACAACGATTGTCAGATAGCCTTCGACAAAATCAAATAATATCTTCAGGAACCTCCAATTCTGATGCCACCAGTTTAAGGAGGACCACTGATCATGTACCTAACAGTGTTAGAGAACTCAATACGGTGTGTATTGGGGCAACATGACGAGTCTGGTCAAAAAGAGCATGCAATATACTACCTTAGCAAAAAGTTTACCGACTGTGAAACAAAATATTCACTATTCGAGAAAACTTGATGCTTTTTGGTATGGGCTTCTCACTGACTAAGACAGTATATGTTAACTCATACTACTTTGTTAATCTCTAAGATGGATCCAATAAAGTACATATTCGAGAAGTCTGCTCTCTCTAGAAGAATAGCAAGATGGAAAATGGTCTTGGCATAATATGACATTTATTGCACTACTCAGAAGGCAATCATAGGAAGTGTACTGGCAGATCATTTGACTCATCAAGCTGTAGACGACTATCAGTCTAGGAATTTCGAGTTCTCGGATGAGAATATTATGCTAATTAAAGATTATGAAGAACCTGGACCGTATGAAGGACCTGAGCTGGGATTCCAATGGACTATGGTTTTTGATGGAGCATCCAACACGCCTGGTAATGGAACCGATGTTGTAATTGTATCTCCCAAGGGTTGTCATACGCCCTTCACTACCATATTATGTTTTGACTGTACCAACAACATGGAAGAATACAAAGCGGGCATCATGGGTATTAAGGTTGCTATCGATATGAGAATTAAATTCTGAAATGTATACGGGGACTCAACCCTGGTAATCATTCAGATTAAGGGAGAATGGGATACAAAACATCCAAATATCATTCCTTATCGTGAGCATGTGTTGACTTTAATACCATACTTTGAAGAAATCACTTTTAAACACATCCCACGAGAAGAGAATCAATTAGCAGATTTGTTAGCTACCATGTCATCTATGTTTAGAGTCAGATGGAAAAATGAAGCTCCTCGAATTACTATTGAGAGACTAGATGAACCGACACATTGCTACAAAGTTGGTACTGATGGAGTAGAGGAAAAACCTTGGTACCACGAAGTAAAAAGATACCCCGAGACTCAAGAGTATCCTAAAGGAGCATCTATTAATGATAAGAAATTTCTATGGAGGTTCTCTGCCAAGTTCTTTCTGAGTAACAAAATTTTGTACAAGCATAATCACGATTCGACTCTGCTTCGTTGTATACACAAGAAGGAAGCTGGGAAGATTATGGAAGACATGAATGAAGGAGTCTTTGGTACTCACTCCAGTAGGCATACAATGGCTAATAAAATTTTGAGAGCGGGTTATTATTTGTCGACCATGGAAACTGATTGCCATCGTCATTCCAGAACTTGTCACAAATTCCAGATTTATGCTGGCAAAGTACATGTGCCTCCGGTTCCTCTGAATGTTGTGACTGCTCCTTGGCGTTTCAATGTGGAGCATCAATATGATTGAAGAGATAAAGCCTACCTCTTCTAATGGGCATCATTTAATCCTAGTCACTATTGATTATTTCATGAAATGGGTTGAAGCAGCCTCGTTTGCCTCCATTACCAAAATGTTGTGGTCTAGTTTATTAAGCATAACCTCATATGTCTGTATGGCATACCTGAAAGGATTATCACATTTAATGGTACCAATCTCAACAATACAATGATCATGGAACTCTACATGCAGTTCAATATTAAACACCACAGTTCTTCTCCGTATTGACCAAAGATGAACAAGGTAGTGGAAGCGCCAACAAGAATATCAAGAAGATTTTGTAGAAGATAACGGTGACGTACAAATATTGGCATGATATGCTACCATTTTATCTTCATGGTTATATCACCTCAGTATGTACGTTAACTAGGGCAAACCCATTTTCTCTAGTCTACAATATGGAGATTTTCTTACCTGTCGAAGTCCATATTCCTTCCCTAAGGATTATGAAAGGCGTAGGTTTAGATAAAGACGGGAGGATTTAGACTATGTTGGACCAGATAAACTTGATTGACAATAAAAGGCTTGCGGCTGTTTGTCATAGTCATATGTACCAGAAACGCATGATCAAGGCCTTTAACAAGAAAGTCATACATCAGGTGTACCGTGCTGGTGATTTGGTAATAAAGCGCATCATCCTACCATAAGGTGATCCCAGGGGAAAATGGACCCCCATATACGAAGGCCATTTGTAACCAAGAAGATATTTTATGGCGGTGCTATGATACTTACCACCATGGACAATGAAGATTTTCCGCACCCTGTGAATGCGGGCATAGTCGAAAAATACTACGCATAAAAGAGACCTGCTAGGTTGACAAGCCTAAGAAAAAATAAGGGCATCCCGGCGAACCAAAAAGGTTCAGGAAAAATTAGGGATATATATAATTATACACTCGGCAAGTCAAAAACCTAAAAATGAGGCTTGGACAAAAAAGGGTATCCATATAACTGTTTTTCTTTGTACCCTATTTCATTTTACGATGATTTACTCTTACTAGGATTTATTTCTCTTTGTATAAAGCTACCTGTTTATAGGAAAACTTTCAATACAACAATGCTTCGAAACTCAAAGTTGTTTTACCTGTTTTGTTTGCAAAAACGTCTAATGGTTACTCTGAATGAATGTATGCATTTGAATATAATCACCATTTACAAATATTAGCATAAAAAAATAGGATTAGCATTTATCGAAGATGCTTGGAGTTTGGATAATGTTGAAGTCATTCATAAATCCCAACAGAGCAATCTCCATGAAACCATCTCTATAGAGCTATCTTCGCAAGCTCATCTCCAACAAAGATATATTCCCCAACAAGTCTAATATGCCCTCAGGAAAAAATTAGGACATCTTCCAGCAGTTCACCTTCATATCCCTAAAGGATAGCTTGACCTGATCATCATCTCTAATAGGTCCCCTAGCTGATAAGGAAGTTTGATCATTTCCCCAACATACAAAGGAGTCTTCCTCAACGCAGCCTATAAAATCTCAATACCCATCAGAGTTTGTTTCCTCGACACAGTTTACAGGAATTTAATTCCCTATTAGATTTTATTACTCCAACACCATAAATCCCTAACAAAATTATCTTTTCCAGTAGGATTTGATCAAAGTTGCTATCCCTAGAACAGTTTCTACAATATCTGAAAGTTGGACAGATAGCACACCGGAGGATATCCATCTATTTTATCCCTAGTCAGGGTACGTAAGAATCAAATCCTTCAACAAAAAGAACGACGAACGACTGACTCTCCTTGAATGCCTCTATCCTCAAGCAGAAGTAGAAGAATCCCAGTGGAGTATCCATAAACAAAAAGCGGGAATCCCCAGCAAAATTATTCCTAGCAAAAATTGAAGAATCACTTTCTTCATCCCCAACAACAGTCTGAGATTTACTTTCCCCAGCTAGACATTGTTACAAGGAGCTACTGATACGCTTCAATGATATATTGGGTCCATACATCATAGCATATGCATACCGAAATGCACATAACATTCTCATTTATGTTGAGAGTATCATTACACAATGCATTACATACATCATGACATTACATATAGCTAATTTTGTCGTTTCAAGTAAAGTTCACAAATAGACGAATATCATTAGCAATTTTCAAACAGGTCAGAAATTAATTCTCGAAACACGACGGGGTAACTATTTATATGACCAGGCCGTGTGAATTCCCAAAACAGGACGGATTTAGCAACAAAAAAAACAAGCCACAAATTAATTCCCGAAACAGGACGGGGCAACTATCTATATGATCAGACGGTATGAATTCCCGAAACAGGACGAGTTTACCAATAAAAAATAGGTCGCAGATTAATTCCCGAAACAGAATGGGGCAACTATCTATATGATCGGGCGGTATGAATTCCAAAAATAGGACGGGTTTAGAAACAAAAAAATAGGTCACGGATTAATTCTCGAAACAAGACTGGGAAACTATCTATATGACCAGGTGGTATGAATTCTCGAAATAGGACGGGTTTACCAATGAAAAACATATTGTAGATTAATTCTCAAAATGGGATGGGGAAGCTATCTGCATGACTGTTGTACCCCAAAATTATCCCTCTCATTTTATCAACATTTCTCATCACAAGGCTCTTGGAACTCAAGATCAAGCTAGGGTTTGCTCTGCTCAAGACATCTCCTTGCACTGTTGACCTAAATTAGGGTTTGAGTTTGCACAGAGAATTTTGGAATTCTAATGCTCAAAGTGACTTTCATACTTCATGTTGGACTCATAAGTTTGACCATACAAAGTTTCAAGCCTTGAATCAAATTTTGGCCCAGTCAATTGGACAGTTGACCTAGAAATCAACTATATTGGGGAAAAAGTCAGTTGTGGCCAATTTACAGTCAAACCTCATGAATTTTGACCCACATCAACATTATGAACTCACATGAACCATTTGATCAAGTTTGGACCACAACTCCGCAAGAAATTTGATCAGATCATCAAAAGGGCAAAATGGTCATTTTTAGGGTTTTGACTGTACAAAGGCAATTTCTGACTTTTGACCTAGCCAAATGGCAAATTGGGTTCAAGCATGGACTCAAGAACTCAATGGCATCATCTTTACCTATTCAACAAGTTCAAAAGACCTCAATTGCATTGGATTGACAAATGAACTTTTTAGTCAACTGATCAAAATTGGACTGTACACTGAAAAGTCAAACTTTGACTTTTTGGTCAAAATCAAGTGCCAAGGGTCATTTTTCATCAAAATATGTCAAAACATGAAACTTGTTCATCAAGAAACCCATTTTTGCAAATTAGGGTTTAAAGTTGAAAATTTTCATAACTTAGAATTTTTCTAAGTTATGAAATTTTCTTAATTTTTCCTAACTTTGCCCAACATTTTCACCATGATGCATTTGGATTCAAACAAAACTTCCAACATGAAAGTTGTAGTCCTCCACAAAGTCTACAACTTTTATTCATAAAGTTTTCCCAAAAGAAGCTTGGAACTCAAGTTATGATTTTTGTAACAAGGGTCCCTAAAACTTTTAACTTAGAGAAATTTTGCCCTAGTTTAGGCAGGATTTTGACCTATCTTCTTGGCCATTTTTCACAAAGTTCCATTTGGAATCTAAAGTTTCATTTCAAATATGGATTATAGAGTATGTTGCAAGATTTCCAAAATGTCCAAGAACTCTCCAAACACATTTGTGGTTAGGGAGAATCGAAGTCTTGAAGTTGGCAAAAACTCACTTTTCATCCATGGCATATTCATGTTCATCCAAGTTGCAATTTCAAGTCAGCATGCTTTGCACTAGATTACAGGCCTCTAAACCACTTCACACTCAATAATTTAATGCAAATCCATTGGTCTAATCTATTTTTTTGGTCATTAGGACATTGTACACAAAATTAAGCCCTAAGTAGAAAAAGGAACATTTCCATTTTTGCCATAATCTTGCTTTATGTCAAACCACAATCTTTGAGCATTGGTCCAGATCTTTTGCAGCTAATCAAATCCAAAAATTAGAGGGGCCAAAAGCAGAGGTTACAAGGTGTTGTATAGCCTGTACAAGCCTGTTACATATCACTTCCACATTTTGCTTCAAAAACAAGAAACTTGTCCAAAACTTGAGAACGGGAACATCAGTCAAAACAAGCTTGTGCAAACATTTTGAACATCTTTCTCACATCCCTCTGAGCCAGAAACACGATTGCTTGAGCCTCTAAACATCCCCTAGCCAGAAATTACCATCCATTGGCAAAACAGGGCAGAACCTACAACTTGACTTCTATAACTCATTTGACTCATGCATTTTGGCCAACACTTGTTCAAACACTTTCTATTCAACTCATCCAAGCTATCACAAACCTCACACACCAACTGTAACTGCATTTACATAGTTTGCCATTTTCATTTTGAGCTTGTGCAGGTTGAGTTCTATAGGCTAATTCAAGGACATTCAAGGCAAGCAGGCTATTGGAGAAGGTCAAGTGAAGTTCAAGCAAGCTCCCAGACATCTCAAGCCTTGTTGAAAAGCTCCACATTGCCCTACATGAAGTAAGCTTAAATAGGTTTTTGTCAACTTCCTATCTCTCTATTTAGGAATATTAAGCCTTAGGTTTGTGAATAAGAAATGTAGTATTCAATTCCATGAAGTTGTACATATGCTCAGTTTTCATTTATATTAAGCATGCTACGAGAATTTCATCCATGAACATGCTGAAAAAATTAGGTTAGATTTTAGGGCCAGAGAAATTCTCTCTGGTCTTTGAGAGTTAAGACGAGTTGTTTATATGGTTGGAATCGTCTTGAAATGCTCTACAAGTTTGATGTTATGTGTTTTTGCAATAGAGCTCGTATACAGGATCTGGTGTTTGAATAGGGCGCGCACGTTTTCAAAATCTGAAGGTTGAAGATGAAGTTGGTTTGGGCTGGGCTTGGCCTAGCTCACTTTTGACACCCCCCTTTTACTTTTTGCACCCCCTGACCCATTTTCTTGATATTTTATATTTTTGAATTTTTATTTTCATTTCTGATTTTATTTATTTATTCCCAAATACAAAAAACGCTAAAAAATATTTTCATAATTTTTTCACATTTATTTTGCATATTATTTTTATTTTTCTATCATAAAAAGCAATTTAAATATTTTTATCTTATTTATTAAAACTTGAAAATAATATATAAATTATACTTTTATATTTTTCTTTATTTCTACACACACTGAAAATATTTTTTCTAAAATATACTTTTATTTTGTATATATTTTATTTATTGTACATATTTAATATAAAATATTACACTTTTATTTTTATTATTAAATATACTTAAAAAATACTTTTTCTAAATATATTTTATTTTTTCACATGTACTATTTTATTTTTATTGTATATAAGTAAAATAATTAATATATTTACTTTCTTAAAGAAAATTAGGGTTTTACCCTTAGCCAAACAAATTAATCTTTTTGTTTATTTCTTTATTTTTTAAAATTAAATATTTTTACATACTTGGAAAATAAACATAAACTTTTTGCATAATTCATATTATTTGATATATTTATTTATTTTGTTTATTTAAATATTGTCCATTTAACATTTATGCATTGGGATTCAATTTGGATGTAATAGTAAACTAGGGTTTATATTTTCTTGTCAAATACACCCCCATTCAAAGATTGTACCACCATCCCCATAATCATGTTGTAATAGCTTAGACTTTTAATTCTCTCACTTTATGCTTTCAATTATGCCATGATTAGAGATTAGGGTTTGTATGCAAAAATCAAAATCAACAAGTAGCTTGACCTAATACAAAGACAAAAAATGCATGAAAATTAATACACAATACACACTTGCACCCCTAGGGTTACAATCCACTTGTTTCCTTAAAAATGGGCCATGTTATGCATGTTGGGTACTTTGGCAAAACAAAAACAAAACAAAAGATCATAGTCCCTTGATGACGCTATCTTGGTTGCCTAAAAAAATGATCAAGTCCCTCAAAAATTTGCCAAAAATACTTAACACAATTGCTATCATGGTCTGTACGATGACCCATGTCTGTCCCGTTTAATATCCTAATACAAGGTTGTTTACCAAATTCAATGGTAAAACAATACTGTCAAAAGGGTTAAAAACATTAGGAAATATCTTTGAGTAAATTAGGGTAGATAGCTCTTAGTTACTTGATCAAAACTTGCAAAAAGACATCCTTGCTATTTTCAAAGACACTTCACAACACAATTTCAAAACATTTCCCAAATCAAACTTTCAAACATTGAAATCTTTTCAAAAGACTAAAACACCTTTGTATACATTCAAACAAGAATTATTACAAAGGTTGCCACAATGATGGCCTCTTTTCAAAACATCTTTCAAAACCACACACAAAGCACCATTTCAAACAATTGAAAAGCAAAAGCAAGTGATCTAAACAAGTAACTAAGATTCCATGGATAACCATGGATGAAAAGGGTGCTTGCACCTTCCCTTTTCATAATCTACTCCCCGAACCTAAGAAAACATCTCAAAGTTCTTTCCTGTGCTTTTTGACCTTTCCTTAGGATAAAATAAAAAGTCGATGGCGACTTTTGCTAAACCGAATCATTTGCGAACACAAAACGCAAAACCTCAAGTCAGTTCTCCCACCGTATCACAATGACCAAATGATTTTCTTCAGAGACTGAATTCTGAAAAGCATTTCCCTCAGATAAAGTCGAGACATAAGATTCATTCTGACACTCCCCAGCATATCTGCTAGATACAGTAGGACACAGACTCATTCTAGTATACTTCTCAGATACAGTCGAATGTAGACTCATTATGATACTCCTATCAATAGACACTTTAGATGGCATCTATAATGCCATCTCTGACGACATTTTATCACCTCTCTAAATGGCATATTTAAGCCCATTCAAGCAATACATTAAACCAACAGTGTTACTTTGTGCACATGTGAGTGCAAATTTCTGGGCACTTAAGTGTTCGATCCTCTTCCACCTTCAGATCACGAATGGCAACCATGTCAATATAACTCTTCAGGTTAAAGAAGATAGAATAGGGGCAGTTGTTGTACCCCAAAATTTTCCCTCCCATTATTCAAGACAAATTTCAATAGGTCTCCTCATGCTCCTAGGATTCTCAATTGCTCAAGAATACTCAAGGGTTTGAGCATACAAGCCCCTTACCTAAGCAATTGACCTACAACTAAGGTTTTGTCCTTCTCAAAGAAAAGTGAGCTTCTAATGCCTCAAGTGGATTCCATGATTCCTCATACGCTTCAAGGTAACCTCATGACAAGTTTCAAGCCTGGTATCACAAGTTTGCTCAGTCAATTGCTCAGATGATTGAAAATCAACTATATTGGATAAAAAGTCAACTATGGTCAACATACTGTCAAAACTCAAGATTTTTGGTCAACATCAATATTTAGAAGTCACATTAATCATTTGATCAAGAGTTGATCATGATTCATCAAGAAAACTCAAGATTCATCAAAAGTCAAAAGGTGCTAAATTAGGGTTTTCTTTAGGAGAAGTCAACTGAACTTTGACCAAGCACAACTTTTGCATACTTTATCATAAATTTCTCAACCAAAACCCATTTTGATGGAACTTCAATTCTCTACCACTTTTCCTCTCTAAGCTCAAATCCAAAAGATGCTTCATTTGAGAGATATGAGCCAAAACATTACAGGTCATTTTGAAAGTCAACAAAAAGACATTTTTTATCAAAAGCAATTTACATCAAGATAAAGACTTCAAATAAAAAATGGTCAAAATGAAAATTTTAGGGGACATCTTGAGCTTTCCAAAAAGTCAAAGATCACCTTCATATGATGAAAATGAAGTGATATATAATTGGTGCAAGTTAAGCAATTTTTGAGAAATGCATGAAACCTCAATTGAGCAATCTTGAACTTTTGGACTAATAGGCCTAACGTTTGAGGTTCAAACGTGTTTATGACATGTTAGAGGACCTTTAAGTCCATTTTTATGTATCCGTGTTTTTTTTACCTTGTTTATTTTAATTTTATTCAAATATTATTAAAATAAATTAAGTAAATAATAAGTTGATGGACTAAGGCATGTAGGCTTTGTTTTGGATCATTTTGAGGCCCAAAAACTCATTGCCAACCAAGCCAAAACCATGTGAAGCATATATGGAAAGATATCTTCATTGTTTTGGAAAATTTCCAAATGATTTTTGGAAACAAATCATGCCATGATTCCTCAAGATTCCTTCCATCTTTGTTACCCTAATCCAATCCTCTATATAAACTCAACAACATCATACCTAAAAGGACACGAAAAAGTTATGCAAGAAACAAGGGTTTGAAATCTCAAATTTTGTCCAAACTAGGGAAACTCGAAATTCAATTTCCAGCCCTTCCCAAAGAAAACCATCTGTCCAAATCAACTCTTGAGGTATTATAGAGTTTAATCCCTTGCATGAGACCCATGATGCCAGAATCATACATCACTATGTTTAAACTATTTTGAATTATTTTGATCATATCTCTTTGTACATGATGATTTAGCAAAAACTAAGGCCACCAATAGATTAGTTAGGGCCCATTTAGGGGGTAGGGTTCTTTTCACTCTCTAACGTGTGTTGTTTTACAGGTTGAAGAAATGAGTTCACCAGAGAAGACGACCGGAGCTAGGGCTCCGATGCCTCTCCAATCCACTTTTATAATATTATTATTTTTTTAGTTATGATACTGGATGAGAGCGTAGCACCGCTAGTCAAGGCGTTGGGTTATGAACATAGGGGCGTGAGTTCGATCCCTACCTTTTGCAATCTTTTTTTTGTTATTTTCCAATATATGCAGGTTTCACATATTTTGTTCAACGCCTATTTCCAAACACCAAGGAGCATTTGGCTTAGTGGTAAACGATGTAGGATGAAATCCAAGAGGGAGTGGGTTAAACACCTATCCCATGCATTTTTTCCTTTATTTTGTTTTAACCTAATTTCATTTATTTTTCTTTCCCTAACCCTAATTAGTTATTTTTAATCAATCATTAAATTAACTTTTTTTATAATACTAATTAATTAGATTTATGTTTTTATTTAACATTTAATTTTCTTGTTTTAATTAATTAATTAACCTCTTTTCTTAAATATTAAATTAATTATAATTTTAGATTTTGATTAATTATTAACTTAAATTATTTTCACAAAAATTTGAAGAAAAAAACATTTCAGACTTCCTTCTTGCTTTTTTCTTCTTTCTTGTTTCCTTTAATTAAATTCATAGATCAAGTGTATAGGTTGCAACTTTCCTATGTAATAGCGTAGATTTACTTTTTCACGTTTTTCCTATTATGTAACTGCTCACAGGATGTAATAGCCTATGTTTAATTTTTCATACTTTACATTCGGCATATTATATTTTTAACTATTAGTAATTAGGGTTTGCATGGCAAGACTAAAAACAATCTAGAAAAACATAATATTCAAGATAAATAACTGAATCAATACACTTCGCCCACTTGCACCTTTAGGATAACCTCTCTTGTTGCCTTATGAATATTGGTCACCTCCCTCAAAAGTGGGGATACTTAAGCAAAAGACCCTCGATCAAATCATCATGTCCTTTCGAATAAAGATCATAATGAAGAAGTGAAAAACACAAGAAGGGGGGGTTGAATTGTAAAACAGAAAATCAATGCAATGAACACGATATTTTTATCGTGGTTCGTTTGATCTCAAACTACTCCAGTCCACCCGTCAAGGTGATTTCGCCTCTCTCCAACGAGGTCTTAATCCACTATATTCAACTGAATATTACAATCTGCTTTAACAACTGCTAAAGCCTTCTTGATGCAAACCACAGACCGGTTTGTCAAGGAATCACTTTCTTACACATAATAGAAATCTAGGTGTGTGAATGTTTTCTGCAAAACTGTTTATCACAACTGTGATACTACACAACTTAAGCTTATTGAAACTAGATTGCTAAAATAATTGAGTAAGGAAATATGGAGCTTTTAGCAAACTGAGAGAAGGAAGATGATGATTAGCTTTTAGGCGTGTGAATTGATGTAGAGCATTAGCCAATTCAATCTTCATTGTCTTGTTTATATAGCATTGAAATTGATGAATGTTGGAGCAATAATCTTGATTCAATGCCAATTACAAACTTTCCTTATTAAGCATATCTTCTTTGGAATGATGTCGTTGGTAATAACTCGTCTTGAATGCATAGTATCGTTGCTACTTAAAGCGTGTTCTGGCTTTGGCTCATTCTGACACTGCTTAAGTGCTGATGAACTGTTGTTGTCTTTATCAGAGATCAGAGTGTTGAGCGCAATTCTGTTCATCAAGCTTCAGCATAAGCGTGAGTTGTTCTTCTGATTCTAGTATCTGATATAGCATCTTCTGATGCTGATGTTGATAACCAATATTCTAATGCTGATTATGATGTTCTCTTGCTGATACATATCAGAGTTTCTGCAAAACAGAAAGTAATATTTTAGGTAGCAAATAGTTCTTACATGAATCATATAATTAATATATCATTTCATTTTGTTATCATCAAAACTTAAACTTAGGGTAGTAGATTCAAACTTTGTTCTAACAATCTCCCCCTTTTTGATGATGACAAAAACTAGATATTTTTTAATTGAAAATAGCGTGAAAAAGTATCAGAGATAACTAAATGATGAGTTGCATCAGAATTAAATAAGGAGTTATCAAAGATAAGGGATAAAGAGATAGGATCGGAGATACTCCCCCTGAATTTATTACTTCCCTTTTTAATTCCAAGAGTTCTTCAGGATCAGATCTTTATTGAATTCTTGAACATCAGAATGTTTAGAGTTTTGACTGTCAGAACTTCAGATCAGAATATCAGAGCTTTATCAGAGCTTTGCTTTATATCAGAGTATCAGGGCTTTGGGCTTTAGTGTATCAGAGAGCATTCTTGTACCTGTAGACTTATGCAAAAATAGAAAACATTCAAGTATATCAGAGTTAGAATGTTTGAGACTCTTTGTCTCAGTAATCCGTTATTGAAAAATATCATTCTTGTTCTCCCCCTTTTTGTCAGCAATCAAAAAGTGTAAGTGATGTGCTAAAACGATTAGAGCAGAAAAACTTGTTATATTAAAATATTCAGAGCTAGACAAAACAGTACAGAAGATATGCAAAGAAAACATGAAAATAGCATGAATGAAAATCTAAGGTTGGGGAGGAAAGCGTGTGAACAGAGTCTCCAGCATTGCTTTAATCTGATCAGCAGTTTCAGTCTGCTTGTGCACCATGCTGACTACGGTATCTATCTTGCTGTCCTGCACATCCATCCTTTCCTTCATCTTCTGATCATTTTCATCCATCCTTTGTTGCAGACGAATATCATTCAGCTTCAGCTCTTCCAGAGTCTGCCTGTCCAAGGCAGCTTGAGAAACATCAGAAGCAGGGAGCTTCTGAGAGCTTTCTGCAACATCTTCAGCTTGACTGGCTTCAGCTTGAATTGTCTGATCTTCTTCTGGCTGCACTTTTGAAGCTGGACGCTTCTCAGACCATGGCTCACTATCCAGAAGGAGCACGTCTTCCTGTGGCAGCTGACTTTCAACTTCCTTCAGCAGCTTGCTGAAGTTCTGTTGTGCCTGCTCACAGTTGATATCCTGCAACTTGAGGGCTTCAACACGTACCCAAATTCTGAAACGTGACCAGAGCTGGTCTGAGGCAGCAGGATCAATCATTCCAGGACAGACCTGTTTCAAAATTCACAATGCGAGAGCCAACATCTGGTTGTTTTGGTTTTGGAATGGCTATTTTATTTTTGAGATCAGCAAGACGGTCAAGGATTGTTAAATCGATGAAGGTCCTGCTGGAGTCATCTGTAGTTTGTTTAGGAGATGCTTGTTTGGGAGATGGAGTGGGAGAGTCAGAAATAATAATTGGACTGTGTGGGGTTTTTGGAGTATTTGGAGGGGTAGTTTCTGGCGAGGATGACAGCTGGGCCATGGTTACGGTTGTTCCACATGGCAGCTGAATTGCCAGAGGTTGTGGCTCAGAGGATTGAGGAGAATGAGGTTCAGGAGATGAAGTTTCAGAATGATGAAACTCAGGTTGAGGAGGTGATGGAGGAGGTGATGGTTGAGGTGATGGTGGATGAATTTCTGGTTGATGAGAGGGAGGAGGAATTGCTGGTTGTGGAGAAGGAGGAGGAATTTCTGGTTGTTCAGGAATTTGAGGTTCTTCTGGTATGGGTGAGAGAGGTTGTTCTGGTTGAGGAGAGTGGGAAATTTGTGGTTCAGAGTTTGGATTATTGGAGAGGTGATCAGAAACACGTTGATCAATGTCAGACAGAACTTTGTCAAGTTCTGATGTTGTTGAAGTTGTTGGTTTGGGATGTTTGGTGCGGGGTCTTCTGAGAGTTAGTGACTCAGAAGGGTCATCTTCTGGTTCGGTTTCATCTATAGTTGGTATGGGGATTGGAATTTCATGTGAAGCTGGAGTTGGGATTGATGTTGGAATAGCAGAAGAATTTAAAACAGAAGCAGCAGATAAATTACCTCTTTTCTTGGGAGTCTGCTGGGATGTTCCTTCTGAAGTGGCCTTCCTTTTCTTCGTCTTCTTCAGTGAAACTTCTGGTTGTTGTTGGTGCAGATCTTTGATATTCAGCTTGGGATCTGTACCATCATCCTTGCACGCGTCCAAGTATCTGAGAACCACCACTGGTTTAGATTCTATCTCAGAAAATAAAGGAAAGTCGCTCAGTGGGACTCTTCTGCTGGTGATGTCAGCAATAGGAGTAACGCTGGGTTCCTTTCTGATATTTTCTATTAACTTCATTTTCTTCAGATTTTTCGCGTTCAGAGGCTTGCCAACAGTTGGTTCAATAGTGCTTAACTCCTGAGCTTCTATAAGGTGCTCTATCAGCCTATTCTCAGTCATAATATCTGATATTAACCTTCCAAAGGGTATCCAATCCCTCTTTGTTCTTTCTTCTTCCCTGGTCTCCTTCACGCTTGTTCTGAGGTGATTAAACAGAAGATGAGCCAAGTTGATTTTTACCTTCTGATTAATAAAGTAGATCAGAAACTGCTGATCTATATTTATATAATCAGGGGAACTTGTTGGCTTCCTATGATTAAAGCACCCCAGAATGATCTTCGCCCAAACTCTGTGGTGATCCTTTAGGTCTCTGATTTTGCTGCTGGGCACCCCAAGGGTGAAAATCTGTTGTGCTATGACACCAACGTCAGAGCATCTTTCAGCCATATCAATACAGCGGACGCCACTGCCACTGTAACCAATCAGTCTTGCTATGTGATCCTCAGTGATCAAAATCTTCTTTCCCATTATGTAGGAGGTGACTTGATGCGTTGAAGAGGTCGCATGAATCCAGAACTCCTTGACTAAAACTGGGAACGTTGGTCCAACCAACCTGTCAAAATATCTCTCCCATTTTTGTGCCCTAACTTCTTCTGTCAAGTCAAAACCATTCTCTTTCAGACTGCCAAAGTCAATAATCAGTTCAGACAACACTTCTAGATTCTTCACTGGTGTAAGGAGTGTTCTGAATGGAACTTGGTACTGTTCAGAGGAAGCTTTCTTCTGAGAACCTGCAGAAGCACTACTGGAGGTTGCCATGTTCACACTTAGGGTTTTTCTGAGAAAACTGAGAAAATGGGTTTAAGTTTGAAAGAGATGAACACAGAGAAAATGCAGAAAATATTTGAGAGATTATGAGAAACGGTAAAGGATTAATCGAGAGAAGTTAACGTGCTTAAATAGATTTAGGAAATTTTTTGAAAGTGTAAACGGTTTCAAGAAAGAGAAAATAAAATCATAATTACGTTTTTTAAAACATGATTACTTTCATTTAATGCTTGTTGATTTTGGGGGATTTGAGAAAGATACTTGAAACGGTTACCAAACATGTGTCTCAATACACCCAATCAGCGTTTTGCCTTCTCAGAAGCGTGCACGCGTGTTCTGCTTCAGAGATTTGCTGATGATTGGATGACACTTGTTTGATTTAGTGATCAGCACGTCTATCCTTGAGCTGAAACGCTCAAATCTTTAAGACTAACATCTGATACAATTTGCATGTTCTTTCTTTCTGAAAAGAGATTGATCAGAAGTTCACAGTAAAACAAATACATTCTGAAAGATAATATATGGAATTAAAACATTTTCACTCTGGGCAGATTTTCATGCTGAGATGTTTCAGAATGAAATTGAACCTATCTTCAGAAAGGGGTTTAGTGAAGATATCAGCCCATTGATGGTCTGTATCAATAAATTTTAAATTCAAAATTCCTTTCTGAATATAGTTCCTAATGAAATGATATTTTATTTCTATATGCTTAGCCCTAGAATGTAAAATAGGATTCTTACTTAAGCAAATAGCAGAAGTATTGTCACAGAGTATAGGGATGTTACTCTAAAAAATCTGAAAGTCTTCAAGCTGACTTTTCATCCAGAGCATTTGTGTGCTATATCCTGCTGCTGCTATGTACTCAGCTTCTGCTGTTGATAGCGCAATTGTGGATTGCCTTTTGCTGGACCAAGAGATTAGATTTTCTCCCAGAAACTGGCAGCTTCTAGAAGTACTTTTACGCTCTACTCTGTCTCCAGCAAAGTCAGCATCGCAGTAGCCAACTAAGCTGTAATCACTAGATTTTCTATAAAATAAACCCAGATTAGTAGTACCTTTCAGATACTTGAAAATTCGCTTAACAACTGTTAAGTGAGATTCTCTAGGATCTGATTGGAATCTAGCACAAATACATACGCTGAATAAGATATCAGGCCTTGAAGCTGTCAGATAAAGGAGAGAACTAATCATACCTCTATAAACCTTCTGTTCTACCTTTTTGCTTACCTCTTCTCTTTCCAGAATGCACGTGGGATGCATTGGAATCTTTGATGGCTTACATTCTGAGAGGTCAAATTTCTTCAGAAGATCTCTGATATATTTGCTTTGATGAATGTAAGTTCCCTCTGGAGTTTGATTGATCTGAATTCCTAGAAAGAATTTCAGTTCCCCCATGAGGCTCATCTCAAATTCTGCCTGCATACACTTAGCAAATTTTCTTCCAAGAGAAGGATTAGTAGATCCAAAAATGATATCATCAACATAAATTTGACAGACTAAGATGTCATTCTTAACTGACTTACAGAATAAGGTAGTGTCCACCTTCCCTCTGGTGAATTCATTTTCTAACAAAAAGTTACTTAGTCTTTCATACCAAGCTCTGGGAGCTTGTTTCAGACCATATAGTGACTTCTTTAGTTTGAAAACATGTTCTGGATGTTTTGTATTTTCAAAACCAGGGGGTTGGTGCACATAAACCTCTTCTTCTATATAACCATTTAAGAATGCACTCTTGACATCCATCTGATACAGAGTGATGCCTCTATTAACAGCAAATGAAATTAAAAGTCTGATAGATTCTAACCTGGCGACTGGAGCAAAGGTTTCTGTATAGTCTATTCCCTCTTGCTGACTATAACCTTGTGCTACCAGTCGTGCTTTGTTTCTGATGACTTCTCCTTGTTCATTTAGCTTGTTTCTGAACACCCATCTAGTTCCAATGACGTTGAATCCTTTAGGTCTGGGAACAAGATCCCATACGTCATTTCTGGTGAATTGATTCATCTCTTCTTGCATTGCTAGAATCCAGTCGTTGTCCAGAAGTGCTTCATGAATAGAAGAAGGTTCAATCAGAGACACAAGTCCCATGAGGGATTATTCAGAGTTTCTGAAGCTTGCTCTTGTTCTGATTGGATCTTCCTTTCTTCCTAAGATAGTTTCTTCTGGGTGATCCAAGCTGCTTCTGGGTAATCTCTTCCGAGGTTGATCAACAGCTGTTATAGGATTGCTAGCAGTGCTCCTTTCATACGTTGAAGGAGTGTCTGTGTTGAGAGCTTCTGATGACTTGTCTTCAGAACCTGTAAATTCAATTTCCATACCTGCAAAAACTTCATTCTGCTTTGACTTTTCAGAGTCAAGCTTATCATCAAAACGAACACTGATTGATTCTTCCATAATCTGTGTTTCTGTATTGTATACTCTGTACCCTCTTGAGCGTTCAGAGTATCCTAACATAATACACTTCTGTGCTTTAGAGTCAAACTTGTTCAAATAATTCTTTGTATTTAACATAAAACAGGTACATCCAAATGGATGAAAATATGAAATGTTGGGCTTTCTGTTCTTCCACAATTCATATGGAGTCTTTTCCAGAATAGGTCTTATTGAGATTCTATTCTGAATGTAGCACGCTGTGTTTATTGCCTCTGCCCAGAAGATCTTAGCAACGTTTATCTCATTGATCATGGTTCTGGCCATTTCTTGTAATGTTCTGTTCTTTCGTTCTACAACTCCATTTTGTTGGGGAGTTCTAGGACAAGAGAAATCATGCAGAATGCCTCTGCCATTAAAGAATGACTCAAAATCTTTGTTTTCAAACCCTCCACCATGATCACTTCTGACTTTAACGATTCTAAGATCCTTTTCATTCTGAACTTGGTTACAGAAGTTAACAAACACAGAGTGTGACTCGTCCTTGTGTCTTAAGAACTTTACCCATGTCCATCTACTATAGTCATCTACGATTACTAACCCATACTTCTTGCCACTGACTGAAGCAGTTTTAACTGGTCCAAATAAGTCAATGTGCAGAAGTTCTAATGGCTTAGAGGTATAAACAACATTTTTAGATTTAAAAGAAGGTTTTGCAAACTTGCCTTTCTGACATGCTTCACACAGAGCATCTGAATTGAACTTCAAATTAGGAAGTCCTCTGACCAGATTGAGTTTGTTAATCTGAGATATTCTTCTCATACTAACATGCCCCAATCTTCTGTGCCAGATCCACTGCTCGTTGTTAACAGACAGAAGACACTTTACATTCTGACTTTTCAGTTCAGAAAGTTTGATTTTATAGATGTTGTTTTTCCTCTTTCCATTAAACAGGATAGTCCCATATTTCTGACTAACAGCTTTACATGATTTTTCATTAAAGATTATATCATAACCGTTATCACTTAATTGACTTATGGATAACAGATTATGCATTAATCTATCTACTAGCAGAACATTATTAATAGAGGGAAGATTTCCATTACCTACAGTTCCAGAGCCAATTATCTTTCCCCTCTGATTGCCTCCAAAGCCAACGTGGCCTCCAGGCTTAAGTTCCAGGCTTTGGAACATATGCCTTCTTCCCGTCATGTGTCGCGAGCAGCCAGAGTCCAGGTACCATGACTGGTGTTTCTGATTTACTGCTAAAGATATCTGCAACATGTATTATTTTATCCTTAGGTACCCAGATTTTCTTGGGTCCTGATTTGTTAGATTTACCAAAACTCTGGTTGAATTTTGGTTTCACAGAGTACTTACTGCTAGTGTATTTAATATCATGTGTCTGACCATACACAAAATGTGAATTCAGAGGTGTGTGTTTAATGGTTAAATCCATGACATTCTTTGGTGTAGGAACCTTACCTTGGTATCCTATTCCCTTCCTTCCGTTTCTGCTAACTCCATAGATCATTGAAGCCATTTTGCTTCTATCTATGCTTTTAGCAAGGAACTTCTGGAAACTGTGATCATACTCCTTGATGATCTCATCAGCGTTGCTGGGAGTTTCAGAAATTGGTTCCTTCTGAGAGTTTTGTAAAGTATTTTCTAATTTTGAAATTTTATTTCTCAGCTCAGAATTCTCCAATTTAAGACTCTCAGTCTTATTAGAGTCAGATTCAAGATTCCTTTTCAGGTTTCTGAATTTAACTCTAATCTGCTGATACCTTTCCAGAATTTCATTAAGGCTTTCAGCAAGTTCAACCTTGGTAAAATTAACTGCAAAGTCAGGAAATACCTCTTCAGTATCTGATTCTGAGTCTGATTCATAAGCTTCACTATCTTCTGAAATGTTGGCCATGAGAGCTATGTTTGCTCTCTCATCATCTGATTCTGAGTCAGCTTCAGACGAGTCAGAGTCATCCCATGTAGCCATGAGACTTTTCTTCTTTTCTCTTCCAAACTTCTTTTTGGGCTTTTCCCTATGAAGCTTTGGGCAGTCACTCTTGTAGTGTCCTTGCTCATTGCACTCATAGCAGATGATGTCCTTGGTGTTTGGCTTTCTGCTTCCTGAGGAGCCTTCAGATCTTCTGTATCCAGAGGAAGAATTTGTCCTTATGTATCAGGAAGAAGACTCGTTCTGATCAGATCTTCTGGGATTCCTGAACTTCCTTTGCCTCTGCTTCCACAGTTGATTCACTCTTCTGGAGAGGAGGGAGAGTTCGCCTTCTTGCTTCTGGGGTTCATCAGCTTCTAGCTCTATCTCATGACTTCTGAGGGAGCTGATAAGTTCCTCCAGAGAAATTTTGTTGAGATCTTTTGCTAGCTTCAGAGCTGTAACCATTGGCCTCCACTGCTTGGGTAAGCTTCTGATGATTTTCTTGACGTGATCAGCAGTAGAGTAAGCTTTGTCAAGAACCTTGAGACCAGCTACCGGAATCTGGAATCTTGAGAACATTGTTTCAATGGATTCACTTTCTTCCATTTTGAATGCCTCATACTTCTGAATGAGCGCCAGAGCTTTAGTTTCTTTGACTTGAACGTTGCCCTCATGCGTCATTCTGAGTGAGTCAAACATGTTCTTAGCTGTGTCTCTATTAGAGATCTTTTCATATTCAGCATACGAGATGGCGCTGAGAAGGATGGTTCTGGCCTTGTGGTGATTTTTGAAGTCACGCTTTTGTTGGTCAGACATTGTTTTCCTATCAATCTTCTGACCGCTTGCATTCACAGGGTGCGTGTATCCATCTGTCACCATGTCCCACAGATCAGCATCATGTGCCAGAAAGAAGCTTTCAATTCTGTCTTTCCAATAATCAAAATTTTCTCCATCAAAGACTGGAGGTTTGCCGCTGAATCTGTCTCTGTCCTCATGGTTGTCATTGCTGGTGTGAGAATAAGTTCATGCCATTGTGTTTTTCTGACGCTGGATCTTGTACTGACACGGTTAAGTGTTTTAGATCAGAACCAGGCGCTCTGATGCCAATTGAAGAAGTGAAAAACACAAGAAGGGGGGGTTGAATTGTAAAACAGAAAATCAATGCAATGAACACGATATTTTTATCCTGGTTCGTTTGATCTCAAACTACTCCAGTCCACCCGTCAAGGTGATTTCGCCTCTCTCCAACGAGGTCTTAATCCACTATATTCAACTGAATATTACAATCTGCTTTAACAACTACTAAAGCCTTCTTGATGTAAACCATAGACCGGTTTGTCAAGGAATCACTTTCTTACCCAGAATAGAAATCTAGGTGTGTGAATATTTTCTACAAAACTGTTTATCACAACTGTGATACTACACAACTTAAGCTTATTGAAACTAGATTGCTAAAATAATTGAGTAAGGAAATATGGAGCTTTTAGCAAACTGAGAGAAGGAAGATGATGATTAGCTTTTAGGCGTGTGAATTGATGTAGAGCATTAGCCAATTCAATCTTCATTGTCTTGTTTATATAGCATTGAAATTGATGAACGTTGGAGCAATAATCTTGATTCAATGCCAATTACAAACTTTCCTTATTAAGCAGATCTTGTCTGGAATGATGTCGTTGGTAATAACTCGTCTTGAATGCACAGTACCGTTGCTACTTAAAGCGTGTTCTGGCTTTGGCTCATTCTGACGCTGCTTAAGTGCTGATGAACTGTTGTTGTCTTTATCAGAGATCAGAGTGTTGAGCGCAGTTCTGTTCATCAAGCTTCAGCATAAGCGTGAGTTATTCTTCTGATTCTGGTATCTGATATAGCATCTTTTGATGCTGATGTTGTTAACCAATATTCTGATGCTGATTATGATGTACTCTTGCTGATACCTATCAGAGTTTCTGCAAAACAGAAAGTAATGTTTTAGGTAGCAAATAGTTCTTACATGAATCATATAATTAATATATCATTTCATTTTGTTATCATCAAAACTTAAACTTAGGGTAGTAGATTCAAACTTTGTTCTAACACATAATCCCTCGATGACCCTTCGAGCTGCCTACAAAATGATTTAGTACCTTTGAGTTTCCTACAAAATGATGATAGTCCCTTCGATACAATTGCTAAAGTATCCCTACTTGTTTCCTTCAATGACCATTCGATGATCCTTTGCTTGTCACTTCACATCCAATAGATAGGGTTACCTACCAACTAATGGTATGGATAGCACTATCTCTATAGGAGAAGGAAAGGAATAAGAATGTCCTTGAATGGGTAAGGAACTTTTAATCGCTTGCTCACAACTCTTTTTTAAAAAAATAAACATTTTCATATCACTTTTCAAACAAAATATTTTTAAACACTTTGTACGGGTTCTTAAGGACCGATACAAGAATCACTACAAAGTTAGCCGTACTTTGGCTTTTAAAAAATATTTTCAAAACACACTCACACAAAGCAACTTTTCAAAAGTGAGCTAAGCAAGTAAGAGCCCGTAGATAACTACATATGAAAAGGGTGCTAACACCTTCCTTTTTCATAACTTACACCCAAACTCAAAATCTATCAAAGGTATTTCCTGTTCTTTTCACCTTTCCTAAATATTGGATAAAAGAAAACTTGGTGGTGACTCTAGCTATCCGCACATTTGGATAAAACCAAAAAGTCATTTCTTCTAATCTATTACAGAACTGGCGACTCTACTGGGAAGTTACTTAAAAAAAGAGGGGTTACCTTAGGATTAGATCAATTTATTTTCTTTAATTGGTTGTCTTGCTTGCTTTATTTTAAGGATGTTTGTTTGGGTTTATTTACTTGTAAGATCCTACACCCTGATCTAGGTGTTGTACCCCAAAATTTTCCCTCCCATATTCTTCAAAGTTTTGACAAGCATCATCTCAATTTGCTCAAGTCTACTCAAGGGTTGCACAGTTCAAACACCCTCCTAAGCCAGTCAAATTAGGGTTTTGGTTCTTGCAAGGAAGTTGAGGTTTTCAAGGGCTCAATCAAGTCACATATGCCTATACACATTGTCAAGCATCTACATGCCAAGTTTCAAGGCTCACAAGGTCAAGTTGCACAGTCAAAAACCGTAATTGCTTCACAATCAACTGTAGGGGTAAAATGGTCATTTGGCAGTCAAAAGTCAAAATTTTTGGTCAACATCTTATTTTGAAGCCACAATCATCATTTGATCAAGTCTTGATCATGATTCCACAAGCATGGCTCAAAAATCATCAAGATGCAAAAGTTTCCATTTTTGGACAGTTGAAAAGTCAACTGTAACTTGACCAAGGAATAACTTTTTCATGGTTCATCAGAAAAATCCAATCCAATGCTCATTTTGAAGGGGATGACATTTCCTACAACTCATCTTCACATTCCAAGTCCAAGAAATGCTCTCACAAAAAGTTATCAATTTCAACATTATAGGTCATTTTCAAAAGTTAACAAAAAGGCACTTTAAGTCAAAGACCATAACTTGAGATTGGTAAATCAAAATGATATGGGACCAAAGGCATTGGTTAGAGGACTTCAAGAACTTTCCAAAATGTCCAAGAACATGTTCATATGATCAAAATTGAGCAAGATATGCATTGGAGAAGTTGGGAAATTTTCATGAAATGGCAAAAGTCAACTATCCTTGAAACTTCAATTTTTGACAAAAGGGCCCACTTTTTCCACTTGATTCAGCCTTGTCATGCCACCCACGTGTCCCATGACCAATTACAAGACCAAACATTTATTTTTTCATTTTTATTTAATTTTTATGGATTTAATTCATTTTAATCCATAATAATTCAAATAAAATCAAAAAAATGAATTAAATGGTATCTTTGAGTTTTGAATGGCTTTCATGTGTCATGAACAACCTTCCAATTTCGTGCTAGGGCCATTTTAAGCATGAAAATTCAAATTTGAACAAAATTGGAAAATGCTTTAATGGTGGTTATGAAGAAATCCAAAAACATCATTGCATTGGATCATTGGCTTTTAATTTGATTTATTCTCATTCATACATACATATGCAAAGGTTCCAAGCCTCATTAAAAACCTAAAACATTACACAAAAAACCAGAACATATCACAAACGGCCAGAGCAAAACTCAGAATTTGTCAAAAAAGTGGGAGATCTAAAGCAAGGTTGCAGGAAGTTTCAGACAAAACTAAGCACGTGAGATCCTTCATTGCCATACCCTGAAGCTAAAGAGACCAAAAACACGTCCTAAGGTCCATCATACCACGCTGTAAGTTATCCCAGGTCCCCCATAATTTCCATGCATTTTTTCTTTATGTACTTATATGCAGGTTCACAAGAAAGGTGCATCATACACCTCACATACCAGGGCGCCAAGTGGCCTCAAAGATCAATCTAATGGCCATGGGATGGATGACCACCATGTTTCCCAGTCAAAGCCAGCTCAGCAGATCCAAGAAGTCGACGTGGCTTGAAGGCAAATGGGTTTCAGTTTGCTAACAAACACCTCCAATCTGGCCCACACCCCCATTGGTTTCTATTTCTTTTTTTCTATTTTTCTATTTCCTTTTTTTATTTCTTTTTCTCTTTAGTAATTATTATTAGTAGTATTTAATTAATTAACATAATTAACATTTTCACAAGTAAAAATTTAGAAAAAATAAAAAAAAATGTAAATATTTTATTTTTATTAATTTCACTTAGGTAATTATTTTGTAAATAAGCATTAACTCAAATTAATTAGTTTAATTAATTTAATTTTCACCTTTTCTATAATAAATAAAAACAATTTAGAATTAGCTTTTCTTTTTGACATTTTTAATTCCTTTTTTATTTTATTTCATTAAAACATAAAAACACAAAAATATCATTTTCTTAATTAATTAATCAATTAGTTATTAATTTTAATTTCATTAATTACAAAAAAAGACCAAAAATTCAATTCTTTCTTAAAAAAGGGTCAAAACCCTTAGGACGTTCCCGATATAATTCTCGCGCGCATTTATTTATTTTGTTTGTTTATGTAACTGTCTTCAGATATGTAATAGTTAAATAGGAATTTTACCGCTTTATTTACTAATTCTCGCACTTTATTTTCCAAAACGGGTTTTTGTTTTTGGCGATGTATAGACCCGCGCCTTGTAATAGTTAGATTTACATTTCTTCAATTTATTTTCCGCACTCCTAACTGTTAAAAAATGCATGAAAGAATGTATGAATAATAAAATTAATCCGTAGCTCACAAATAACATGTACAAAGACAATTAACTGAAAAACAACACACAAAGCACATGCCACTCCTAGGGTACGCCTCACTGGTTGCCTCGAACGTGGTCATCAAGTATAGGGTGTCTTAGAGGTCGCCCTTCTGTCTAAAGATCCAGTTGCCTCGAAACGGTTGCCTCGGATAAAAGGATCTAGGACATTAGGGTTACCACTAAGATGTCCTACCATTGCTTTGGTGACCACACTGTCCCGATAATCAAATTGACCCGAACACCTCCAACGATGGTGCTACCTACCTCTCAATGGTGGGATAGCACTATCTAAAGGACTCTTACACAACCTAATTCCTTAGAGTAGGTAGATTTCTCTTAAGTACTTGCTCTTCTCAAAAACAAACAAAACAACTTTTCACACTGACACTTTCTAAAAGTTTTCTAACAAATTTTTCATACACTCTTGAGGACAGATACAAGAGTTACTTAGAAATTTTTCAAACGAAACTTTCTCAAAACCCACACACATTTGAAAAGCAAACAAATTTTTGAAAACATAAGAGCAAATACCTAAGAGCCCGTGGATAACCATGGATAGAAAGGGTGCTAACACCTTCCCTTTCTATAAATCTACCTCCCGAACCGAGAAACATTCTCAAAGAAGGAATTTTGCTGTGCTTTTCTCCTTTCCATGTTGGAGAACATAAAAGACGGTGGTGACTCTTGCTTACCGCGACATTTCGCGAAACCAGCTTAAAAAATAGTCAGTTCTATTTCCACCGATCACAGAACTAGCGACTCTGCTGGGGAATTAATAAAGTGAGGTGTACCTTAGGAATAGTTCATCATCATGTTTTCAATTGCTTGATCTGTTTGCTTTAAAATTGCGGGCCTGTTTTGGGAGTTTCATAGATCCTAACCCGGATCTAGGGGATACCTCTTAGAAAGTAGCAACAAACTGTGAGGGAACTGTGCGGGGTATACCAACACGGTTGAAGCAGTTTGCTACATTGATGTGGCACTTTGGTGAGTATCGGTAACCCTTGAGTCAAGTCAAGGAGAGTACGGGGCCGCCGCGTGGTGTCGTGAAGCATCAACTGACCTTAGGAACCTTACTTGACCATCCTGGCCTCTTTAGGGGTAGTGAGATGACTTACTTTGGTGCAGTCCAAAGTTGGTTGATACTCGATACTACACTCATTGAGGGTTTTTTTCTTGGAATATTTTGATCGCCAGTTCAGTGGCTAAATCAAAACAATGAACATAGAAAACAACCCTATGATATTGAGCTCCTTAGAACCCGGTTACTTTTGATAGGACAAGTTTTGAGCCCACCAACTTCAAGAGGGTAGTATCCCAAACTTCATGCTGGCCTAAACTCTAAGGGCTCTTTGTGTGACTTGTGTGCCTTCATACTTGAACTACTTGCATACTTGTTATCTAACAACACGGGTTCCTTGCAGGTTTTGTTTACAGTCCTTAATAGGGACTCATAACAGGGCCTACTTACATCACTCCATGCATAGCATAACATCATACCATTGCATGCATCTTACATAAAAACTAATCCATTTCAAGGATCTCAAGGGCTTGTGATGCAGGTCATGATGAATCAAAGTGTCTAGCAAAGGGCAAAGGGGATTTATTTTCCTCTAGCCGAGGTTGTCAGGGGCTATGACCCACTCGATATGGTGAGCCTTGACTCTTGAAGAAGGACTCTCATCAACATGAAGTTCCTTCCATCAAGCTACAAAATTCAAATTCTAACAATTTTTCTTGTTTACCCCGCGAGATCCTTGAAAACATCACATGCATACATACATATCATTGCATTACAGGTACCCTTGGTACAGGTCTCTTACCTTCTTCGCTGTTTATTTCAGCAATGGCTTCCCAACAAGACAACCAGGATCTTCATACTCAAGAGAATCAGTTCAGGGAAATCCTCCTAAATCTATCCAGGGGGCAGGAAGAGCTGAGAACACTCCTCATGGGGACTTTGGTCAGGAACAGTCCTGAAGACGATAGGGACGAACGACTGAAACGTCTACAAGCTGAGGTGGATACAATGAGAACCCAGATGCTGGGGCAAATGGCTCTTATCCAAGAATTATCTCAAAGACAAGGAGAGCTCAGGGTTCTCGTCAACCAACTGCTTCGGGAGAACCAACTGGGGCAAACATCTAAGGTTGAAGAGCAAGCCATCATTCAACCACCTGTGGGGAAAGAAGACAAGGGAAAAGCTCCTTAGTTTTCTTCGGGGTCACAAGCCCAACATCAACCTCACCAGCGTCAACAGGGTAATTGGCATAAGCAAAATACGTCTGGAAGACATTTCTCGGAGACTGGTGTGCCATCCTCACTAATACTGAAACGCTTGTTGGAGGTCAAGCTGGTTGCTTTAAAGGATCCTCCTAAGAAGCTCAACATAACCTCCCTAAAGTACAATCCTGATGAAAGGTGTGCCTACCTGTTGTACCCCAAAATTTGCCCTCCCATATTCTTCAAAATTTGCCAAGAGCATGCTTCAAAATTCCCCAAGGGTTGCACAGTTCAAGGGCCTCCTAACAGTCAAAAACTAGGGTTTTGGTTCTGACAAAGGAAATGAAGTTTCCAAGGGTCCAATCAAGTCCCACATGCCTATAAACATGGTCAAGCATCCTCATATCAAGTTTCAAGACTTACAGCACAAAATTGCATAGTCAAAAACCCTAATTGCCCTACAGTCAACTGTAGGGGCAAAATGGTCATTTGACAGTCAAAAGTTCAAATTTTTGGTCAACACCTCATTTTGAAGCCATAAACATCATTTGATCAATTCTTGATCATGATTCTCAAAGTTTGGCTCAAAAAGTCTCAAGATGCAAAAGTTTCCATATTTGGACAGTTGAAAAAGTCAACTGTAACTTGACCAAGGCATAACTTCCACATGGATTATCAGAAAAATTCCATCGAAAGCTCATTTTGAAGAGAAAGACATTTCCTAAAACTCCTCTTCACACTTCAAATCCAATAAATGCTCTCACAAAAAGTTATCAATTTCAACATTATAGGTCATTTTCAAAAGTCAACAAAAAGGGACTTTAAGTCAAAGGCCATAACTTGAGATTGGTAAATCAAAATGACATGGGACCAAAGGAATTGGTTAGAGGACTTCAAGACCTTTCCAAAATGTCCAAGAACATGAGCAAAGCTTAAAAATTGAGCAAGATATGCCTTGTGGAAGTTGGGAAATGTTTGGGTATTTTGAAAAGTCAACTTTGTTTCAAATGCCTTAAAATTGCTAATGGGCCACATTTTCTTCCAAGATTGATCATCCAAAGCATGTGCACGACCATTTGGCCCAAAGGGAAGTTATTCATCATTTTTATTTATTTATTTGAATTTTTAATTGCTAATAATTCATTTAATTAATTAAAATATGTGAAAAATACCAAGGCAAGTTTTTTAAATCTTTTTACGCAGGAAATACACTCAAGATTCGTGCATGATCAGATATAGAAAGAATCAATGTGATTAGGACATAATTGGTAGCAAATATGCATGAAAAGATTGGAAAATATATGCATGGAAAATCAAATATCATTCCATCAATGCAAGGATTCTTTGGGCCAAATTTTCAACCCTAATCATTCCAATACTTATACTCATGCAAACCCTAGTGCTGATAACCAAAAAGCTGCGCCAGAAAAACAAGAAAAAAGTTGGTATTTTTGTTAAAATTTTCAAAACTGAAAACAGGATTCCAAGAGGTTTCAAGGCGAAATAACCATTCTATCACCTTCCTGAGACATCAAGGGAAGTTCCTGGATCAAAATCATAGCTTCTAACCTCAAGAATTGGTAACACGAAACAACCCTGTTCATCATATTTTTTGTATTCGTGCATCAATTTATACGCATCATTCTTGCACTTCTTTGATTGATTTATACTAATGAGACCTTTCTGAAGCTAACCATGTAGTTTGATTGAATTTTTGTACACCATACGCAATTTCACCATGGGCGATTATTAGGGTTACCAAGCTGTGAAATTGGGCGTTTATGCATATTGTAAAATTAGGACACCTCAATGCCATGGTTGAAATCAGGAAGCTTGGACGAATATAATACACCCCTCGCGCCTAATTTATGTGGCAATATGGGCTAATCGCTATTTCTAAAAAGGTTGCATTTTGGGGGGGTTCAAAACCCCCGCTAACTCCTTTTATGTTTCAGGAAAATACAAACGAGGAAGAAGAAGACCCTGTGGCAAGCTGTAATTGGTTGATTTGAAACTAGCGCGCGTTTTTTTGTGTCTAACCACTAACATCAATTTTCGCTTATATTATTTAGGCTTTGTTTTACATACAGCGCGTTGAAGTAGCTCAGTTGGTGGGATGTTGTGTTGGCAAGCGTTGGGACCTGGGTTCGATCCCCAGGTCCCCCTTCTTATTCTATATTTTTCTTCTAAGCATGTTTCTATGTAGCACAATCCCTGAAGACCACCATGCACTCAACATCCTGGCACGCCACATGGCTTCAGAGACCAATCTAATGGCCAGATCATGCAGATCACCATACCCCCAAGTCAACCATGCATATGTGAACACTGAGAAGTCAACAAGGACAAGGATTAATGGGCCAAAAATGCTGGGCTTTACCTCCAGTTTGGGGGACAGCACCCCCATAGGTTTGCTTGTTTCATTCTTTTTTCATATTTTCATATTTTCTTTGTTTTGTTTATTTTTTTAATTAAATCTTTAAATTAATTTATAAAATATAAAAATAACAATAAATCAGAAAGACAAAAAATAAAATATTTTATCTAAGTATATTTTTTTTAATACCTTTGTAAACAAATTGTATCATTTAATTTAATTTTAAGTTCTAGGATTAATTTTAATATTTTCTAACAAACTAAAAAATTATAGAATTAGGGTTTTAATCCCCTTTTTATCTTTTTCTTTTCTTTTACCATTATAATAATTAATTATTTATTTTTGTAAATAAAAATTGAATTAATTAATTAGGTTAATTTTATGTGCAACTTTAACATATTTTCTTAATAAATAAAAATTGTAGAATTAGGGTTAATTAATTAATTTCTTAATTTCATTTAATTCTCTTATTAAAAATTCATAAATACAAAAAACCTCAAAAATCTTTCTCTTTTTATTTTATTTTAATTAATTTGTTCATAATAATTTAATTTCGTTAAAAAGGGTCCAACGCCCTCGCTTTCAATTTTAATTCAATTCGCGCATTTTATTTTATTTCTTATAATATTAATGTAATTCTCCCAAAGCCGTGTAACTTTATATTTCTCGCACTTTTCTTTATTTTATGTCAAATCGGGTCCTGGATTTTAATTTGGCGATGTGGACCCGCGCCTTTGTAATAATTTAGGAACTTTATATTTCTCGCAACTTTTTAACTGTTAATAATGGCATGCAAGAATGAATGACTAAAATAAAAACAAAAGCGTAGATCACCCATAACATGACAAGACAAAATATCTGAAAACGACACACAAATCACACACCACCCCTAGGGTACGCCTCACTGTTGCCTTGCCTCGAAAGGCGATCGTCGAGTAGAGGATGTCTTAGTAAGTCCTCATGATCCGGGAACCTGGCATGAGGGTAGCTTCTAAAGTGTCTTCCCATTGCTCTGGTGATCACCATGTCCCGAACCTCGAATTGACCCGAATACCTCCAACTGTGGTGCTACCTACCTCTCAATGGTGGGATGGCATTACCTTAAGGATATTTACACAGACGAATTCCTTAGGGTAGGTAGACGACTCTAGATACTTGCTCTAATTTCAAAACAAATCAAAAAATACTTTTCACACCGACACCTTTTCAAAAAGCTTTCGAAAGCAACTTTTCAAACACTCTTGAGGACCGATACAAGAGTCGAACTAAAATTTTCAAAGAAACTTTTTAAAACCCACAATTGAAAAGCAAACAAACCATTTTGAAAACACAAATGAGCAAGTATCTAAGAGCCCATGGATAACCATGGATAGAAAGGGTGCTAACACCTTCCCTTTCTATAATCTACCTCCCGAACCGAGAGCAATCTCTTTAAGGAATTTTTCTGTGCTTTTGTCCTTTCCATTTGGAGAAAATAAAAGACGGCGGCGACTCTTGCTTCCACGACATTTCGCGAACCAGCGTTAAACAGTCAGTTCCAGATCCACCGATCACACTACCATTCTGACAGTCCTGGACATGACACTGACGACTGTTGGAGCCTGAGGAACAAGATCCAAGACTTGATCAACGGAAGGGTGCTGGAGTTCATGCCGGGAGGGAAAATGAAAACCTTCTGCTGAGAATCTTCCATCTGAAATGACTGGTGCAAACTAAGAAGCTTTTGTTCATTCGAATGTTCAAGTTGTATTTTTCTCTGATTGTTCAAACATTTGTTCATGTCAAACTCTTTTACTTTATCAATGCATCGCATATGTCTGTTTTGAATCAATATATTCTCATTCGCTATATTCAAACTGCTTTCATTTTTTGATGTCAACTCTCAATTAATAATTCTAAGCCTCTTGAGGGAGGATGACGAAAACGATATCACAATCTACAGTATGCTTTTGAACAGACCCCGCTGATGAGGTACAGGCATTGTTTCAATTCCTAAACACTGGAGTTATAACGAAGATAATCCCTCGTCAACCCCTCTGAGCCAAAAAAGTAGGAGTTTTTTTCTTTTTGAAAATTAAAACCCTTAATCATAACCTGGGGCAGGGTAGTTCTCTCAGTTGATCCAAGTGCACAACGAATGGCACCAAAGAAATCCTTACAAAACAAAAGATAGTGATGGTTCCGAATGATCACAAAGACAGGCAGTCATCATTTCTCAAAATAAACGCCCAATAAGTCAAAACCTATGAAGGAGACTTACAAAACTGGGGCATCCCGCTGACTGTAATCACAAAAGAAACAGTTCAGGCAAAAAACAGGGATACCGAAATCAAAAAGAAAGAGGTCCTACAAACCCTCAACCAAAAAAGGAATGACTGCCTATTCCAAATAAATTGTCGACGTCCGAACCATCACCAGTATATCAGGACGAAGACTCAAACAAGGTCTAACGCACGATCAGCTGAGTTTAGGTTTGAAGAACATCACGAAGAACGGGTGGGTACAAATAAAATTTGAGCCTTTATCCTTTGTTTCTTGAACCGTGAACCAGGCCATGTTATAACCCTCAAAAGTCCTAGCTGAAGCATGGGTTAATTCGAAAGCATACTATTACAAAGGTATCCTGACTCCTTAAGGCTCGCTGTAAAATCTGGAGTTGACATCACATGTTACATAATTTGCGTGTTTTATTGAAAAAATGCATTTTCAAAAACTTCAAGACAGACATAAGCTTTGCATTTTTAATATAACATTGCTTGCATATGACTATTTGTTTGAACAACATAGAAGTTCGCACGACGAATGTCTAATGAACAAAAGCACCTCCAATCAAGGGGCATGGCATGATCATTGTCCATCATCTGGGGCAGTTAAGTCAAGATTCGGAAAATCTCTCAAAAGGCCAACCAGCTTGGGGCAAATCTCCATCTAGATCACTTGGGGCATTGGACGATCAAACGAAGATCTTCTGGTGGTATGGCAACACAACACTACTGACAGTGACAACTCCTTACATCCTGAGAGCACAGACATAGTCGGAAAAACACTACGCATAAGCAAAGACCCGCTAGGTTGACACACCTAGGAAAAAATAAGGGCTTCCCGGCGAACCAAAAGGGTTCGGGCAAAAATAAGGGATGAAATGAAAAAAATATGTACACCCGGCAAGTCGAAAACCTGAAAAGGCGGCTTGGGAAAAATTGGTATCCCGGTGGACTGAAAACCCGAAAGGGCGGTCCAGGCAAAAGTTAGGGATCAAAAGCGTATGACTATGTTCCGTCATCTCGTCACTTGCCTACCAAAAGAAGATTTGCAGTCATCAAGTACCTCCACAGGTATCTTCTCCCATATAAACAGGGGCAATAATGAGTTGTCCGAGCGATCTAGTTGCTCTGTCCACCAAGGTACCAAGGTAGGTTCGGCTGAAGAACGTAACCAAGATACCTCCACTCCCCACAGAGTAAGACAAGATTCAACAATTCTCCCCGAACAGAGTTGGTCTCCAATCAACCCTGACAAGGTACAGTATCTCCAGCAAGTCAACAACGCTCTCCCCAAGCAGAGTTAGTCTACTGTCAGCCTTAAGGAAGTTGGGTATCCCCAGAAAATCTCAATATTCTCCAGCAGTATGCAGATGTTCCTAAGCAAGCACCCCCGGCCGTCTTAATATAAGATTATTCCCCGGCAGAATACCAGACACCCCAGTGGAGCCATTCCTCAGTACAGTTCAAAAGTCTCCCCAGGAGAGTTGAATCAATCTCCCCAGTAGATTCTGGGAGCTCATCCCCAGTAGATTCTGGAAGCTTATCACCGGAAGAGTACGAACGCTTCTCCCAGGCTTTATTCAAAGTTATTCCCCACCAGAACTTATAACTGGTTTATCCTCAGCTAATTACCACGGAAAGATCGTCCTCGGCGAAGTTCTTCCTATCCCCAGCGGAGTTCATCAAATCTTCCAACAAAGCTTATCAACAGAATCCCCAGCAGGGTTATCATCAAAGCCTCAGCAAGGTATCTCTTCCCGAAGAGTAATTCCCCGCAGAGTAATCTCTCCAACAAGTTTATTCCCCGACAGAGTCATCTTCTCCTACCGGTTTATTCTTGCAACCATTATCCCCAGCAGAAACGAAGAACTCTACTCTTCAACATCAGCCCAGGATTCAAACTCCCGGCATTCGTCAAGGATTTATTTTCCCAAACGAGAATACATTCATAAACATCACATCTTCATACATTATAGCATGCATACGCATCATACAACACAAATCTCATTTATTTTTGAGATCATCTTAAAATCATGCAATTCATGCATCATGACATTGCATACGACTAATACTTTGTCTTTTCAGGAAAAAGTCAATCAAAAGATGATTACCATCTACCTTTACAGTTCCAGATCAACCCCGGTAACAAGCCAGGAAAATTCTGTGGACGACTGATCATGGGTTAATATCCGAAACCAAACAGGACAATTATCTACTTGATCATCCTCAGGCAACCCTACACCGGTTCCTTTTCTTTCAGAAGAAGTCTTACACGGGCTCATCAACAGGCAACCCTACACCGGTTCCTTCTCAACCTCAGATGTAGTTTTACACGAACTCATCATCAGGCAACCCTACACCGGTTCCTTCTCAATTTTCAGACGAAGTCTTACACAGACTTATCATCAGGCAACCCTACACCGGTTCCTTCTCAACTTCAGATGAAGTCTTACACGGACTTATCATCAGGCAACCCTACACCGGTTCCTTCTCAATTTTCAGACGAAGTCTTACACGGACTTATCATTAAAGTAACCCTACCCCGGTTTCTTTTCTTTCAGAAGAAGTCTTACACGGAATTATCTCAAGATGACCTTACCCCGGTTTATCCAGAAGTTTTACACGAACTTATCCTGCGGTAACCTTACCCCGGTTCCTCCAGAAGTCTTACACGGACTTATCTCAAGATGACCTTACCCCGGTTCATCCAAAAGTTTTACACGAACTTATCCTGCGGTAACCTTACCCTGGTTCCTCCAGAAGTCTTACACGGACTTATCTCAAGATGACCTTACCCCGGTTCATCCAGAAGTTTTACACGAACTTATCCTGCGGTAAACTTACCCCGGTTCCTCTAGAAGTCTTACACGGACTTATCTCAAGATGACCTTACCCCGGTTCCTCCAGAAGTCTTACACGGACTTATCTCAAGATGACCTTACCCCGGTTCATCCAGAAGTTTTACACGAACTTATCCTGCAGTAACCTTACCCCGGTTCCTCCAGAAGTCTTACACAGACTTATCCCGAAGTAACCTTACCCCGGTTCCTCCAGAAGTCTTACACGGACTTATCCCGAAGTAACCTTACCCCGGTTCCTCCAGAAGTTTTACACGAACTTATCCCGGAGAAACCCTACACAGGTTCTCTCTCTCCAGACGTAGTTTTACACGGGCTCGTCGTCAAAGAAACCCTACACAGGTTCTCTCTTCCCAAAGACGCAGTTTTACACGGACTCGTCATCAGAAACCCTACCCAGGTTTTACTCCTTCCAGGATGCATTTTTACACGGGCTCATCATCAAAGTAACCCCACACAGGTTCCCTTCTTAAACTCCAGACGTAGTTTTACACGGACTCGTCATTAGTAAACCCTACACAGGTTTCCTTCTCAGCTCTAGATGCGGTTTTACACAGACTCGTCATCAAAGTAACCCTACACAGGTTCCTTCTCCACTTCAGATGCAGTCTTATACGGACTCATTATCAGTAAACCCTACACAGGTTTCCTTCCTCCAAAGATGCAGTTTTACACGAGCTCATCATCAGTCAACCCTACACAGGTGTCCTTCTTTCCAAGATGCAATTTTACACGAGCTCATCATCAGGCAACCCTACACAGGTTCCCTCTTTTAACTTACAAAAATTACAGTTCAACAGACCACCTCCAGATGGCATCTATAAGCCCATCCACCTATCAACAGTCTCCAAATGGAATCTATAAGCCCATTCCCGACAAGGTTCTATCACATCTCCAGATGGCATCTATAAGCCCATCCTCCCATACCATCTTTCCAAATGGCATCTGTAAGCCCATTCCCGACATCACACTGCTGATACTCCACTATGTGAGTGCAAATTTCTGGGCACTCTAGTGTTCAATCATCTTCCACCCTCGGATCACGAAAGGCACACAAGCCAATCTACATCCTCAGGTCTAAGAAGATTGAACAGGGGAAACTGTTGTACCCTAAAATTTGCCCTCCCATATTCTTCAAAGTTTTGACAAGCATCATCTCAATTTGCTCAAGTCTACTCAAGGGTTGCACAATTCAAACACCCTCTTAAGCCAGTCAAATTAGGGTTTTGGTTCTTGCAAGGAAGTTGAGGTTTTCAAGGGCTCAATCAAGTCCCATATGCCTATACACATTGTCAAGCATCTACATGCCAAGTTTCAAGGCTCACAAGGTCAAGTTGCACAGTCAAAAACCGTAATTGCTTCACAATCAACTGTAGGGGTAAAATGGTCATTTGGCAGTCAAAAGTCAAAAATTTTGGTCAACATATTATTTTGAAGCCACAATCATCATTTGATCAAGTCTTGATCATGATTCCACAAGCATGGCTCAAAAATCATCAAGATGCAAAAGTTTCCATTTTTGGACAGTTGAAAAGTCAACTGTAACTTGACCAAGGCATAACTTTTTCATGGTTCATCAGAAAAATCTCATCCAATGCTCATTTTGAAGGGGATGACATTTCCTACAACTCATCTTCACATTCCAAGTCCAAGAAATGCTCTCACAAAAAGTTATCAATTTCAACATTATAGGTCATTTTCAAAAGTCAACAAAAAGGCACTTTAAGTCAAAGACCATAACTTGAGATTGGTAAATCAAAATGACATGGGACCAAAGGCATTTGTTAGAGGACTTCAAGAACTTTCCAAAATGTCCAAGAACATGTTGATATGATCAACATTGAGCAAGATATGCATTGGAGAAGTTGGGAAATTTTCATGAAATGGAAAAAGTCAACTATCCTTGAAACTTCAATTTTTGACAAAAGGGCCCACGTTTTCCACTTGATTCAGCCTTTTCATGCCACCCACGTGTCCCATGACCAATTACAAGACCAAACATTTATTTTTTCATTTTTATTTAATTTTTATGGATTTAATTCATTTTAATCCATAATAATTCAAATAAAATCAAAAAAATGAATTAAATGGTATCTTTGAGTTTTGAATGGCTTTCATGTGTCATGAACAACCTTCCAATTTCGTGCTAGGGCCATTTTAAGCATGAAAATTCAAATTTGAACAAAATTGGAAAATGCTTTAATGGTGGTTATGAAGAAATCCAAAAACATCATTGCATTGGATCATTGGCTTTTAATTTGATTTATTCTCATTCATACATACATATTCAAAGGTTCCAAGCCTCATTAAAAACCTATAACATTACACAAAAAACTAGAACATATCACAAACGGCCAGAGCAAAACTCAGAATTTGTCAAAAAAGTGGGAGATCTAAAGCAAGGTTGCAGGAAGTTTCAGACAAAACTAAGCACGTGAGATCCTTCATTGCCATACCCTGAAGCTAAAGAGACCAAAAACACGTCTTAAGGTCCATCATACCACGCTGTAAGTTATCCCAGGTCCCCCATAATTTCCATGCATTTTTTCTTTATGTACTTATATGCAGGTTCACAAGAAAGGTGCATCATACACCTCACATACCAGGGCGTCAAGTGGCCTCAAAGATCAATCTAATGGCCATGGGATGGATGACCACCATGTTTCCCAGTCCAAGCCAGCTCAGCAGATCTAAGAAGTCGACGTGGCTTGAAGGCAAATGGGTTTCAGTTTGCTAACAAACACCTCCAATCTGGCCCACACCCCCATTGGTTTCTATTTCTTTTTTTATATTTTTCTATTTCCTTTTTTTATTTCTTTTTCTCTTTAGTAATTATTATTAGTAGTATTTAATTAATTAACATAATTAACATTTTCACAAGTAAAAATTCAGAAAAAATAAAAAAAAATCTAAATGTTTTATTTTTATTAATTTCACTTAATTATTTTGTAAATAAGCATTAACTCAAATTAATTAGTTTAATTAGTTTAATTTTCACCTTTTCTATAATAAATAAAAACAATTTAGAATTAGCTTTTCTTTTTGACATTTTTAATTCCTTTTTTATTTTATTTCATTAAAACATAAAAACACAAAAATATCATTTTCTTAATTAATTAATCAATTAGTTATTAATTTTAATTTCATTAATTACAAAAAAAGACAAAAAATTCATTTCTTTCTTAAAAAAGGGTCAAAACCCTTAGGACGTTCCCGATTTAATTCTCGCGCGCATTTATTTATTTTGTTTGTTTATGTAACTGTCTCCAGATATGTAATAGTTAAATAGGAATTTTACCGCTTTATTTACTAATTCTCGCACTTTATTTTCCAAAACGGGTTTTTGTTTTTGGCGATGTGTAGACCCGCGCCTTGTAATAGTTAGATTTACATTTCTGGAATTTATTTTCCGCACTCCTAACTGTTAAAAAATGCATGAAAGAATGTATGAATAATAAAATTAATCCGTAGCTCACAAATAATATGTACAAAGACAATTAACTGAAAAACAACACACAAATCACATGCCACTCCTAGGGTACGCCTCACTGGTTGCCTCGAACGTGGTCATCAAGTATAGGGTGTCTTAGAGGTCGCCCTTCTATCTAAAGATCCAGTTGCCTCGAAACGGTTGCCTCGGATAAAAGGATCTAGGACATTAGGGTTACCACTAAGATGTCCTACCATTACTTTGGTGACCACACTGTCCCGATAATCGAATTGACCCGAACACCTCCAACGATGGTGCTACCTACCTCTCAATGGTGGGATAGCACTATCTAAAGGACTCTTACACAGCCTAATTCCTTAGAGTAGGTAGATTTCTCTTAAGTACTTGCTCTTCTCAAAAACAAACAAAACAACTTTTCACACTGACACTTTCTAAAAGTTTTCAAACAAATTTTTCATACACTCTTGAGGACAGATACAAGAGTTACTTAGAAAATTTTCAAACAAAACTTTCTCAAAACCCACACACATTTGAAAAGCAAACAAATTTTTGAAAACATAAGAGCAAGTACCTAAGAGCCCGTGGATAACCATGGATAGAAAGGGTGCTAACACCTTCCCTTTCTATAAATCTACCTCCCGAACCGAGAAACATTCTCAAAGAAGGAATTTTGCTATGCTTTTGTCCTTTCCATGTTGGAGAACATAAAAGACGGTGGCGAATCTTGCTTACCGCGACATTTCGTGAAACCAGCTTAAAAAACAGTCAGTTCTATTTCCACTGATCACACTAGGGATGCCTTAGGTAATTAGCAATAGATCATGAAAATTATACGACATAGACCGATATGGTTGAAATGATGGCTACGGTTAGTGAGACACTTTGGTTTGTACTAATGTTCCTTGAGTCAGTCAAGGATAACATTAGGCTTTCGCGTGTTGTCACAAGCACTAACTAACTTTTAGAACCTTAATTGACCCATCTTGGCCATTAGAAAGTAGTTAGATAGATGACTTTGGTACAGTCCAAAGTTGGTTATTACTCGAAACTACACTCATTGAGATTCGACTCTTAGAATATTTTGGCGGAAAGCGATTTTCTGTGCTAAAATAAAACCTGTGAGAAAGATCGGTGATATGAGATTCCTAGAAACCAGTTACTATTTTTAGGATAGGTTAAGCCAACTTAACTTCAATAAAGAAGGGTACTTACCTATGGACCTCATGCAAGCCTTTGAACATAAGGCTCTTGTGTGATTTGTTTGTGTCTTCTACTTGTCTAAACATGACATCATAACAACATATCATCATGACATGGCATTTTTACTAACCATTTCAAGGAGCTTAGGGACTTTTGGTGCAAGATTATCATAAGCCAAATTGCTAGCAAGGGGCAAGAGGATTTATTTTCCTCTAACCAGATACCGTCAAAGATCGAAGTACGTTCTCTAGAGTCAGAGGCTATGACCCACTTGATATGGTGATCTTGATTCTTATAGAAGGACGTTTAAAAACAAAGATGCAAAGTTCTTCAGACAAAGCTTCAACCATATTCATATTTCAAAACTTTTAATCCTGCGAGATCCTTGAAAACATTGCATATGCATCTACATATCATGCATATAATTACATAACAGGTATTCCTAAGACAGATTTTCTCATCTTCTTGCTATTTATTTCAGCAGAAATGGCTCTTGAACAGACAGTCAAGGAACTTCAAGTTCAGAATGCCCAATTCAAATAGATATTCCCGAACTTAGCCAAGGGGCAGGAAGAACTAAAGGCGCTCATTACCATAAAGAAGAAGAAAAGGACAAATAAACCCGCCCACATACTCAACATGGGAAGAAGGTTTAGGGGTCCAGTCAAGCGAGTCCAGGATTCTGATACTCCATTAGATGAAGACGACAAAGAGCTTAAAGACGATAAGAGCGATGGAACTGAGAAAAGCATCCATGGTACTGCCAAATACTATGATGAAGAGGAGGAAGATTATTTGAATGAACAATACCCCCTCCTTGATGATGAAAAATACAAGCAGCTAGAAGATCATCTAAATGCTATGGAGAACCAGAAAGTGCCTGGGTTGGATTTTGAGGATTTGGTTTTAGTCTCAGGAGTTGTCATTCCTCATAAGTTCGAACTCCCCTCTTTTGCAAAGTATGATGGTGTTTCTTGCCCATATCTTCATTTGAGATTATATGTTCAAAAGATTCAACCACACACTGCTGACAGGAAGTTAAGGGTGCATTTCTTTCAAGAGATCCTGTCCGGAACGCAGTTGGAATGGTTCTTAAACTAGAAGGGACCAATATGTATACCTGGGAAGATTTGGCTGCTGCTTTCTATAAGCAATACCACTATAATGCTGATCTTGCACCAACCCGCGTGCAACTACTGAGTATGACCATGGGCTCTAACGAAGGCTTTAAAGAGTATCCCAAAAAATGGAGAAATCTAGCAAGAAGAGTTCAACCTACCTTGTCTGATAGGGAATTGGTTAACATGTTCATGGGAACTTTGACATGCCCTTTTTTCAATCATCTGATTGGAAGCTCTTCAGTCGGGTTTACCAAGTTGATATTAATAGGGGAACGTGTTGAAGGTTGAATCAAAAGCGGGAAAATTTAGGTGGCTGCATCTTCAAGTACTGCGAAAAAGTCATTCAACAGGAAGAAAGAAGCTAATGTTGTGTATGGTCAAAAAGGTCGTAGTAAAGTTGACCGCCATCAATATGTGGGGGCAGTAATGGTATGGATAACAGTATGTCTAAAGGAGAAGGAAAGGAATAAGAATGACCTTGAATGGGTAAGGAACTTTTAATTGCTTGCTCATAACTCTTTTCTAAAAAAAATATACATTTTTTACATCACTTTTCAAATAAAATATTTTCAAACACTTTGTACGCGTTTTTGAGGATCGATACAAGAATCATTAAAAAGTTAGTCGTACTTTGGCTTTTCAAAAGTATTTTCAAATCACACACACATAAAGCAAGTTTTCAAAAGTGAGCTAAACAATTAAGAGCACGTAGAAAACTACAGATGAAGAGGGTGCTAACACCTTCCCTTTTCATAACTTACCCCCTAAACTCCAAATCTATCAAAGGTTTTTCCCGGTCTTTTCACCTTTCCTAAATATTGGATAAAAGAAAAGTCAGTGGAAACTCTAGCTATCCGCACATTTGGATAAAACCAAAAAGTAAGTTCTCCCACCGTATTACACATAAGTCTTATGTTTTGAAAGTCTCTTGTGTAGTTTGTAAGTCACCCATGTATCTTTTGATACTATGTGGTCGACTAATTGTTGCTTAATTGTTAGTTAAGTTATTATTCTCACTCAAAGCTTTAAAGAAAGAATTTGATTTTTTGTATTTGAAGTATAATCTTCAAAATTGGGTTGTATTTGTTGCAGTCATTGGGATTGGGACTGTTAGATATCATTGAGGTGATTTAGGGGGTGAGATGGCAATTTCTCATTTCTAGGAGGTGCCTAGGTAGAAGTAGCATTGGGTAGGGATTAAGCGAGAAGTTGTAAATGGAGGAGTTTAACTTTGAACTAATACTGCTGATAGTATACTTCCTTTCTGGCTTGGTAGGCCCTACAGTAAGTGATATTGATCGAACTGGGTAACACATCTATGTGTTATTTATCATTCTGTAGTTTTATTTATGTATCACTTATAACTTAAATGATCTGGTATGCTACCAGATGTTATTACATTTATCTTAACATCATTATGATGTTGGAATATATGCGTGTTGCCTGTACCGGAATTTCAATTGGTATCAGAGTAGGAACTGTGGTCTATTGGGTGAGTTTCAGAGAGATATATTTCTGGTACTATATGTCTTTTGGGAAATCTAGAGTGATACCATTCTGGTAGTCAATGGACTACAAGACTGTGAAGTTTATCAGGTTGGAAGAATCCTAGTGATTTAGAAGACAAAATAAAAGAGCATGTGTTGAGTTTTTATGAATTTGAAGTTATAAACACCACAATCTATGGAATGGATAAGTGTTTTTTCATATTATACATCACTTTTATCATGGCCAAAGATACTTCGGAAATCTCTCAAGTCCACTCATAAAGGAATTGAAGAAAAACATGAGAAATTAATTGTTGCTTTCAACTCTACAAGAGCTTGGTTTTTGGTCTCTAATAAAGGTTATCTTATTACTATCGTGTTCATGGGAAGGTGTTCCAATCAGGAGTTAAGGGGATTAGACAAAATGTCTAGACCGAATGTCAAAGGCATCTGTACCGACTTCATCATGTCTGTAATGCTAAAAAAAATTGGAATTAGAGTAAAGATCAATCAATGTCAAAGAATTCATATGAGTGTGGAGACCTTGGATCTTTATGAAGTAGAATGCACTGTTTATCTCAAAGACAACTACGTAGGTTTTCTATGTCTTGGCCTAATTAGGAAAGTGATCCTGATTATGATTTCCAAGGATATTATTAGTTTGACTGGAATATGGACTTCTTATGAAGATTTATGAACTGAAGATTTATGTCATAATGAGCTAGGAGTTTTTATTCTATGATTTGTTTCTAGAATAAGGGAGTTTTCAACTGTGAATAAATATGACGTGATTTATTTCTTATCTTATGTCTTAAGAGATTGAATAACTATCTACTATCTATGTGTCGTAACCGGTTAAATATAAAGAGTCGCCACCATTAATTTTTATCCTAAGGATGGGAGACTAATGGATAACCCTAATTCGTATAGAGATTCTAAATCCGTAAGTCAATTAGATGAAGGGAAGGTGTTAGGCACCCTTCATCTCCCTTGTTCTCAAGGGGCTCCACTTTTAGGTTTAAGGGTAAGATGGGTATTCAAAGTCAATGTTTCTATATACTTGAGAAAATAATTTTAGTTTTTTAGTTATGAACTCGTCTTGGTTTTAACCGTGTTCCTACGTATCTCCTTGCGAAGAATCAACGTCCAATTTCGTAGTTCGTATGTGTTTGGTTAATTTTTTTTATGGATTGTGAAAATATTTTGGAATTATCTTTGAACGTTGTCTGGTTTGAAAAAAGCATAGTCGTAGATGCAGTTCGTAGTTAATAGAAAATATATCACAATCCTTTTTTAAAATAAAGTTTAATTTGAATCAAGTTAGTAGAAAAGATGTTAAATTTGATTGATTAGCTGTTTTAGAATGTACGATGCAATTTGTAATAATAAATATTTGAATAATGAAAAATGCTTGATGCATTGACAAAACGGTTAGTATTTTTAAAAGTGTTTAATAAATAATTATTCTTATTATTAAAAATATATTAACTATTTTTAATAATAATCCTATATTTATTTATCAAAATAATTTTTATAAAAAATATAAATTTAATGCAAAATTACCGAAAAACGCTATGAGACAATATGTATATATATATAAATTAAATAAATAAAACAAATAAATTAATTAAATAAATTAAACAAATAAAATATTTAATAAAAACAGGGGGTGTATTTTTAGTTTAGGTAGTAAAAACAAAGAGGTGTGAATGGTGAGGGCTTAAGCCCAGAATCTCTTAGAATCCCAATAGCGCCTGGGGTGTGAGTTATGTTAATGCAGTAAAGGGAGGGGTGTAAAAATCATTGGGCTGAGGCCAAACCAAAATATCTAGAGTCCATTTGGACTACGTGAGGGTGAGCGTAATTTGTTAAGATCAGCATACAGAATGAACAACGTTTAATTTGGATCACAGGGTCATCCAAAGTTCATTCTGAAGCGTTGATCCGAAGTATGACAAACGGGAGGGCGAGATTGCTTGTTGACTAGGGTATACCAAATGATGGTGCATAGAATGACTGGTCAACGGTCATTCCATCGTGTGGCCAGTGGATGGCCACACGTCCATAATCCAGATGACGATAGAGAGAGTATATTCGTGTTCTCTCTTCATAAGACTTCTTTTTTCCACTTGTTTTCTCTCTCTTCACCATAAAACACTCTTCTCTCTCTTCCAAAAAGGCTCACCGGAAATCGCCTAGCCGACGCAGCCACCTTAAATCGTTATCCCTTTCCCAGATTCCAATTGAGTTTCAATCGTGAAACTCAAGCTTACCCAAAACTCAACATAAACCCTAGGAACCCCTTAGAACCCTAACCCTAAACATGTAGAACCCTAACCCTTTGATACTAGACCACCACGAGCGGCTGTTGAGGCCGCCATGTAGATGCTAAGCCACACGGGCTTTCATCAGTTTTCCATAAAACCCTAAGAACCCTAGGTATCAAAGATGAACCCTAATCTTAGAAATAAGAACCATAACCCCAGAGTTGAAGCGAAGAACCATAACCCTCAAAAAACAGAAATTAAAGCTAAGTTTTTACCTTCCTTGCAGTGAATCTCGTTGTATAATTTTTTTATTTCCTCTCCTAATCTCCTTCTTTCTCTGTTCGCATGTACAAGGATTCACGGCAAGATCTAAAGGTTTGAAGGATTTGCTCTTCAAATTATCCTTATATCCTTCTTCTTCAATCTTTCAGTCCCCTGTTTAGGGATTATGTTTCTCTATTTATAGCTTTAGGATTATTGTAGATTAGGAAATATTTGTTATGTAGTTCGCTGTTACAAATTAGGATTTGTTTGATTGATTCAATCATATGTTTGATTATAAAATTAGTTAGCTTTAGTTTAGAAATAACTTTTAAGGTTTCTGGTTTTGATATGTGAAACAATCGGTGGAACAATCATCGAGAGAAAATTAATGAAGTCGCGATCAAACGCTTTTTTATCCCATGGGAAGGGAAAGGTACACATCGAGTAAACCTGAGAAGGGCAAAATAAAGGTCTTGCGATCGAGAGATACGGGTAAGGGAGTTGATTACGCTAGAGGAAGGTATTAGCACCCCTCACGTCCATGGTACTCCACGGGATCCACTCTTGTTGTTATAATTAAAGGGTGTGTTCTAATCTAAATCTAAAGAGCTAAAGGGAAAAAAATGAAAAGAGGGAATGCATGCAAAAGAAAACATAGGGAAAAGAAGGAATATTTACAAATTTTTTCCCTCTTATTCCCCACGACCAAATGCCTATGTATCCCTTTTAAGGAATCAGAGCGTCGTAGTTCAGCTCAAAAGTTTTTGTTGGTTGCATGTTTTTTATGAACGATGTTATCTAAGCATGTCCTTTTTGAAAAGGTTTTAAAAGAGAAAGTCCAAAGACAAAAAGGTTTGCGTTGGTTGGTATTTGTTAAAGTGTTTTACGAATTTTCCAAAGAAAAAGGTTTTTGTCTTAATCATGCAAAAGGGAAAGAAAAATATCTAATGGAAACTATCTATCTCTCTCCCTAATGTTATCATACAATTATTGATCCTATAGTTGAGTTTGAAAGGGAAAACACTACCTAGGTTATCATGCATGGATTACTATCTAATGTCTAACTTGCATCAGAAATGAAACAAGCAAATCCTAAGAGAACATACAAAGATGTAAACAAATGCACAAGCCAAAACCAAAACCAAAACCAGAATTGATTGCGAGCTAACAACAATCAAAGAGCCCAATGGATCCTAAAGTGGGAGTAAGGAACTCTTTCCACATGATTTTCTTGAGCACCGACATCGAGTAGCAACTCGGAGCATCAATGTTTGAAGAAACATGAGCTAACATCATCGAAATGAATGAAAATGTGTGGGGGTAGGTTACGAACCCTTTTCCACTTTATTTGACTCAATGGACAAGAATAGGCACATTTCAAAGCACCAAAGCATGATGCGAGCTAAGGACGACATGAAATAAAATGCAGGGGGGCGATTGCGGGCCCTTTGTTCTACTTATTGACTCGATAGCAAGCACAAAATAAAAGAGAAATGGGAGGGGAATGGTATTTTCCTTTGTCGAGATCTTTTGCACACTAGAAAACACAAACATTTCCTCATTTTGAGGTCTTTGATCAAACAAAAACATCTCCTTCTTTGAGGATATTAAACATATTTTCCCAACTAAAGTAGGGACTCCCAGTCATGCATCTCTATTCCTACTCCTCATGGCAAGGAAAATAAAATACAATGCGGAAAATTAAACCAGAATCAAAATAATACCAAATGAACAAGACTTCTTAGAAAGCAAGTAAAGCAGAGAAACCCGGAAAACTTAGTGCAAGCTAGCATCAACAAACAAAACAGTCAGAGACCGGGAGCTTGGCATAGATGCCAAAGTATCAACAATGTGAAAATAAATCACATGTGAATATGCCTCGGACACAACCGCATAACAAACCGTTCACCTGCACAAAAATTCACATCCAGACAAAAACACAAGCAATGTATATATCGCATAGAATGAGAATAAAAATCAATCACGTCGGAAGAAAACTCAAATCCACAAAGAAAGTGGAATATGAATGCTTTTCAATCGACTAATCAAGACTTAATTACACGATTTAAAACTCTCTTTTGAAATGCCTTGCACAAGTCAACAAACACATTAGTAATAACAATGAGGCACAATCAGAATCAAGTATCCATAACACAAATTAAATCAAGATTAAATTGCGAAGAAATGCAATCTAAACAAGCATTGGAACACCAATATCGAAAATTGGGCAACTTTGTCGTTATCTCTTGAACCGCACCAAATATTGATTCGAAATCGTCAAAACTTAACATAGATAATGTCCAAATACCAAAACAAACACCCTTGAGAATTAACCATCAATTAAATCATGACTTAAGCTGAACTTACCAAAATCGGGCAGCATTGTGTCGTACCACAACATTGCTTGAAAAATTGTGTTAGCAACTGTAAATATCAACATTAACAATAAATAAACGCACAATTATGCACAAGTAAGCGTCAAACAAAATTTGAAAATCCATTTGCAACGTGTTTGTATTTTCCGGGAAGCAACATATACATGTATTGGAATTAGACAAAAATGAGTTCAAAACTCATAAATGGATATACAAAAATATTCTCTGATTCATGTAATGCCGCTTAGAAATTACAAACACTATATAGAAAATAATTCCATAATAAAGAAATTATTCCAAGCTAAAATAATCAATGTTCAAGTGTTAATGCAATTTATCGGATTTGAGGTTTTCAACGTCGAAAAAGAAAATTCATCAACAAATCGATTCAAAATTGCATTAACTCATGAAAACACAATTAATTCTCATCTCAATTCCATAATCAACACTTAGATCCAAAATTCGGCATTCAAAAAAACATCAATTTTACCGATTAAATTCAAGATCTACACCGATTAAATCATCATTCAACCAATTCCAAACTTATTCATCATTGAAATTCAAGAATCAATTTAAATCAACAATTCTCAATAATCAAATGATTATTTCCATAATTCAATGTTCAATTCATGAAATAATCAATCAAGCACTTAATTCACAAAATCAATTAATCAAAAAGAACTCAAATCAAGAAATGGATCAAGAAGCTTACCAAAAATCGGATCGAAGAAGTAGAACAGAGTAGATGACCGGATGGTGGCCGAAGGAGGCACGCGGTCGGATTGGAAGTGATCAGAGGGAGTTGTTGGAAATGCTCGACTACGGACAAGAGAGAAGGAGAGTTGGCCACTAGAGCTTGGTCGGCATGGAAAAGAGGAGGGTCGGAGTGAGGCGCACCGGTGGTGGTTCGCCGGAGAGGAGGGGGAGGTTCACGGTTGAGTTCTTGGAGGGAGAAGAGCTTCTTGAACTTTTTCTTCCTTTGTGTTCTTGAGGTTTTGAGAGAAAATTCAGAATTGAGAGTTTTTTGTGTGAGATTTGGAATAATGAGTGTAAAATTGTGTGAAATTTGAAATTCAAACTTATATAGAATTGGCTCCAAGTCTTGTTTGGCAAGTGTAAATGCTGATTTTCAGCTTATTTCATAAACCAGTCGAGATCGAACCATAAACTCATGACATACAGAGCATAATCCTGACGCGAAACTTGAAACAAAGTTGTCCGCGACAAAATTTGTGACGCGGTGCAGAAAGAATAGTCCTGATATGATAAAAACTGAGCAAGTTATGATGCTCTGAATGGTGAGAAATTGGTGTAAAAATTCAAGGTACAGATTTTTCCAGCTTATTTTGTGTATTATTCGTGAACAAACCACAAGCTCATGACTTCAGATGCAGAATCCTGACGCACAACCTGAAACAAAATCGTCGCCGGCGAAATTTATGATGGTCTTCCGAAAGAATTACCCTGATACAATAAAAATCGAGAGTTGTGATTCGAATAGCGAGAAATAGTGGTATTTTTCACACAAGTCCGAAAAAGAAAAACACAGTTGAACAATATTTTGAAAAGGTTGAAAAAATGAGTTGTATAGGCGAAAGTAAAAGATGAAATTCCTAAAACAGATAATTACAGAAAGTTTAATAAAATTTGAGAATGACAATGGAAATAATAATTGATACTGCTATTTCTCCAACATCTTTTGATAACTCCAATCTCCTTTACTTCTGAGTAAGCTTATTTAGATCAATCCTTTGCCTTATTCATAGTCGTAGTAGTTAATTCTCGAACTGCAGTCTATTTTTTCATTTTTTGAATAAAATTCCTAACTTTTGCTTGGATCTCCCTTTCGAATTTTCAATCCACGACGATAATGATTTTGTTTATATGTCCCTAATTTTTGTATGGATCACACTTTAGGATTTTCAATCCACCGGGACACCCCTTTTTATCTAAGTCGCCCGTTTTGGGTTTTGGCTTAGCGGGCTTTTTATACATAGTACTTTTTGACTGCGTCAGAGCTCGTCGGATATGGTAGCTCTTCCCTATCCATTATTGTGAGGATAAGACCTATGCTTGAGAATCTTATTTTAACCACATATGGACCTTCGTAGTTAGGTGTCTATTTAGCATGTGAATCTAGACGAGGTATCAGAATCGTTTTAAGAACCAAATTTCCTTCTTTGTACACTAGAGGATGGACCTTTTTATCGAATGTCTTCTTCATTCGCTTTTGGTACAACTGCCTATGGCATAGAGCTGTTAAGAATTTTTCTTCACTGAGGTTGAGCTAATCAAGTCGTGTTTGAACCCATTCTGATTCTTCAAGCTTAGTTTCCATGAGAACTCATGGTGATTGAATCTCCACTTCAACAGGGAGTACAACCTCCACGCCATAAACAAGAGAGAAAGGAGTTGCACCTGTCAAAGTACGTACTGAGGTACGATAACCATGTAGAGTGAAAGGGAGAATTTCATGCCAATCCTTATATGTCTTCACCATTTTCTAAATGATGTTAGTTATATTTGTATTGGCAACTTCAACGGCCCCGTTCATCTTAGGCCAGTAAGGTGATGAATTATGATGCTCAATCTTAAAATCATTGCATAATTCCTTCATCACTTTGTTGTTCAAGTTGAACCCATTTTCTATAATAATTCTGCCAGGAACTCCATATCTACATATGATGTTCTGTTTAATAAACTGATTAACCACTTGCTTTATGACATTTTCATATGACGTAACTTCTACCCACTTGGTAAACTAATCAATGGTGACTAATATGAATATGTTTCCGTTAGAAGCCTTTGGTTCGATCATTCATATCCAATCAATTCCCCACATCGAGAATGGAGAAGGTGAGCATAGGATGTTCAAAGGAGATGGTGGCACGTGCACCTTGTCAGCATAGATTATGAAGATGTGAAAAACACAAGAAGGGGGGGGGGGTTGAATTGTAAACTTGAAATTAAAAGCACAATGGAACATTATTTTTATCCTGGTTCATTTGATCTCAAACTACTCCAGTCCACCCTTCAAGGTGATTTCGCCTCTCTCCAACGAGGTCTTAATTCACTAATCTCAAAAGGATTACAATCACTACTTTAACAACTGTTAAAGTCTTCTTGAGTACAACCACAATCCGGTTAATCTCAAGGAACACTGTTTCAAGACAATTATACAAGATGTGTGTTGTTGTTTTTCTTACAAAAACTGTTTATCACAACTGTGATATTTTACACAAGATTATAGCATGGAAATGTAAAGAATATTGCTTCCAGCTTTGAATATACGTGAGAGGTAATGTCGCAAATCGTCAACGATTTTGAATACTGACTTTTTTTATATAGGAAGTGGAATAAAGTTGATCATCAAGCATGTTTAATGTCATTAACACACTTTCCATTTGGAGAAGATCCTGTCTGAAAGAAGCCGTTGGAAATGATGCTGTCTTGAATGATCAGTAACGCTTCAGAATCTTATCTCCTTGCTTGCTGCTGACGCTTCAGAATATAGATGACTTGGATTAACATGTTCTTTTTCAGAATCAGAGTTTACTTTGATTAAGTGCAGGTTTTAGTCATCAATCTTCAACGCATGTTCTGATTGCTTCAGCGCATGTTCCGATTGCTTCAGCGTGTAGCTCTTATATTTTATCTTCTAATGCTGCTATGGTTAAAACTTCTACATACACACAACATAATTTTTAGGGTGCATATTTGTTCTTTGTATTTGTCATTAGTTCTTTTTATTTGTTATCATCAAAACTCTAACTAAGGGTTGTAGACTCAAACTATGTTCTAACAATATCCCCCTTTTTGATGATGACAAAAACTAGATTTTTCAATTAAAAATAAAGAACAAAAGTTTAAGAGAAATTCCCCCTGAGTTAATTACTTCCCTTAAGTTCCTTGAGCATCAAAGTTTAGCTGCATCTTTCATCAGAATTTGTACCTGTTCAAACTTCTCAGAAAGTAGAGGTTAAGAAATTCACAATGTTTGAGACTTTTGTCTCAGTAAACCGTTATTGAAAATATCTTACTTTCTCCCCCTTTTTGTCAGTTATCAAAAAGGCAATATAATCAGAGCCAAAAGGTAATAATTATATTAAAAACATGATGCAATGATAAGTTCCAGAACGAAAGAGGTAAAAATTAAACGTTAAAGACAAACAGATTTAAAACAGAAATCTAAGAAGGAGGGGGAAGTCGTCTGAACAATGCTTCCAGCAAGCTCTTGATCTTAGTATTAGAATCTTCTTGCTTGCCCAATATGCCTCTGATTTCCTTTGTGGTGTCTTCCTGTTTACCCAAAATGTTTTTAATCTCTTTGTTCGTGTCCTCCTGCTGATCCAACCTTGCATGAGTAAGAGCATTTTCTTTCTTCAACTGTTCCAGAGTTTGCATAACTAAGGAAGGTGCTGGAGTTTCTTCAGGAGTTGGACGTTGCTCAGATAATTCTGCAGCTTTTTCAGAGTGAACCATTGCTTCTGCTGTAACCATGTTTTCTAGAGCAGCAGTCAGGGAGAGACTTTCTGATTCTGGTTGAACTTCATCTGAGGGATGATGCTCTGTCCATGGAGCATTATCCAGAGATAGGATGTCTTTCTTGAATAGTGGGTTCAGAACTTGTTCTTGAAGATCCTTCAGCTTATCACTAATGTTTTCCTGAACCTGTTCATAACTCTGTTCCTTCAGCTTCAACGTTTTAGAACTAAGCCAATTTCTAAATCTTGTCCATATATAATCAGAAGCAGCAAGATTATTCATCTCTTGACTAGCATGCTTCAAAGAGTTTATCCATTCTTGCATTCTTGTTTCAAAAATCAACAAATTTATACCAACATCTGATGGGTCTGATGTGGTTTCAGTTGGTTTGGGTTTGGAAGTGGTAGTTTTGAGAGATGTGGAGGTTAGTCTTTCCAGCAAGATTGCATCAATGACAAGTCTTAAATTGTCAGCTGGACGACTAGTAGGTGAAGGAGTGGGAGAGTCTGGAATTATGATTGGTCTAGTGGGGGTGTTTGGAGGAGTGGATTCCAGAGATAAACGGATTTCTGGAATGTCGTGAATGGTGAGAGGCATGCGAATAGCAAGTGGTTCTGTGATTCCAGGTATTAGGATAGTATCAGAATCTGTTGGAGATTCTTCAGATTGGTTTGTTGAAACATGGTGAGGTTCTGGTCCATGGATATGAGAAGATTGATTCTCATAAGGTTGAGCTCCTGGTTGTTGTGAGATGGAGTTCAGATCTTCTGGTTGTGGTATTTCTGGTTGAGGAATTTCTTGTTGAGGTGATTGTGGTTGTGAAATTTCCGGTTGAGAAATTTCTGGTTGAGGTGATTATGGATGAGGAATTTCTTTTTGTGGAATTTCTATTTGTGGAGAGAGTGGTTGCGGAATTTCTGATGTGGTATCAGAGTTTGGATTTTCAGGGAGTTGAGAATTTGGATTTTGTGGTACGAGAGCAGAAAAATCTTGGTCAAATAAATAGATATCAGACAGAACTTTGGGAAGTTTTGGTTGGTTTTGTTCAGGATTTGGATTATGAGAAAGGGAGTGAGTTTCATTTAGACCCAGAGTTTCTGATGGATCAAACCCTATGTCAAAGTCTTCAAATGTTTGTGGAGTTGGATGTTCTGGTTGGGAAGGCATGGCTTCAGATGTTGATACATTTATTGATTCTATAATTGTAACAGAGGAAGGATTACCTTTCTTTTTGGCAGCTTTTGGAGTCCTCTAAGACGGTCCTTCTGCTGCAGCTTTCCTCTTCTTGGTCTTCTTCAAAACAACTTATGGAGCATCCTTATGCAAATCCTGGATGTTGATTTCTGGTGCAGTACCATCTGCCTTACAAGCATCCATATATCTGACTATTATTTCTGGTTTGGAGTCAATCTCAGAAAATAGAGGAAAATCATCCATAGGTATCCTTCTTGAAGTGATGGTTGCATGATAAGTAACAGTAGGTTCCTTCTTGATATTCTCAATGATTTTCATCTTCTTCAGATTTTTAGCGTTCAGGGGCTTCCCAGTGGATGCTTCCAATGTGCTGATTTCCCGGGCCTCTGTCAAATGTTCTATCAGCTTATTCTCTGTCAGAATATCTGATATGAGCCTGCCTAAGGGTATCCAGTCCCTCTTGGTCCATTCATCTTCTCTTGTTTCCTTCACACTAGTTCTAAGATGATTAAACAGCAAGTGTGGAAGGTTTACCTTAGTCCTCTTAGAAATGAAATAGATTAGAAACTGCTGATCAATGTTGATATAATCAGGAGAGCTGGTTGGCTTTCTGTGGTTGATACACTCCAGAATGATTCTTGCCCAAATTCTGTGGTGATCCTTCAGATCTCTAATTTTTCTAGAGGGAAGTCCATGAGTAAATATTTCCCTTGCAATAGAACTTACGTTAGAGCATCTCTCAGCCATGTCAATGCATCTAACACCTCTACCATTGTAACCAATAAGCTTTGAAATTAGGTCTTCTGTAATAACAATTTTCTTCCCCATGACATAAGAGGTAACTTGATGATTTGAAGAAGAATCATGTATCTATAATTCTTTGACAAGAATTGGAAAAGTTGGCCCCAGTAGACGGTCAAAGTATTTGTTTCAACCTTGAGCAGTGACGTCTTCGTACAGATTGAAGCCATTTTCTTGCTAGCTTTCAAAGTCAATAATTAGTTTTGAGAGAACTTCCAGATTATCAATGGGAGTGAGGAGTGTTCTGTAAGGTTCTTCATATTGTTCCATTGAAGCAGATTCCTGAGTACTGATGTTTTGGACGCTTGAAGAAGCCATTATTCACACGAGATTTTAGGAAGATGAAAGGGTTTTTTGAAAATAAGAACTTGCAACGAGAGAAGATATTGAGAGAGTAAAAAGAAGATGAATGTAAAAAGTAAAATTTGAGTTTAAATAGTTTTTCTTGAAAGCGTAAACAATAAGAGATAGAAATGATTAGTCATGATTATAAGCATTAATGACAACTGAAATTAGGGGATTGGAAAGATACTGGAACGGTTACCCATGACATGTGTCTCAATGCACCCAATCAGCGCCTTTGACCTTTCAGAAAAGTGAACGCATGTTCAGCCTCAGAAAGTAGCTGATGAATGGGTGACAACTGTTTGATTATGTGAACAACACGCTTCTATCCTTGAAATGAAACCTTCAGATCTTCATGGATAGATTCTGATGCACTCTGTACTTCTAAAACTCTGAAGACAGGTTGATTAGTAGTTCACAGAGAATAAAAAAGTTCTGAAGGTTAAGATATACAAATAAGATATTTTATTCTGGGCATAGCTTCATGTTGAGATGTTTCAGAATGAAGTTAAACCTATCTTCAGAAAGAGGTTTTGTAAAGACATCAACCCGTTGATGGTCTGTGTCAATAAATTTTAAGTTAAGAATCCCTTTCTGAATATAGTCCCTAATAAAATGATGTTTTATTTCTATATGCTTAGCCCTAGAATGCAAAATTGGATTCTTGTTAAGACAAATAGCAGAAGTGTTGTCATAGAGGATAGGAATGTTACTCTCAAATATGTTGAAGTCTTCAAGATGACTTTTCATCCAGAGCATTTGCGTGCTGCATCCAGCAGCTGCTATGTATTCAGCTTCTGCTGTTAATAGTGCAATTGTGGATTGTCTCTTGCTGGTCCATGAGATCATATTTTCTCCCAGAAACTGGTAGCTTCCAGAAGTGCTTTTACGCTCTACTTTATCTCCAGTGAAGTCAGCGTCACAATATCCTACTAAGTTGTAATTATTTGATTTTCTATAAAACAAACCTAGATTAGTAGTACCTTTCAGATACTTGAAAATTCGCTTAACTGCTGTTAAGTGAGATTCTCTAGGATCTGATTGGAATCTAGCACATAAGCAAACACTAAATAAAATGTCAGGCCTTGAATTCGTCAGATAGAGAAGAGAACCAATCATACCTCTGTAGACCTTTTGTTCCACCTTTTTACTTACTTGTTCCTTTTCCAGAATGCACGTGGGGTGCATTTGAATCTTTGAGGGCTTACATTCTGAGAGATCAAATTCCTTTAGAAGTTCTCTGACGTATTTTCTCTAATGAATGTAAGTTCCTTCTTGAGTTCCCCCATTAGGCTCATCTCAAACTCTTCCTGCATATATTTAGCAAACTCTCTTCCCAGAGAGGGTTTAGTAGATCCAAATATGATGTCATCAACATAAATCTGACATACTAACATGTCATTCTTAACTGTCTTACAGAATAAGGTTGTGTCCAATTTCCCTCTGGTGAATTCCTTTTCTAACAGGAAGTTACTTAGTCTTTCATACCAAGGTCTGGGAGCTTGTTTCAGACCATAGAGTGACTTCTTTAGTTTGAAAACATATTCTGGATTTTTGGAATTCTCAAAACCCGGGGGTTGGTGCACATATACCTCTTCATCTATATAGCCATTTAAGAATGCACTTTTGACATCCATCTGATACAGAGTGATGCCATTATTTACAACAAATGATATTAAAAGTCTGATAGATTCTAACCTGGTGACTGGAGCAAAGGTTTTTGTATAGTCTATCCCCTCTTGCTGACTATAACCTTGTGCTACCAGTCGTGCTTTGTTTCTGATGACTTCTCCTTGCTTGTTCAGTTTGTTTCTGAACACCTACTTTGTTCCAATGACGTTGAATCCTTTTGGTTTGGAAACCAGATCCCATACGTCATTTCTGGTGAATTGATTCAGTTCCTCTTGCATTGCCAAAATCCAGTCATTTTCCAGAAGTGCTTCATCAATTGTTGTTGGTTCAATCAGAGAGATCAGTCCCATGAGGGATTCTTCAGAGTTTCTGAATGTTGATCTGGTTCTGATTGGATCGTCTTTCTTTCCCAATATTGTATCTTCTGGGTGATTAATGTTGCTTCTAGATAGTCTTTTCTGAAGTTGATCAACAGAATGTGCTGGATTGCTTGCAGTAACTCTTTCTAATATTGAGGGAGCGTCTCTGTTGAGAACTTCTGATGAGTTGTCTTTAGTACCTATGAGTTCAACTTCCATACCTGTAAGGATTTCATTCTGCTTTGACTTTTGAGAGTCAAGCTTATCATCAAACCCAACACTGATTTATTCTTCAACAATCTGTGTTTCTGTATTATATGCTCTGTACCTTCTTGAGCATTCAAAGTATCCTAACATAATACACTTTTGTGCTTTAGAGTCAAACTTGTTCAAATAATTTTTTGTATTCAGAATAAAGCATGTGCATCAAAATATATGAAAATAAGAAATGTTGGGCTTTCTGTTCTTCCACAATTCATATGGAGTTTTTTCCAGAATAGGTCTTATGGAGATTCTATTCTCAATGTAACACGCTGTGTTAATTGCCTCTGCCCAGAAGATCTTAGAAACGTTAGTCTCGTTGATCATGGTTCTGGCCATTTCTTGCAATATTCTGTTCTTTCGTTCTACAACTCTATTTTGTTGGGGAGTTTTAGGACAAGATAAGTCATGTAAGATGCCTTTTTCATTAAAAAATAATTCAAAATTTTTATTTTTAAATTCCCCACCATGATCACTTCTGATTTTCACAATTCTAAGATCCTTTTCATTCTGAACTTGGTTGCAAAAGGTAACAAACACAGAGTATGACTCGTCCTTGTGTATTAAGAATTTACCCATGTCCATCTGCTATAGTCATCTATGATTACTAACCCATACTTCTTGCCGCTAACTGAAGCAGTTTTTACTGGTCCAAATAAGTCAATGTGCAGAAGTTCTAATGTCTTAGAGGTGGAAACAACATTTTTGGATTTGAAAGCAGGTTTTGTAAATTTGTCTTTCTGACATGCTTCACACAGAGCATCTGAGCTGAAATTAAAATTAGGAAGTCCTCTCACCAGATTGAGTTTGTTAATCTGAGATATTCTTCTCATACTAACATGCCCCAATCTTCTGTGCCAGACCCATTGCTCGTTGTTAACAGAAAGTAGGCATTTTACATTCTGACTCTTTACTTCAGAAAGTTTTATTTTATAAATGTTATTTTTCCTCTTTCCATTAAATAGGATAGTCCCATCTTTTTGACTAACATCTTTGCATGAATTTTGATTAAAGATTATATCATAACCATTATCACTTAATTGACTTATGGATAACAAGTTATGCATTAATCCATCAACTAATAATACATTATTTATAGAGGGAATATTTCCATTACCTACTGTTCCAGAGCCAATGACTTTTCCTCTCTGATTGCCTCCAAAGCCCACGTAGCCTCCAGGCTTAAGTTCCAGGCTTTGGAACACATGCCTTCTTCCCTTCATGTGTCGCGAGCATCCAGAGTCCAGGTACCATGACTGGTGTCTTAGCCTTGCTGCTAAAGATATTTGCTACATGTATAATTTTATCCTTAGGTACCCACATTTTCTTGGGTCCTGATTTGTTAGTTTTACCAAAATTCTGATTGAATTTTGGTTTGACAGAATAATCACTACTTGTGTATTTTATGTCATGTGTGTGCCCATATATAAAGTGTGATTTAAGTTGTGTGCGTTTTATAACTAAGTCCATGGCATTTTTAGGTGTAGATACCTTACCTTGATATCCTATTCCTTTTCTGCCATTTCTGCTAACTCCATAGATCATTGAAGCCATCTTGCTTCTGTCTATGTTTTTAGCTAGAAACTTCTGAAAGTTGTGATTATACTCTTTGATGATCTCATCAGCATTACTTAGAGTCTCTAAGATTGTTTCCTTCTAAGATTTTTGCAAATCATTTTCTAATTTTGAAATTTTCTCTTTTAACTCAGAATTCTTTAATCTGAGACTCTCAGACTTTTCAGAGTCAGAGGCAAGATTCCTTTTCAGGTTCTTGAATTTGACTCTGATTTGCTGATACCTTTCCAGAATTTCATTTAGACTTTCTACAAGTTCAACCTTAGTAAAGTTTATGGTAAAATCAGGAAATACCTCTTTAGTGTCTAATTCTGATTTTGAACCAGAAGCTTCACTGTCTTCTGATATGTTTTCCATGAGACTATGTTTGCTCTTTCATCATCTGATTCTGAATCAGCTTCAGAGGTGTCAGAATCATCCCATGTAGCCATGAGGCTTTTCTTCTTTTCCTTGAAGAACTTCTTTTTGGGCTTCTCCTTCTGAAGCTTTGGGCAGTCACTTTTGTAGTGCCGTTTCTCGTTACATTCATATCATATGATGTCCTTGTTATTTGGCTTTCTGTATCCTGAAGAACCTTCAGATCTTATGTGTCCAGACGAAGACTCGGACTTTCTGTATCTGGAGGAGGATTCATTCTGATTTTTTGATCTTCTAGGATTTCTGAATTTCCTTTGTCTCTGCTTTCACAGTTGGTTCACCCTTCTGGAGAGGAGAGACAATTCATCTTCTTCTGACGAGGATCCATCAGAAGTTTCTTTCACAACCTGCAAAACCTTATAGTAAGATTTTCTGTTAGATTTTAAAGCTAGTGGCTTACCTTGCTTTTGAGGCTCATCTTCTTCTAGCTCTATCTCGTGACTTCTGAGGGAGCTGACAAGTTCTTCCAGAGAAATTTTGTTGATATCTTTGGCTAGCTTAAGTGTTGTGACCATTGGCCTCCATTGCTTGGGCAAGCTTCCGATGATCTTCTTAACGTGATCAGTAGTAGAATACCCTTTGTCAAGAACCTTCAGTCCAACAACAATGATTTGGAATCTTGAAAACATAGTTTCTATTGATTCACTATCTTCCATCTTGAATGCCTCATACTTCTGAATGAGTGCAAGGGCCTTGGTTTCTTTGACTTGAATGTTGCCTTCGTGTGTCATTCTCAGAGAGTTAAACATGTTCTTGGCAGTCTCTCTGTTTGATATTTTCTCATATTCTGAGTATGAGATGGCGCTGAGAAGTATTGTTCTAGCCTTGTGGTGGTTTCTGAATTCACACCTTTGCTGACCAGACATCATTTTTATGTCTATCCTCTGACTACATCCATCCACTGGGTGCGTGTATCCATCAGTCACCATGTCCCACAGATCAACATCATGTGCCAGAAAGAAACTCTCAATTTTGTCTTTCCAGTAGTCAAAGTTTTCTCCATCAAAGATTGGAGGTTTGCCACTGAATCTGTCCTTGTCTTCATGGTTGTCATTGCTGATGTTTTGGCTTGGTCCCACCATAGTGTTTTTCTGAAGCTTGGATCTTGTACTGACACGGTTAAGTGTTTAAGCTCAGAACCAGGCGCTTTGATACCAATTGAAGATGTGAAAAACACAAGAAGGGGGGGGGGGGGTTGAATTGAAAACTTGAAATTAAAAGTACAATGACACAATATTTTTATCCTGGTTCGTTTAATCTCAAACTACTCCAGTCCACCCGTCAAGGTGATTTCGCCTTTCTCCAACGAGGTCTTAATTCACTAATCTCAAAAGAATTACAATCACTACTTTAACAACTGTTAATGTCTTCTTGAGTACAACCACAATCCGATTAATCTCAAGGAACACTGTTTCAAGACAATTATACAAGATGTGTGTTGTTATTTTTCTTACAAAAACTGTTTATCACAACTGTGATAATTTACACAAGATTATAGCTTGGAAATGTAAAGAATATTGCTTGCAACTTTGAATATACGTGAGAGGTAATGTCGCAAATCGTCAACGATTTTGAATACTGACTTTGTTTATATAGGCAGTGGAATAACTTTGATCATCAAGCATGTTTAATGTCATTAACACACTTTCCATTTGGAGAAGATCATGTCTGAAAGAAGCCGTTGGAAATGATGTTGTCTTGAATGATCAGTAATGCTTCAGAATATTATCTCCTTGCTTGCTGCTGACGCTTCAGAATATAGACGACTTAGATTAACATGTTCTTGTTCAGAATCAGAGTTTACTTTGATTAAGCGCAGGTTCTGGTCATCAATCTTCAGCGTATGTTCTGATTGCTTCAGCGCAAGTTCTTATTGCTTCAGCATGTAGCTCTTATATTTTATCTTCTGATGCTGCTATGGTCAGAACTTCTTCATACACACAACATAATTTTTAGGGTGCATATTTGTTCTTTGTATTTGTAATTAGTTCTTTTTATTTGTTATCATCAAAACTCTAACTAAGGGTTGTAGAATCAAACTATGTTCTAACAGATTAGACATTTGTGGCATGTCTTCATATAACGGTAGCAAGAAGCTTCCATCGTTAGTCAATAATAACCTGCTCTTAATATTTTTCTAGCCATGGCATGTCCATTCGTATGAGTCCTGAAAGTTCCTTCATGGATCTCTCTCAGAAGTGTATTTGCTTCATGTTTCTCCATGCACTTGGGTAGTACCATATTGTAGTTTCTTTTGTACAACACATCCCCATTTAAAAAGAACTTCGCAGCTAGCTTCCGTAGACTTCACTTGTCTATAATTGAGGCATTTTATGGATATTCTTGTTTCTCCAAATACCCCTTGATGTCATAGAACCAAGGTGTGTTATCTGGTATAACTCCAACTACAAGACAATGTGTCGGTTCTTCGAAGTGTCTGATCGTTATGCGCAGTTCGAGATTAGGCCAAGTTACTTTGAACATGGCTGACAAAGTTGCTAAGGCGTCTGCCATATGATTCTCTTCTCGTGGAATATGAGTTAAGGTGATCTCTGTAAATTGTGTAGCTAACTTCAAAACATAATCCCGATATAGAATTAATTTGGGATGTCGGTGTCCCATTCACCGTTGACTTAGTATATGACTAATTCTGAGTCTCCATATACTTCTAGGTATTTGATTCTTAGATCAATAGAAGCTTCTAGACCAAATATGCAAGCTTCGTATTCAGCAAGATTGTTGGTACAGTAAAAAAATAACTTTCAGTATAAGGTTTATGAATTTTTTTTGGAGAATTCAATACAGCCCCAATATCATGTTTTAGTGCATTTGAAGCACCATCAAACATAAGTGGCCATCGTTCCCCTGATTCAGGTCCTAGTATTTCGTAGTAACCTATAACCATGATGTCTTCATCTAGAAAATCAAACTTCATTGGTTGATATTCTGCCAATAGTTGATGAGCTAGGTGATAAGCTAATACACTTCCCTTGATAGCCTTTTGAGTAATATATTGGATGTCGTATTTGGATAACAACATCTTCCATCGAGCAATTCTTCCTGTAAGAGCTGGATTATCAAATACATACTTTACATGATCCATTCTTGCTATTAACCACGTGGTATAAGTTAAAATATATTGTCTCATTCGTTTAGTGGCCCAAGCCAGAGCACAACAAGTTTTCTCAAAAAGTGAGTATCGAGTTTTGCAGTCAGTGAATTTCTTGCTCATGTAGTAAATGGCGTGTTCATTCTACTTGTTTTTTCGTGTTGCCCCTATACACATCCCATAGACCCTTTAAGCACTGTTAAGTACATGATAAGTGGTCTCCCAGGAACAGGAGGCATCAGAATTGGTGGCTCTTTTAAATATTGTTTTATTGTTTCAAAGGCTAAATATAGGCTCCATTTATTGATTTTCATTCCACTCCATTGATTAATCTTTTCGAAGTAGTTTAAATATAGGATCACAAGTGGCAGTTAGGTGCGATATGAACCTTGAGATGTAATACAATCGTCCTAAGAAACCACAAACCTCTTTTTTTGTTCTTAGAGCTGGAATTTCTTATATGGCCTTTGCCTTGTCGAGATCCACCGCAATACCTCGTTGGCTCGCAATAAAACCCAATAGTTTGCCTGACCTGACACCAAATGTACATTTGTTCAGATTCAACCTCAATTTGAATTTTCGAAGATGTTTGAATAACTTTTGTAAATGAATGATGTGGTCCTTTGTTGTATTAGATTTGGCAATCATATCATCCACATATGCCTGGACTTCTTTATGGATCATGTCATGAAATAAAATGACCATTGCTTGCTAATATGTTTCCCTTGCATTCTTTAGACCGAAGGGTATTACTTTTAAGAGAAAGTGCCCCAAGGAGTCATGAAAGTAGTCTTTTCCATATCCTCGGGCGCCATCTTGATTTGATTATATCATGATAAACCATCCATGAAATAGAATACCAAAGATTGAGTTGTATTATCCACCAAAACATCTATGTGAGGTAACGAGAAATCGTCTTTAGGACTTGCTTTGTTTAGATCCCGATAGTCTACACACATCCGTACTTTTCTGTCCTTCTTGGGTACTGGCACGATGTTAGCTATCCAAGGTTGATAATCTACCATGGTTAGGAACCTTGCATCAAATTGCTTGAGGACTTCTTCTTGAATCTTATCAGACATGTTTGGACGAGTTCTTTTGAGTTTCTGTCTAACCGGAGAACAGACTTCTTTGAGAGGTATTTTATGTACCATGATATCTGTATCTAAACCTGGCATGTCTCGATAAGACCAGGAAAATATATCCACGTATTCATGTAGGAGTTTGACCAGCCTTTCTTTAACACTTTCCTCCAAAGTTGCACCTAGCTTTATCTCTTTTGGATCTTTTTTTGTGCCAAGGTTGGTGATCTTAATAGATTCTTGGTACGGTTGTATATTATATGCTTTTTTCTCCAGTACCCTTGCAAATTCTTTGAAGAGTTCCAGATCTTCCTCATCTTCCTCTTCAGCTTGGTTAATTGGTGCATCAAAGTCCTATCGGATAGTAACAGTATCGTTATCGGTGAGTTTAGATGTGGATCTGCACATTTTATCATGTTTTGGTGCTTTTTTAGAATATGAATTGGAAAATATATATGAAGAAAAATTATTTCCATTTGAAAATAAAAGAGAAATGCAAGAGAAAGATATGGATCTTAATTGAATGCAAAACATAACTCTTATTAATTGAAAATATTGTTTGAAAATAAATAGGGGGCCCTTACAAGCTACCCATATGCCTCGGGCTTGACATGGGTTATTATTAAAACAAAAATTACTTTGGAAATAAAAAGATCTATGGAGTCTTCACAATTGTCAAATTTTTGAGTTCTTTTCCCGCAGCACATTCACGGGTAAAGTTGGATGCTCCTTTGTTGTTGCCTCTGTTAGATAACATTGACACTTGTCCACCATGCTCTACTCCTTTGCTGACGAAGATTTCCTGGATGGGAGGAAATTGCCCTTTGGCTTTCAGCGTAGCCTTTGACAGTTTATAGCCCAACCCAAAACGATCTTTCTTCTCAGGTATCTCCATATGTTTTCCCCAGACTTTTGATGTTCGATCCTCCACAACAGTTTGTAAATCTCTCCAAGATTCCATAAAGCTTCCAGGTTTTGAGGTTTTCTCTACTGGGAGTGTAACCATTGTAGCAACTTCTAAGACATGGAATGGCGACTCCACACAATATTCTCACACATTGATATATCTGTAGGATTTCAAATGCCTTACGAAGATGTCTTCTTCGCCATCAATTGTCACCAAATTTCTTTTGACGAGGAACTTAAATTTTTTATGCATGGTTGAGGTGACAACTCATGCGACATGAATCCAAGAACGCCCGAGCAAGCAATTATATGATGGTTCTATATCCATTACCTGAAAGGTGATGTAGAACATATGCAGAATGATCTTTACCGGGAGATCCACCTCTCCAAACATAGTACTTTTGGAACCATCAAAAGCTTTTACCACCATAGAGCTTGGTCTTTTCACAATTCGTCCATTGTGAGCTTCATCAGGCTAACCTTTGGTAGCACATTTAGGGGAGAACCAATATCAGTGAGTACCCTGGATAGGCTAGTTGTCCCTATATGGATTGAAATGTGAAGTGCCTTGTTATGGGCTCTACCTTGTGGAGGTAAATCACTATCATCGAAGCATATGCGTATTCCTGATGTTAGATTAGCCACGACTCCATCAAATTGGTTTATTGTGATCTCCTTTGTAACATGTGCAGAACTTAGAATTTTCATAAGAGATTCTCGGTGTGCCTCTGAATTGATCAGTAACGAGAGTATTGAAATCTTAGTCGGGGTTTGGTGTAGTTGGTCCACCACCCTATAGTCACTTGATCAGTGAAAGATTTGCTTGGAGGCTCTTGCCTTGATTATTTTAAGCCACAACCTTTCCTTTATCCTTAACCAAAGCATCATCCTTCTTATGTTGATCGGGCCCATATATCTGACGGCTACGGGTCATGCCCCCTGTTCATGCTATATTTGTAATTGTAAGTCCTTGACTTATTGATGGTTCACATTCCTGCTTCTTCCTATTGATATAGACTATAGTTTCATAACTCCAAGATATGACTTTATCACTTTCATAAAGGGTGGGAGACGGACCCCTGATCACCATTATACTCTTCGGAAGCACTGGTACTTTTACAGGTATTTTTGTTGAAGTCGGATCTCCACATGGAATGACAAGTGGTTTCTTTACAGAACTTAGACCTTGGAAAAGAATCACCAATGGTCTTCTTGTAATCATATTGATTGCAGCTACATATCCTTCTTCAGGGTAATGCCCAAATTGGACTATCCCTTGATCCACCAATTCCTTGAAAGTGTTCTAAAAATCATCATTGTGTTCCAAGAGAAAACTATATTCTAATAGATATTCCTTCAGGATATCTATCACAGCTTTTACTCGTTGAGTCTCTCTAAGATTAGTGACTATTTTGATTGCGTTCACAGCTGGACCACCATGTTGAGGAATGGGGTTTATCTTGATATTTGGTTTATCAAAAGTGATATCTTAGGAATCCAACAAATATTGAACCTTATGTCTAAAGTCCCAACATTTCTCTATAGTATGCCCTGGAGAATTGGCATGATACTCACACCTTGCATTTGCATCATATTTTGGTGGGAGTACCCCAATTGGAAGAGCAAGTGGTTTCATATCTACCAAGGATGTCTTGAGTATATGTTGTAGTAATTGAAAATGTGGCATATGGAGATGGTCAAATATTCTCTGAGGCCTTTCGAACCTATTCTGTGGTTGTTGTTCTCGTGGGATCAACAATGGTTGTTATGCCCTTGGATGTGTTGTGACAACATTAATTTCTCCTTCCCTCTTTCTTGAGAAGTTCAGAGTATGATTCTTTGGATTATAAGGAGTAATGTATGATTCCCCTTGTATCTTACCACTTTTCACACCTGCTTCAATTCTTTCTCCAATTGTCACCAAATAAGAAAATCTGGAGGAGATACTTCCTACCATTTTTTCATAATAAAGGCCTTGTACAATACCCATGAACATGTCTACCAACTACTTTTAAACGAGGGGTGTTTTTAATCATGCTTCCATTTCTCTCCATCGCTGAGCATATTGCTTCAAAGATTCATCCTTCTTTTGGGATAAATTCTGAAGTTGCATACGATTCAGAGCCATATCTAAGTTATACTTGTATTGTCCCAGGAAGGAGTTTGCAAGGTTTGACAATGATTTGACATGCGCTCGCTCCAACTACATATACCTATCTTAAAATTCCCCACTCAGGCTATCTTGGAAGCAATGGATCATCAATTTTTGATTGTGAGCATACACATGCATTTTCTTACAGTATATGCGTACATGGTTCCTTTGGCATGTGAGTCCCTTATATTTTAAAAAGTCGGGTACTTTGATTTAGGCAGAATCACCACGTCTAGAACCAGACCCATTTCAAGAGCATCGACGTCGAAAGCATTATAACCTTCCACAACCTTCAATCTTTCTTCAAGGGCTTTATACTGGTTGAGTGTCATAGGATATTCAGCAGTATTGGCATGGGTTGTCTTTTGAGGAACTTGTTTAATGTCTTCCACATCATGGTCCCTATACTGCAGGTCTATGTAATTATCAACATTGTTGACTGGAATTTACAAAGTGTGGGATGCCCCCACCTTTGGAGGAGGTGGAACTAAACCTTCAGTAATGATGGTCTCTTGTTGTGCAACGGTTGACTTTACATGACCAGATTCTGGCTCATGTTTTGGTTGGTGACTGCTTGATGCACCAATGGTTTGGGTGATCTCTTCTAAAGCCACCTTTAGAATCTCGTCTTATTTTGCTATGATATTCTTCAAGGCGAGCAGAACTTGACTCATGTCTCCTTTCATAGAGTCAATACTTCCTTTCACTTGTTCTAAGTCTTCTTTAATGGTCGCTTGGTTCTCTTCAATTTTCTCCATTACTTTCTTTTGATGAGCTCTTGTTTGATATAGTGGTCTAGAAGGTAGTGTAGTTTTCCCAATGATTTAACTAGAGATGATATGAAAAAGATAAGTATTTTTTTTGTATGAAATTTCTAAATGAGATGTTTGTGCTTGGATGAATGCGTATGAATATGCTAAGTCTTTATTTTGAATGTCTTATTCATATTGGATTCCTTTTTATTATTTTTATTTTTTCAGGTTTTACTTTTTTGTTGGTGAGTATCCCAAAATTAATACACAAATGAAATACCAAAACAAATTAATTTTTGTTAAATAGAAACCATCATCCTTGAAAGGGAAATACAATCCAAAAAACTGAAACAAATATTGAATGGGAATACTGAATAATAACAAGAGTCCAATACTGAATGAAATAACCAAAGAGAAACTAAAATCTCTTAAGCACGTTTGTGAATATCTACCATAAATATATCTTAAATCTTCCATAACGTCAGGTACTTTGAATTTAGGCGGAATCACCACGTCTGGAACCAGACCCATTTAAAGAGCATCGACGTTGAAAGCATTGTAACCTTCCACAACCTTCAATCTTTCTTCAAGGGCTTTATACTGGTTGAGTGTCATAGGATTTTCAGCAGTATTGGCATGGGTTGTCTTTTGAGGCACTTGTTTAATGCCTTCCACATCATGGTCCCCATACTGCTGGTCTATGTAATCATCCACATTGTTGACTGGAATTTACAAAGTGTGGGATGCCCCCACCTTTGGAGGAGGTGGAACTAAACCTTCAGTAATGATGGTCTCTTGTTGTGCAATGGTTAACTTTACATAACCAGATTTTGGCTCATGTTTTGGTTGGTGACCGCTTGATGCACCAATGATTTGGGCTATCTCTTCAAAATATACCTTTAGAATCTCGTCTTATTTTGCTATGATATTCTTCAAGGCGAGCAGAACTTGACTCATGTTTCCTTTCATCAAGTCAATACTTCCTTTCACTTGTTCTAAGTATTCTTTAAAGGTCGCTTGGTTCTCTTCAATTTTCTCCATTACTTTCTTTTGATGAGCTCTTGTTTGATATAGTGGTCCATAAGGTATTGTAGTTTTCCCAATGATTTCACTAGAGATGATATGAAAAAGATAAGTATTTTTTGTATGAAATTTCTAAATGCGATGTTTGTGCTTGGATGAATGTGTGTGAATATGCTAAGTCTTTATTTTGAATGTCTTATTCATGTTGGATTCCTTTTTATTATTATTATTTTTTCAGGTTTTACTTTTTTGTTGGTGAGTATCCAAAAATTAATACACAAATGAAATACCAAAACAAATTACTTTTTGTTAAATAGAAACCATCATCCTTGAAAGGGAAATACAATCCAAAAAACTGAAACAAATATTGAATGGGAATACTGAATCAAAAACAAGAGTCCAATACTGAATGAAATCAACAAAGAGAAACTAAAATCTCCTAAGCACGTTTGTGAATATCTACCATAAATATATCTTAAATATTCCACAGCGTCAGGTACTTTGAATTTAGGCGGAATCACCACGTCTGGAACCAGACCCATTTAAAGAGCATCGATGTTGAAAGCATTGTAACCTTCCACAACCTTCAATCTTTCTTCAAGGGCTTTATATTGCTTGAGTGCCATAGGATTTTCAGTAGTATTGGCATGGGTTGTTTTTTAGGCACTTGATTATTGCCTTCCACATAATGGTTCGATGTTGTCAGTCTATGTAATTATCCACGTTGTTGATTGGAATTTGCAAATTGTGGGATGCCTCCACCTTCGGAGGAGCTAGAATTAAACATTCAGTAATGATGGTCTCTTGTTGTGCAACAGTTGACTTTATAGAACCAGATTCTTGCTCCTATCTTGGTTGGTGACCTCTTGATGCACCAATAGTTTGAGCTATCTCTTCAAAAGACACCTTTGGAATCTCATCTTTTCTTGCTATGATATTCTTTAAGGCGAGCAGAACTTGACTCATGTCTCCTTTCATCGAGTCGATACCTCCTTTCAGTTGTTCTAAGTCTTCTTGAAAGGTCGCTTGGTTCTCTTTGATTTTCTCCATTACTTTATTTTGATGAGCTCTTGTTTGATATGGTGGTCGGGAATGTAGCATGGTTTTCCCAGTGATTTAACTGGAGATGATATGAAAAAGATATGTTTTTTTTTGTATGAAATTGCTAAATGCGATTTTAGTGCTTGGATGAATGCGGATGAATATGCTAAGATTTTATTTTGAATGTCTTATTCACATTGGATTCCTTTTCATTATTATTATTTTTCCAGGTTTTAATTTTTTGTTGGTTAGTATCCCAAAATAAATACACAAATGAAATACCAAAACAAAGTACTTTTTATTAAGTTGAAACCATCAACCTTGAAATGGAAATACAATCCAAAAACCGAAACAAATACTGAATGAGAATACTGAATTAAAAACAAGCGTCAAATACTGAATGAAATAACCAAAGGGAAACTAAAATCTTCTAAGCATATTTGCAGATCTCTGCCCTAAAACCATCCACCATCTCCCTACAAAGTTTGAGGAAGTCTTTAACTTCCTTCGGAAGAGGGACCATCACGGCTTCTGCATCTCTCAAGCTTCTAGGAATGTCACCAATGAGGTTTTTTTACTAGGATGGCAAGCTTTGAATGCTTGTATTTGTATCTCAGATACTCCTTGTATAGTGTCAGGATTATGATCTTGTTATCTTCTTCCGCTTCAACTATCTTTGCATATTTCTATTCTCAATATCTCTTTTCAGCCCTCATCTCCTTGTAGTGTTCCCTTTGTATAAGGAAATCCATTCGGAGGCCTTCCAACTCTTAGAAGACTTGTTCATATTCCTCCACCTTTTGAGAGATAATTTCTTCTGCTCTCATTTTTCTAAGGCGTTTTGTCCCCTCTTCTTCTTCGATTTCTTGGAGGCTTGTGATAAAGATTTGAATCTGGTCCGCTTGATCATGAGTACCTTCTTGCAACCCTTGAATCTAGATTCTCAAAACTTCTTCCAACTCTATTTGATCTTGTAACCCTTTATCATACCATTTCTTTAACCTAGAAATTTCCCTAGCAGCATCATCCAACCGTTGATTGTGGGAATCATGATTGAAATTATCACTTAGCAACCCCTCGGTTTAACACTTTCTTTTATACATTTCTTTCTTAGATAATCCATAATATCTTTGAATCTATTGGTCTTTCATCTCGAGCTCTCATTGCAAATAATTCTTCTCAATAGCAAGGTCATAAAGGTCATGCTCCAAATTCTCCTTGTCCCTTTTATCTTGCTCAAGGGCGTTTTTTATCTCTCCTATCTCTTTCACTTATATTGGAAGAGGGTCTAGCATGTCTGGTCAGTATGTAGGATCAATATTAAATGGCAACATGACAATTTGAACCATCTCCAAAACCCATTAGGTATAAGGATCTCTTGCCACCGTATTCTTTCTTCCAAATTCAACTTCTTATTTGTGAACCTTACCCCAAGCTCGAATGATTTTTGCAAGTAACTCGGGGTTGTTCTTACCCATATCATAAAGGACCAATTGTTAAAGTTGTTCGTCGGAAGGTTTATCTTCCAAAGTATACCCAAGTTGATGTAAAGCCAAAGTAGGGTTATAGTTAATGCATCCTCTTGTTCCAATCAGGGGAACATTTGGAAATTCTCCATAGTTATAGACAATATCACCTATTGTTCAACTTCCTAGCATACCACAAAACATAATCAGCAGTAAGAGCCCTAAATTTTTGGGACCATTCATTCTTTGTTAAGTCTTTAACCATGTAGTCCTATTTGTAGAGGTGAGTAATGAGCCAAGAGTATAAAAGTGGATTTCAACAATTTAACACGCCCCTCCCCTTTTCATAGCGTGTATGAAGGGCATAGTAAACATCGTCAAGTAAAGTAGGAGTATGATCAGCATTTAACAACTTTACAGCCCAAAAAATACATTAATGGCCGCAGAATTAATATAGTCAATGGTATTAGGAAATAACACCAAACCAAAAATTAGTAGCGCCAAACAGTCCACACAAGCTTCCCATCATTTCTTATCAACAAAAAAAAGAGCCTTAGATTCTAAGTACTGCCTTTTAATACCTTGAACTTCCCCATCATTCTTGCAATTAAGCAGCAAGTCAGTGAAAGGTATCCCTATCTCCTTAGCGAAATTTATGATACTGATAGTTTGTTCAATCCCTTTGTAAGCTATGTCTTTGATCCTAGAGAACTCTAAGATCTTATCAAATTCTTCCAAAGTAGGTGCTAGTTGAAATTTCTGGAAGGTGAAACATCATAGCGGAGGGTCGTAGAATTGAGCTAGGGCAATGATTGCTTCCACTTGCACAGTTATCTTGGTCAATTCAAGGATATCCCCATAGCATCGAACAAACATCTTCATAGCTCTCTCTGTTAGTTTCCCCAAAATCAGTTTGATCTTCTTCATATCAAGAACCACGACACTAACTTGGATGGTTTGTTTCTTATGGGTATTCATTTTCGGGATACTCACCAAAACCTTTGATTATTTTTTCTTAGGAATTGTGTGAATAAGATAACACGAATGCAAAAATAATGAATATTTTGAAATGCAAGATGTATGTATGCAGGTGTTGTACCCCAAAATTTGCCCTCCCATTTCTCATTGTTTTCTCCTCACAAAACTCTTGAAGTTCAAGATCCAGTTAGGGTTTCATCTGCTCAAGACTCCTCCTTGCACTGCTAACCCCAAATTAGGGTTTGTGCTTGCACAAAGATGTTTTGACCTAAAGTGCCCAAGATGACTTTCTTGCTTCATATTGACCTCCTAAGTTTATCCATACCAAGTTTCAAGTCTTGATTCCAAGTTTTGCCCAGTCAATTGGACAGTTGACCTAGAAATCAACTGTATTGGGGAAAAAGTCAACTGTGGCCAATTGACAGTCAAATCTCATGAAATTTGATCCAAATCAACATTATGAACTCATATGGTCCATTTGATCAAGTTTGGATCACAATTCCACAAGAAATTTGATCAGATCACCAAAAGGGCAAAATGGTCATTTTTAGGGTTTTGACTGTACAGAGGCAATTTTTGACTGTTTGACCTAGCCAATGGCAAACCAAGCTCACATATGGACTCAAGGACCCTATGGAATTATCTTGACATGATCAACAAACTCAAAAGATCCCAAGTACACAAGATTGACAGTTGAATTTCCCAGTCAATTGATCAGTTTTGACTGTATACTGAAAAGTCAAACTTTGACTTTTTGGTCAAAATCAAGAGTCAAGATTCATTTTTCATCAAAATATGCCAAATCATGAAACTTGTTCACCAAGAAATCACAAATTGCAAATTAGGGTTAGAAAATGGAATTTTTCATAACTTAGAATTTTTCTAAGTTATGGAAAACCCTAATTTTTTCCCAACTTTGCCCCACCTTTTCACCAAGATCCATTTGGATTCAAACAAAAGTCAAAACATGAAAGTTGTAGCTTGTTGCATAATCTACAACTTTGATTCACAAAGTTTTCTCATTTGAAGCTTGTATCTCAAGTTACAATTTTTTGAATAAGGGCACTAAACCATTTTTAACTTAGTAGAATTTTAACCTATTTTGACAACGTTTTCTACCCCACTTCAAGGCCATTTTTCATACCCTCCCACTTGGAATTTCAATTTGCATTTCAAATATGGATTGTAGTACACACTCCAAGATTTCCAAAATGTCCAAGAACTTCTCAAACAACCTCATGGTTAGAAAGAATCGAATTTCACAATATAGCAAAAACTCACTTTTGAATTGGCCATTTTTCATGTTCATAAGATTATGCAACTTCTCAAAACCAGCATGCCCTTGATTACAGGTCCTTAAACCAAGTTACACTCATAAATTTAATGCTTGTTCATTGTGCCAAGGTGTTGTTCCATGAGTTCAAGCATTGTACACAAGATTGATCCATTTCTAGATAAAGCAAATTAGCCATTTTGGTAAAAGTTCACTTTATGTCAATTTAGAAATCCAACAAGTACAAGCTAAATCCTTTTGGCACAAGATTATGGACAATTTGCTCTGATCAAGAGAGACTTTGCAGCAGGATTAGAGGCCCCCTACTGACCTAAAACACCAACTTGCACCTTGTTGCTTAAAAGTTGAGAAACATTGCATAATTTGTAAGAACTTCCATCTCAGCCTTAGAGCAAGAAAGAAAATATTGTAGACACATTCAAAACATCCCAACCAAGCTTTTGCACGAATCCTTGACCTCTCAAACACTCTCCATCTCAGAAACACCATCAAACTGCTCAAACAGGGCAAGGCCTGCAGTTTGAGTGCCATCTCTCAATCCCTTCAAGCATTCTCGTCCAAACTTATTCCTCTACCTTCCTTACAACCTATGCAAGCTATCCAGAAGCTAAGACACGATCTGTAATTGCTCTAACCCCTTCCACCATTTTCACATCTTTGACTTGCAGGTGAAGTTCTACAGCTTGATTCAGAAGCTTTCAAGACAAAGTAAACATTGGAATAGCATCCCTGGACCTCAAGGAAGCTTTTCCAATCATCACCTTGTACTGAAAGTTCCTCATTCTCCAGATAGAATTTCAACTGAATAGGTAAATTTTTGAACTCGTATCTCTCTTATTATGCATCTTTAGTCTTAAGTTTGTGAAGAAACAAGGTTCTACTCATAGCCCTGAGCATGTACATAGCTTTACATTTCATTTCTTTTGCCTGAGTTGAGAGAATTTAAGCTTTGAAAATGGCAGAAAGTTTAGGTCAAGATTTGGGATTGATAAAATTCTCTCTCATTTCTGAGAGTTAGGATGAGTTTTTTATATATTTGGAATCGTGATTCAATGCTTGACATGTTTTGTGTTGAAAGTTTGTGCAAAATCTCAAAGAATCAGGATGTTTGAATCTCTGTAACAAGGCGCGCGTTTTTGGCCAAAGGTTGAAGAAGAAGTGGATTGGGCTGGGCCTGTATCATTTTGCTATCCACACCATTTTTTCTGTTTCACACCCCTGAGCCCATTTGCTTCATTTTTTAATATTTTTGACTTTTTCTTTTTTTATTTGACTCATTTATTTTTTCTCAACATGTTAAAATTTTGAAAATATTTTTCTCATCATTTTTGATTTTATTTGGTATTTATTTGATTTTCCTTTAGTTTATACATAAATATATATATATACTATTATTTAGGATAAAAAGAAAAATATGTAAAACACTTCTATTTTTGTTGCTATTTTATATTATCCTCTGAAAATATTTTATATAAAAAATACTACTTTCTAAAAAATTTTTAATTATTATTATTATTTGTATATAATACATATTTAAAATAATATAAGTATACATATATATATATATATTAATATACTTAGAATAAAAATAGCAAATAATGTATATATTTTATTTTTAATATATTTAACACTAAAAAAGGCCTTTTTATAAATATACCATATTTTATTTTATTTTTGTATGTAAATAATAAATATTATGTGAATTAATTAATTAATATACATTTTGGTTAAAATTAGGGTTTTTGCCCTAAATATGAAAATATTCAAAAACAATACCTTTTTATTTTTCTTATTCTATTTTACATAAACCACACTTTTTTTTCATACATATAAAAACTTTCTTTTTGCATTTTGCATATTTATTTAATTTCTATTTAACTATGCAATTTATTTACCTTGCAAATATTCAAAAACAATGTAATAATTTAGATTTAAATTCTTGTCTAAATATCCCCCATTTGTAAATTTGTACCCCCCTCCCTATATTATTATGTTGTAATAGCGTAGGAATTTAAATTTCGCACTTTATACGCTTTCTAATTATGCCATGTTAGAATTAAGGTTTGCATGTGAAAACGATAAAAAATAGTTATGACCTAATCTCAAGATAAACAAGCATGAAAATGGACACACAAATCACACTTGCACCCCCTAGGGTACTCCACTTGTTGCCTTTCAAAATTGGGCCATATTGCATGTTGAGCTTCTTTGGGCAAAACAAACAAATTGAACGATCATAGTCCCTCGATAAAACTTTTCAAAACAAACAAAAACAAAATGATCAAGTCCCTTAAAGAAAATTGCCCAAAGACCTTTAACACTATTGCAACTATGGTCTAAACGATGACCCGCGCCCGTCCCTTTCATCTCCCAAGACAAGATTGTCCACCAAATGCAATGGTGGAACAAAATTGTCAAGAGGCTTAAAACATGACAAAAACCTTTGAGAAAACTTTAGGGTAGATAAACTCTTAAGTACTTGTCAATTTTCCAAGAAAACACTTGCCTAATTTCAAAACCCACTTCACAAACACTTTCAAAAATCAACTTTTCAAACCCTTGAAACATCCTTTTTAAAAGATAAAACACCTTTTGTAAAACATTCGAGTAAAGAATTGTTACAAGGTTAGCCTAGCACAAGGCATCTTTTCAAAACATTTTCAAAACCATACACAAAGCACCATTTCAAACAATTGAAAACCAAGGCAAGATTGATCTAAGCAAGCACCTAAGAGCCCATGGATAACCATGGATAGAAGGGGTGCTAATACCTTCCCCTTCTATAATCTACTCCCCGAACCCAAGAAAAATCTCAAAGGTTTTTGCTGTGCTTTTTAAACCTTTCCTTAGGATAAAATAAAAAGTCGGTGGCGACTCTTGCTCAACCGAAACATTTGCGAAAACAAACGCAAAACCCTAGTCAGTTCTCCCACCGTATCACAGAACTGGCGACTCTGCTGGGGATATTTTTAAAAGTGGAGTAACCTTAGGGCTTAGATCACCCTCTTGCATGAATAATTGTTTGATTTGCTTGCTTTATACTTGGGCTCTATTGTTTGGGTTTACAATCCTTCACCCGGATTTTGGGAAACATTCATAGATAGCAATACGTTGTGGAAACTGTGCGGGGTATACCGACACGGTCTAAGCAATAGCTATATTAGTGCGACATATTTGTGAGTACCGGTAACCCTTGAGTTCAATCAAGGAGAGTACGGGGCCGCTGAGTGATGTCACTAAGCACTAATGACCTAGAACCTTACTTGACCATCTTGGCCTTTTATTAGGGGTAGTGAGATGACCGGCTTTGGTGCAGTCCGAAGTTGGTAGATACTCGATACTACACTCATTGAGGGTTGTTTTCTTGGAATATTTTGGTCGCTAGTTAAGTGGCTAAACCGAAACAATGAACAATGAAAACAATCCAGTGATATTGAGCTCCTTAGAACCCGGTTACTATTTATAGGACAGGTTTTTAAGCCAACTACACTCAAGAGGGTACTTACCTATGAAACCCCATGCAAGCCTGAAACTAGGGTTTGGTGTGATTTGCTTGTACATATGTTTTGTGCATACATCATAAACATCATGAAGCATCATATGCATTTACTAACCATTTCAAGGGTTTGGATCTTCATCTTTGTTCTTGTTTTGTAGGTCATGGAAATGCCTCGCAGAAATACCATCCAAGTCAACCTTGTGAGAATCTCTCCTCAACTCAAGGAGATCACCTCAAGAATTCCGGAAAATTCATCCTTCAGTGAAAGACATGGTAGACTGCTCAGCCTAGTCAACACCAACATTGAAGAAGACATGATGAAAGTGCTATTCCAGTTCTTTGACCCTCTTCACCACTGCTTCACTTTCCCTGATTATCAGTTGGTTCCCACTTTGGAGGAGTTTTCTCAACTCCTAAGAATCCCTATCCTTAATCAACTACCATTCAACGGTACGGAGAAGGAACCAAAGCCTGAAGATGTTGCTCGAGCACTACATCTACAACCATCTGAAATCAAGGGGCATTGGGAAACCAGAAGCGGCGTCAAAGGATTCTTAGCAAAATTCTTGTTTGAGAAAGCACAAGAATGTTGGAACTCATTGGACCTACAAGCCTTTGAAGAGATTGTGGCTCTCCTTATCTATGGGTTGGTCTTGTTCCCAAACCCTGACCAATTGGTAGATGTCAACGCTGTCAAAATCTTCTTGTCCAGAAATCCAATACCAACATTGCTTGGGGACATCCTTCACTCATTTTACACACAAACAATGAGAAAGAGGGGTGTTCTCATGTGCTGTACTCCTCTCCTTGCAAGGTGGTTTATTTCGCACCTTCCACAATCTGTCTTGAAGAATGACCAAAGTACAAGGTGGTCCCAACGATTGATGACTCTTACTCATTCTGATGTGCATTGGTGTTCTCGGTCCAGAGAAAATGTCATCATCGTCGATCGTTGCGGAGAGTTTCCTAATGTTCCTTTACTTGGAATTAGAGGAGGTATCACCTACAACCCTTGCCTAGCTTTAAGACAATTTGGATATGCACGGAGGGATGGCCCTCATGACATGTTGATTCCTAGCCTAGTTTTTGACTTCGACAACGATGCGCAAGGACTTCGCCAAAGATTCATCAGAGCTTGGGGAAAACTTAACAAGGTTGATAGCAAGACTCTGGGACACAAGAACTCCATCCCTCTTGAGCCCTATCTCAAGTGGGTACGAGCCCGAGCCCAAAGTCTAATGATGCCTTATCCTCATGTACTCCCAGTGATTAAAGAGCCCGTCAATGAAGGAGAGGTTCCCTACACCATCCTGCATCCAGACATGCCTACATCGTGGGAGGAAATGCAGAAAAGTTAGATTCAGCTCAAGGAGGAACGGAACACTTTTGAAGCTAGCTACTACGCCAGTGAAAAGAAGGTTCTAGAGCTTACCCGCCGACTCCACGAGCAAGAGGCCCTCAATACCTACATCGCGCCAAAGAGGATGCGCAATGTCTTTCTGCCTTGAGAAGTTTATGTTGTAATATTTGGCCCATGGGGCATTTATGTACTAACAGATTTCTTCTTATTAATATGACGTGCGTTCTTCTTTGTCTGAAACAAATTTGAATGTCCTAAATCCTTGAATGCATTGCATACATCAGCATACCATTCATCATGTGCATAAGCAGGTCTCACTCCAGGTTTCCTTATCTATCTGCTGTTTATTTCAGTAGGATGGATCTCGAGCAAACAGTCAAAGACCTACAAGCCCAGAATGCACAGTTCCAGCAACTCTTGATGACCTTGGTCAAGAGTCAAGAGGATATCAAGGCTCATCTAGAGAATAAGGACCCAGTGAAGAAGAAAAAGAGGGTCGGAGTGGCTACTTTGGGGAGAAGATTTGACAGAGAAGCTCGGAGGATGCTTGAATTTCCTCCTACTTCTGATGAAGGGACTAGTAAAAGAGATCGAGTTGCGGTGCCTTCCGAGTCTGATGCAGAGGAGGAAGAGGTTGAAGAGGATGAAGATTATTCTGACCAGCAGTATCCTCCAGCTGATGACAAGTACAAGGGTTTAGAAGACAGATTGGCTGCCATGGAATTGCAAAGGGTACCGGGTTTGGATTTTGAAGACATGGGTTTGGTCGTCGGAATTGTGATTCCCCCAAAATTCAAGGTGCCGGTGTTTGTAAGGTATGACGGGCTGTCCTGCCCCAAAATGCATCTCAGGTCCTATGTGAGAAAGATTCAACCCTATACAGCAGATAAAAATCTCTGGATTCATTTCTTTCAAGACAGCCTGTCGGGAGCTCAGTTGGAATGGTTTTATCAGTTAGAAGGAACCAGTGTCAGAAATTGGGAAGATTTGGCCACCGCTTTCTATAAACAATACCAGTATAATTCTGATCTTGCTCCTACCCGTACCCAACTTCAGGGTATGTCGCTAGGAACAAGTGAGGGATTCAAGGAATATGCACAAAAATGGAGGGATTTGGCTGGTAGGGTGCAACCTCCTTTAACCGATCGTGAGCTCGTTGATATGTTTCTTGGGACCCTATCTGGGCCATTTTTCAATCATCTGATTGGTAACTCTTCCGCGGGGTTTACCGATTTGATCTTAACAGGCGAAAGAATAGAATCTGGCATCAAGTCAGGAAAGATTCAGAAGGGTGTCACTGCAAGTGTTGAGAAGAAGCCGTTTAAGAAGGAGACCGCTATGGTATATTCTCAGAAAAGAGCAGGGAAGATGGAGCGTCGGCCAACTGTGGGGGCCGTGATGATTCAAAACACTCCAAGTGAGCCGCCTCGCTACAACCAATCCAGACCAAACCAGCAATGAGTGGAAAGGCCACACCGGCAGTTCACCCGTATTAATATGACTCCAGCGCAGGTGCTTCCCCATCTGTTGAAATTAAATCTTGCCACTATCAAGGAGGCGCCAAAGAATGTAAATACATCCTCTCCACATTATCATGCCAATGCTAAGTGCGCCTATCATTCAGACAGTGTTGGACACGACACCAATGATTGTTGGGCACTCAAGCATAAGATCCAGGACCTGATAGAGGCTAAGGAGGTAGGGTTTGACGCTTCAGAAAAACCCAATGTGATATCTGCACCTATGCCGAAGCACGGTCGGAATGTCAATGCCATTGAAGAGGATCTGTATGTTGCTGACGTTAGTGATCTGACTACTCCACTGCTAACCATTAAGTTGAATTTGTTAAGGGCCGGGATCTTCCCGGGATGTAAAGAAGACTGCTACTGTTGCCACTCTCTGCCGTTTGATTGTCCGCTATTGAAGAAAGACATCCAAGGCCTTATGGATAGCCGACAAATTTTGTTCGAAAAAGTTCCTGCTGTTCCAGTTCATGTTGAAAATGTCTCAATCATAACCATTCACGCCAATCTTTCCGAGGTCGTCAAAAAGCCAGTTAAGATTACACCAGCTACAAAGTCTATACCTTTGAAGATAACAATGCCGGGGCCTATCCCCTTTGTTTTGGAGAAGTCGATACCTTGGAACTATGGTGGTGACATCTATTACCATGGTATCAAGCAAGTTGAAATAATTGAAGAAAATTCAGATGTTGAAAAAGCCAACATTAGCAACATTGCGGGCACCAGCAAAATCACCAGGAGCGGGAGAATATTTTCTCCAGAGATTGCCCCTCCAAGAGCAGTCTTTGGACCCTCATCAGCTAAAAAAGTCATCCCTGCACCAGTAAAGCTCTCCGCCAGAACTCCTTTGATTGAAGAAATTTTCGTTCCTAGTGCTGTCTCTCCTACCATTGCTGATAAAGGAAAAGGAATACAAGATGAGCCCGTCAGGATGAGGGCTCAACCTTTGGTGATTCCGGAAGCCTCCAAGAAAGAAATGGACGAGATTTTGAGGATAATCAAGAGAAGTGATTACAATGTGGTGGAACAGTTGGGGCAAACCCCCTCCAAGATCTCCATGCTGGCACTATTGCTTTGCTCAGAAGCACACGCTCAAGCTTTGATTAAGTTTCTAAAGGCAGCTCATGTGCCCCAGGAAACCTCTGCAGATCAATTTCAACATTGCGTGGCTAGTCTGACTGCAGACAATGGATTAGGTTTTTCTGATGCCGACCTGACCCCTAAAGGCCGAAATCACAATGATGCTTTGCATATTTCAATCGAGTGTCGCGGAACCACCCTTGCACATGTTTTGGTTGATACCGGTTCATCGCTGAATGTTTTGCCTAAAAAGGCCTTGGACCAGCTAGATTGCGAAGGGTTGGAATTGAAGCCGAGTGATATTGTCGTCAGAGCTTTCGATGGGTCGAAGAGAATGGTCCATGGAGAAGTTGAAATTCCTATCAAGATAGGTACTGAGGTGTTTAAATCCACTTTCTATGTAATGGACATCCGTCCATCATACTCCTGCCTGCTGGGTAGACCTTGGATACACCATGCTGGGGCAGTCACCTCCTCCTTGCATCAGATGCTGAAGTATCCTGTAAAGGGAAAGATCATTACTGTCCACGGCGAAGAAGAGTACATGATTAGCCATTTAAATTCTTTCCGGTATGTAGAGGTTGAAGGAGAGTTCATTGAGACACCGTTTCAACATTTCGAAGAAGTGCTTCCTGAGATAGCAGTGGCGAAGTTGGCAGCTGAGACACCAAGACAGATGGCCAGGATGGCATCTCTGGAGGATGCAAGGGCTGCAGTTAAAGAAGGGGAGAATTCAGCATGGGGGCAGTTACCCGATTTTCCGCATAAAGCTGATAAGTTTGGATTAGGTTTCACCGCCGCTGGTCAGAAGGCCATGCGCCAGTCAAAAATTGAAAGAGCGCCGATCAAAATTTCTCCTTACCGAATCAACGCCCTGGAAGATGAAGACAAAGAAAGCAACTTTGAAGATTGGATTCATCCAACTGTCAAAGGGGGGTTGAGCAATTGGGAGGCTAAAGATTTTGTCCCCATCACTTTTATTCATCAGTAATCTATCTATTAAACATTTCCTATCTGGTCTGTAATATTTTACTTTCAAACAATCTGTACACTATCTTTTCGCCTCCTGCCTTACCCGGGGCATGTAGGTCCACTTGTAAGGGTTTTGACTATTTTTCATATTCATATTCCATGTTTAATGATTCATTGGACGTTTTTCATTTGATAAACTACTTGTGTTCATTTTCTTTCCTTTTGCATTTTTGTTTAAGGATGGCTATCCCTTACACACACCCACACTCACCAATGCAGGTACCCATCCACTCCGGATTCCATGGGTGGCTATTCTGCTGTATCTTTCAATAACTCTGAAGACCTGGTCAATCTAGCCGAGTATGAAGATGATGAAGATTGTGAAGTACCCGGGGAATTAGCCAGACTCTTGCAACAAGAGGAAAGGGCCATCTTACCGCATGAAGAGCCATTGGAAGTTGTTAACTTGGGAACCGAGGAGAATCGGAAGGAGGTGCAAGTGGGTGCCAACCTGGAACCAGAAGTCAAGGAGCGCCTAGTACAACTGTTGAATGAGTATGTTGAAATCTTCGCTTGGTCCTATGAAGACATGCCGGGTCTAGACACAGACATCGTGGTTCACCGTCTCCCCACAAGAGAAGACTGTCCACCAATCAAGCAAAAAGTTCGCCGAATGAGGCCTGACATGTCCGAAAAGATCAAAGCAGAAGTAATGAAGCAGTTCAACGCTGGCTTTCTGGCTGTTACGTCCTATCCTCAATGGGTCGCTAACATTGTGCCAGTGCCTAAGAAAGATGGCAAAGTCAGAATGTGTGTGGACTACCGGGATTTGAATAGGGCCAGCCCTAAAGATGATTTCCCGCTACCTCATATTGACATCTTGATCGACAATACAGCTCAGCATAAGGTGTTTTCCTTCATGGACGGATTCTCGGGCTACAATCAAATCAAAATGGCCCCCGAGGATATGGAGAAAACAACTTTTGTCACACAGTGGGGCACTTTCTGTTATAAGGTGATGCCGTTCGGGCTGAAGAACGCAGGGGCAACTTATCAACGCGCCATGGTAGCTTTATTTCATGATATGATACATCATGAGATTGAAGTTTACGTAGACGATATGATAGCTCGGCCACAGACAGAGGAAGAGCACCTTGAACATCTGGAAAAGTTGTTCGCCAGGTTAAAAGAATACAAGTTAAGGCTGAATCCAAGCAAATGCACTTTTGGAGTTAGGTCTGGAAAACTCCTGGGATTCATTGTAAGCAACAAAGGCATTGAAGTCGATCCAGCAAAGGTAAAATCAATACAAGAGATGCCTGCTCCCCGTACTGAAAAGGAGGTCAGAGGATTCTTGGGGCGCATAAACTATATTGCCAGATTCATCTCACATCTGACCTCTACCTGTGAGCCAATCTTCAAACTCTTGAAGAAAGATCAGGTAGTTGAATGGAACGACGACTGCCAAGCTGCTTTTGATAGAATCAAGGAGTATTTGCTAGAACCTCATATTCTGATGCCACCCGTCGAAGGAAGACCATTGATCATGTATTTGACCGTTTTGGATAACTCAATGGGGTGTGTTTTGGGCCAACATGACGAGTCTGGTCGAAAAGAGCATGCTATTTATTACCTTAGCAAAAAGTTTACCGACTGTGAGACTCGCTACTCACTGCTCGAGAAAACTTGTTGCGCTTTGGTATGGGCTGCTCGCCGACTAAGACAGTATATGTTGACTCATACTACCTTGTTGATATCCAAAATGGACCCTATCAAATATATCTTCGAAAAGCCCGCTTTATCTGGAAGGATAGCCAGATGGCAAATGATCTTGACCGAGTATGACATCCAGTACACCACCCAAAAAGCTATAAAAGGGAGTGTATTAGCTGACCATCTGGCTCATCAGGCTATCGAAGACTATCAACCCATGATATTTGATTTCCCAGACGAGGACATCATGAATTTGGACAACATTAAAGGTGACGGACCGTATGACGGACCCGAAAAGGGATCCCGATGGACCCTGTACTTTGATGGTGCTTCAAATGCACTTGGAAACGGCATTGGCGCAGTACTCATTTCTCCGGAAGGATGCCACACTCCTTTCACGGCCCGACTTTGCTTCAGCTGCACAAACAATATGGCTGAGTATGAAGCCTGCATCTTTGGTCTCAAGGTTGCTATAGACTTGGGGATCAAATCTTTGATCGTATTCGGGGACTCGGCTTTGGTCATCAGCCAGATCAAAGGAGATTGGGATACCAAGCATCCTAATCTTATTCCATACAAAGAACATGTTCTGACATTGTTGCCTCACTTCGAGCAAATTACCTTCGAGCACTTTCCGCGAGAAAAGAATCAGCTGGCAGATGCTCTAGCCACAATGTCCTCCATGTTTAAACTCAACTGGGATAACGAGGCTCCCCAAATCACCATCGAGCGAATGGATGAACCCGCGCATTGTCACGAGATTAATACCGAAGAAGTAGTGGAACAACCTTGGTTCCATGAAATCAAAAGGTATCTCGAGACCCAAGATTATCCTGAAGGAGCTTCCGTGAATGACAAGAAGTTCTTAAGGAAATTCGCTGCTAAGTTCTTCCTGAGCAACAGCATCCTTTACAAACGAAGCCATGATTGTGTATTACTCCGATGTGTGGATAAGGCTGAAGCAGAGTTAATCATGACTGATATACACAGCGGCACATTTGGCACTCACCTGAGCGGGCATACAATGGCTAAGAAGATCCTAAGGGCAGGCTATTATTGGTCTACCATGGAGGCTGACTGCCATCAACATTCCCGTACTTGTCACAAGTGTCAAGTCTATGCTGACAAAGTTCATATCCCTCCGGTTCCCCTCAACGTCCTAACTGCTCCATGGCCCTTTGCAATGTGGGGCATTGATATGATTGGAGAGATCAAGCCCACGGCTTCCAACGGACATCGCTTCATCCTGGTTGCCATTGACTACTTCACTAAATGGGTCGAAGCAGCTTCCTTCGCCTCTGTCACCAAAAGTGTGGTTGCCCTCTTTATCAAGCAAAATCTCATATGTCGATACGGTGTTCCAGACAAAATTATCACAGACAACGGTACAAATCTGAATAACACAATAATCACTGCATTATGCGAACAGTTCAAGATTTATCATCACAATTCATCTCCCTATCGGCCGAAGATGAACGGTGCTGTTGAAGCTGCGAACAAAAATATTAAGAAGATTATTCAGAAAATGACAGTCACTTACAAAGACTGGCATGAGATGTTACCGTTTGCGCTGCATGGATACCGTACGACGATACGTACTTCAACTGGGGAAACCCCTTTTTCTTTGGTTTATGGCATGGAAGCTGTTTTGCCTATGGAAGTTCAGATCCCGTCTCTAAGGATTATGAAGGATGCAGGTTTGAATGAAGATGATTGGATGCAGACCCGACTTGATCAACTCAATCTGATCGACGAAAAGCGACTTGTGGCTATATGCCATGGTCAGACGTATCAAAAACGGATGATCAAGGCCTTCAATAAGAAAGTCAGACGTCAAGTGTATCAAGTCGGAGATCTAGTAGTCAAGCGGATTATCTTGCCGCAAAGTGATCCCAGGGGCAAATGGACTCCTACATATGAAGGACCATTTGTGATCAAAAGCATATTTTCTGGTGGTGCAATGATTTTGACCACCATGGATGGCGACGATTTGCCGCACCCTGCGAACGCAGACATAGTCATAAGATACTACGCATAAAATAACCCGACAAGTCGAAAACCCGAAAGGGCGGCTTGGGCAAAAAAGGGCATCCCGGTGAACCGAAAACCCGAAAGGGCGGTTCAGGCAAAAATTAGGGATAAAAACAAAAAAATCTGTACACCCGGCAAGTCGAAAACCCGAAAGGGCGGCTTGGGCAAAAAGGGGTTTCCCGGTGGATCGAAAACCCGAAAGGGCGATTCAGGCAAAAGTTAGGGAATTAAAGCGTATGACTATGTCTCGTCGGATCACTTCCAAGACAGTCTCTTCATCAACCGGTTCCAGGTTTCTGATCAATCCAGCCATCGTCAAACGAAGCATTGAATGGACGGATGTTCAGAGTTGTGAAAGCTACAGCAGAATGGAATCCCATGGAATTATTTCACATAGCCATCTTTATTTTGTATAAATTTTTCAAATATTTACGGCAAGATCCTCCTACCAGGATGATTGTCTCCTTTGTACAAATATACCCAAAGAAAGTCAATACAAATACTCTTCCCAGAAATTTGTGTCATTTCCCTTTTTCTTTTTCTCTTGCACTATTTGTTTTATTTTGAGAAACGTCCAATGTTTTGTTAAATAGGCATATGCATTTGAAACATGATCATTACTTAATTGAACCTAAGAAAAGGGTTACTGATAGGATGAAAGTACAAACGGATATTTTGACACCCTGTCAAAAGGAAATCCCTCAAGATCTGTAATCCACATCCCTGGCAAACCCTGAGGTCTACCTCCAGCAGACTCTCGAAGCTTATCCCCAGTAAGGTTCTGAAAGGCATCTCCCCGCAGAGTACGGACGTCCCTCCCGAAGTTTTATTCAAAGTTATTCCTCACGAAGGCTTATAACTGGGTTATCCTCAGCTAACAACCAGGGGAGATCGCGCTCGCCAAAATTCTTCCCATCCCCAGCGGAGTTCCTCAAAATTCCCCAGCGGAGTTCCTCAAAATTCCCCAACAATAACTTATCAATACTATCCCCGGAGGAGTTTATCTTTGCAAATCCCCAGCCAGAGAATCTTCCGGAAATCATTTTCCCTCAGAGTTTAAGCCTCAGTATCCCCAGCAGATCAAAAGCTTCAAATGGACAACCCCCAGCGGAGTCAGACTTTCAAACCTTCTCCCCACAGAGTTTTAGGAAGAAAATCTTGAGTTCCCCAGTAAAATCTCCAGAGATACTTCTCTCCAAGCTGAAGATTCTCAGTCTGGCATCCCCAGCATTAAGTCTACTAGTTTGGTACTCCCCAGTAGAAGACTTCAGGAATTCCCCAGAAGATTGGTATACGACCCAAGCTCCAGGTTCCCCAGCAACGACCCAGGATTTATTTTCCCTGGCAGCAATCAAGATTCTTTTATCTTCCGTTATCCCGGATTCATCTATCCTTTTCCAGGCAGCTCTCCAGCTTACATGCACATCCATTTACATTCATAACACAAAATATACATTGTATCATGCATCACAGCATTGCATACAACTAACTCTTTGCCTTTTCAGGTAAGATCGGTCGACAGACTAAAATGATTCAAACTCAAGATTTCTGAAAACAGTTCACGGGTTCTCCAAGTAAACAGATGTTAACCTATCACTTGTTCAGATTCTTCTCAAGACTTCTGAAAATAGTTCATGGATTCTTCCCAAGTAACGGATGTTAATCTATCAACTTGTTCAGATGCAACTTTTTGAAGATAGTTTACGGAAGCTTCCCAACAACGGATGCTGCTCTATTGCTAATTCAATCTCAAGATTTCTGAAAACAGTTCACGGGTTCTCCAAGTAAACGGATGTTAACCCATCACTTGTTCAGATTCTTCTCAAGACTTCTGAAAACAGTTCATGGATTCTTCCCAAGTAACGGATGTTAATCTATCAACTTGTTCAGATGCAACTTTTTGAAGATAGTTTACGGAAGCTTCCCAACAACAGATGCTGCTCTATTGCTGATTCAAACTCAAGATTTCTGAAAACAGTTCACGGGTTCTCCAAGTAAACGGATGTTAACCTATCACTTGTTCAGATTCTTCTCAAGACTTCTGAAAACAGTTCATGGATTCTTCCCAAGTAACGGATGTTAATCTATCAACTTGTTCAGATGCAACTTTTGGAAGATAGTTTACGGAAGCTTCCCAACAACGGATGCTGCTCTATTGCTGATTCAATCTCAAGATTTCTGAAAACAGTTCACGGGTTCTCCAAGTAAACGGATGTTAACCTATCACTTGTTCAGATTCTTCTCAAGACTTCTGAAAATAGTTCATGGATTCTTCCCAAGTAACGGATGTTAATCTACCAACTTGTTTAGATGCAACTTCCTGAAAACAGCCTGCAGGTTCCTCCCAACAACGGATGTCAACCTATTGCTTGTTCAGACCCCCAATTCAGAAATGGTCCAAAGCTTGGACACTTTCCTGATATTCCCTTCCAGATGGCATCTTTAAGCCCATCCCCGACAAGTTTCTGTCACTCTCCCAGATGGCATCGTTAAGCCCATCTCCAAATAGCATCTCTAAGCCCATTCCCGCATCCAGTGCTTTGATGAGTGCAAATTTCCGGGCACTCTAGTGTCCAATCTCCTTTTACCCTCGAGTCACGAAAGGCAAGCTTGCCAATCTAACTCTTCAGGTCCAAGAAGATTGAACAGGGGCAACTGTTGTACCCCAAAATTTTCCCTCCCATTTCTCATTGTTTTCTCCTCACAAAACTCTTGAAGTTCAAGATCCAGTTAGGGTTTCATCTGCTCAAGACTCCTCCTTGCACTGCTAACCCCAAATTAGGGTTTGTGCTTGCACAAAGATGTTTTGACCTAAAGTGACCAAGATGACTTTCTTGCTTCATATTGACCTCCTAAGTTTATCCATACCAAGTTTCAAGTCTTGATTCCAAGTTTTGCCCAGTCAATTGGACAGTTGACCTAGAAATCAACTGTATTGGGGAAAAAGTCAACTGTGGCCAATTGACAGTCAAATATCATGAAATTTGATCCACATCAACATTATGAACTCATATGGTCCATTTGATCAAGTTTGGATCACAATTCCACAAGAAATTTGATCAGATCACCAAAAGGGCAAAATGGTCATTTTTAGGGTTTTGACTGTACAGAGGCAATTTTTGACTGTTTGACCTAGCCAATGGCAAACCAAGCTCACATATGGATTCAAGGACCCTATGGAATTATCTTGACATGATCAACAAACTCAAAAGATCCCAAGTACACAAGATTGACAGTTGAATTTCCCAGTCAATTGATCAGTTTTGACTGTATACTGAAAAGTCAAACTTTGACTTTTTGGTCAAAATCAAGAGTCAAGATTCATTTTTCATCAAAATATGCCAAATCATGAAACTTGTTCACCAAGAAATCACAAATTGCAAATTAGGGTTAGAAAATGGAATTTTTCATAACTTAGAATTTTTCTAAGTTATGGAAAACCCTAATTTTTTCCCAACTTTGTCCCACCTTTTCACCAAGATCCATTTGGATTCAAACAAAAGTCAAAACATGAAAGTTGTAGCTTGTTGCATAATCTACAACTTTGATTCACAAAGTTTTCTCATTTGAAGCTTGTATCTCAAGTTACAATTTTTTGAATAAGGGCACTAAACCATTTTTAACTTAGTAGAATTTTAACCTATTTTGACAAGGTTTTCTACCCCACTTCAAGGCCATTTTTCATACCCTCCCACTTGGAATTTCAATTTGCATTTCAAATATGTATTGTAGTACACACTCCAAGCTTTCCAAAATGTCCAAGAACTTCTCAAACAACCTCATGGTTAGGAAGAATCGAATTTCACAATATAGCAAAAACTCACTTTTGAATTGGCCATTTTTCATGTTCATAAGATTATGCAACTTCTCAAAACCAGCATGCCCTTGATTACAGGTCCTTAAACCAAGTTACACTCATAAATTTAATGCTTGTTCATTGTGCCAAGGTGTTGTTCCATGAGTTCAAGCATTGTACACAAGATTGATCCATTTCTAGATAAAGCAAATTAGCCATTTTGGTAAAAGTTCACTTTATGTCAATTTAGAAATCCAACAAGTACAAGCTAAATCCTTTTGGCACAAGATTATGGACAATTTGCTCTGATCAAGAGAGACTTTGCAGCAGGATTAGAGGCCCCCTACTGACCTAAAACACCAACTTGCACCTTGTTGCTTAAAAGTTGAGAAACATTGCATAATTTGTAAGAACTTCCATCTCAGCCTTAGAGCAAGAAAGAAAATATTGTAGACACATTAAAAACATCCCAACCAAGCTTTTGCACGAATCCTTGACCTCTCAAACACTCTCCATCTCAGAAACACCATCAAACTGCTCAAACAGGGCAAGGCCTGCAGTTTGAGTGCCATCTCTCAATCCCTTCAAGCATTCTCGTCCAAACTTGTTCCTCTACCTTCCTTACAACCTATGCAAGCTATCCAGAAGCTAAGACACGATCTGTAATTGCTCTAACCCCTTCCACCATTTTCACATCTTTGACTTGCAGGTGAAGTTCTACAGCTTGATTCAGAAGCTTTCAAGACAAAGTAAACATTGGAATAGCATCCCTGGACCTCAAGGAAGCTTTTCCAATCATCACCTTGTACTGAAAGTTCCTCATTCTCCAGATAGAAGTTCAACTGAATAGGTAAAATTTTGAACTCGTATCTCTCTTATTATGCATCTTTAGTCTTAAGTTTGTGAAGAAACAAGGTTCTACTCATAGCCCTGAGCATGTACATAGCTTTACATTTCATTTCTTTTGCCTGAGTTGAGAGAATTTAAGCTTTGAAAATGGCAGAAAGTTTAGGTCAAGATTTGGGATTGATAAAATTCTCTCTCATTTCTGAGAGTTAGGATGAGTTTTTTATATATTTGGAATCGTGATTCAATGCTTGACATGTTTTGTGTTGAAAGTTTGTGCAAAATCTCAAAGAATCAGGATGTTTGAATCTCTGTAACAAGGCGCGCGTTTTTGGCCAAAGGTTGAAGAAGAAGTGGATTGGGCTGGGCCTGTATCATTTTGCTATCCACACCATTTTTTCTGTTTCACACCCCTGAGCCCATTTGCTTCATTTTTTAATATTTTTGACTTTTTCTTTTTTTATTTGACTCATTTATTTTTTCTCAACATGTTAAAATTTTGAAAATATTTTTCTCATCATTTTTGATTTTATTTGGTATTTATTTGATTTTCCTTTAGTTTATACATAAATATATATATATATATATATATATATATACTATTATTTAGGATAAATAGAAAAATATGTAAAACACTTCTATTTTTGTTGCTATTTTATATTATCCTCTGAAAATATTTTATATAAAAAATACTACTTTCTAAAAATTTTTTAATTATTATTATTATTTGTATATTATACATATTTAAAATAATATAAGTATACATATATATATATATATATATATTAATATACTTAGAATAAAAATAGCAAATAATGTATATATTTTATTTTTAATATATTTAACACTAAAAAAGGCCTTTTTATAAATATACCATATTTTATTTTATTTTTGTATGTAAATAATAAATATTATGTGAATTAATTAATTAATATACATTTTGGTTAAAATTAGGGTTTTTGCCCTAAATATGAAAATATTCAAAAACAATACCTTTTTATTTTTCTTATTCTATTTTACATAAACCACACTTTTTTTTCATACATATAAAAACTTTCTTTTTGCATTTTGCATATTTATTTAATTTCTATTTAACTATGCAATTTATTTACCTTGCAAATATTCAAAAACAATGTAATAATTTAGATTTAAATTCTTGTCTAAATATCCCCCATTTGTAAATTTGTACCCCCCTCCCTATATTATTATGTTGTAATAGCGTAGGAATTTAAATTTCGCACTTTATACGCTTTCTAATTATGCCATGTTAGAATTAAGGTTTGCATGTGAAAACGATAAAAAATAGTTATGACCTAATCTCAAGATAAACAAGCATGAAAATGGACACACAAATCACACTTGCACCCCCTAGGGTACTCCACTTGTTGCCTTTCAAAATTGGGCCATATTGCATGTTGAACTTCTTTGGGCAAAACAAACAAATTGAACGATCATAGTCCCTCGATAAAACTTTTCAAAACAAACAAAAACAAAATGATCAAGTCCCTTAAAGAAAATTGCCCAAAGACCTTTAACACTATTGCAACTATGGTCTAAACGATGACCCGCGCCCGTCCCTTTCATCTCCCAAGACAAGATTGTCCACCAAATGCAATGGTGGAACAAAATTGTCAAGAGGCTTAAAACATGACAAAAACCTTTGAGAAAACTTTAGGGTAGATAAACTCTTAAGTACTTGTCAATTTGCCAAGAAAACACTTACCTAATTTCAAAACCCACTTCACAAACACTTTCAAAAATCAACTTTTCAAACCCTTGAAACATCCTTTTTAAAAGATAAAACACCTTTTGTAAAACATTCGAGTAAAGAATTGTTACAAGGTTATCCTAGCACAAGGCATCTTTTCAAAACATTTTCAAAACCATACACAAAGCACCATTTCAAACAATTGAAAACCAAGGCAAGATTGATCTAAGAAAGCACCTAAGAGCCCATGGATAACCATGGATAGAAGGGGTGCTAATACCTTCCCCTTCTATAATCTACTCCCCGAACCCAAGAAAAATCTCAAAGGTTTTTGCTGTGCTTTTTAAACCTTTCCTTAGGATAAAATAAAAAGTCGGTGGCGACTCTTGCTCAACCGAAACATTTGCGAAAACAAACGCAAAACCCTAGTCAGTTCTCCCACCGTATCACAGCAGGGTAACATTGTGGTGAGATTTCAAGGGTATCCTTAGTAGGTAGGTTCCTAGTTTCGTCCTATGGGTATTCTACCCTACCCATTAGGGTAGCTTCCTTAAGGGTATCATGGATAACACCATTGGGAAAAAACACAAGGGCCTCCCTCAGATGGAGCCTCTTTGTAGACAGAGACTTTCGTCTCTTAGGTCAATCAAGGTCTCACCATGATATTTTATTTTAGGGTTATACAAAGATTCATTGGCCAAATCTCGAAGTCCTACCTCCAAGAGAGTTTATCCCTCTAAAAGATATTCGTTGGAACTCAACTAACTCTAGGCAAAGTCTTCACAAAAACTCATAGGAATGTTAAACCCCCTTGGCCAATAGACGATCCTTCTTCTAAGGTTTATCCCTCTAAAATATATGAATTTAAATACCTCCAATAATAAAATAATATGATAACATTGATAATATGAATAAACAAATAAATAAACAAATATATAAACAAAAACATACCAAAAATGGAAATAAATCCAAGAAACCCTAGACCTAAAAGATAGGGAAAACTCTAAACCACAACAGAGTCACCAGCTGTCATACCCAACTAAAAATAAAGAGTCTCCACCATTAATTGTTATCCTAAGGATGAGAGACTAACGCATAACCCTAATTCTTACAGAGATTCTAAATTCGTAAGACAATTAGATGAAGGGAAGGTGTTAGGCACCCTTCTTCTCCACTGTTCTCAAGGGGCTCCACTTTTAGGTTTAAGGGTAAGATGGGTGTTCAAAGTCAATGTTTGTATATATTTGAGAAAATAATTTTAGTTTTTAGTTATGAACTCGCCTTAGTTTTAACCGCGTTCCTTCGTATCTTCTTGCGAAGAATCAAAGTGTAATTTCGTAGTTCGTAGGTGTTTGGTTAGTTTTTTTATGGATTGTTAAAATATTTTGGAATTATACTTGAACCTTACTTGAGTTTGAAAATAGCGTAGTCGTAGATGCAGTTCGCAGTTAATGGAAAATATATCCATAATCCTTTGTTGAAATAAAGTTTAATTTGAATTAAGTTAGTAGAAAAGATGTTAAATTTGATTTGTTAGCTCTTTTAAAATGCACGATGCAATTTTTAAAAATAAAGATTTGAATAATGAAAAATAATTGATGCATTGACAAAATGGTTAGTATTTTAAAAGTGTTTAATAAATAATTATTCTTATGATTAAAAATATGTTAACTATTTTTAATAATAATCCTATACTTATTTATCAAAATAATTTTTACAGAAAAATATAAATTTAATGCAAAATGACAAAAAAAAATGCTATGAGACAATATATATATATATATATATATATATATATATATATATATATATATATATATATATATATATATATATATATATATATATATATATATATATATATATATATATATATATATATATATTAAATAAAACAAATAAATTAAATATTTAATTAAAACAAGGGGTGTATTTTTAATTTAGGTAGTAAAAATAGGGAGGTGTGAACGGTGAGCGCTTAAGCCCAGAATCTCCTAGAAGCCCAATAGCGCTTGAGGGTGTGAGTTATGTTAATGTAGTAAAGGGATGGGTGTAAAAATTATTGGGTTGAGCCCAAACCAAAATATCTTCGTGAGGGCGAGTGTGGTTTATTATGGTGAGCATGCAAACCAACAACGTTTGATTTGGATCACAGGGCCATCAGAAGTTCATTCTGAAGCATTGATCTGAAGTGTGACAAACGAGAGGGAGAGATTGCTTGTTGACTAGGGTATACCATGCCCTGGCGTGTAGAATGACTGGTCAACAATCATTGCATTTATGGCCAGTGGATGGCCACACGTCCACAATCCAGGCGATGACAGAGGTAGTATATTCGTGTGTTCTCTTCAGAACACTTCATTTTCCACTTGTTTTCTCTCTCTTCACCCTCAAACACTCTCTTATCTCTCTTCCACAAAGGCTCTCCAGAAATCGCCTAGTCGGCACAGGCACCCTAAACCACTGTCCCTTTCCCAGATTCTGGTTGAGTTTCAACCGTGAAACTCAACCATACCCAGAACTGAACATAAACCCTAGGAACCCCTTATAACCTTATCCCTAAATACGTATAACCTTAACCCTTTGATACCGGACCACCACGAGCGGCCGTTGAGGCCGCCGTGTAGATGTTAAGCCGCCTTGGCTCTCATAGATTTTCCATAAAACCCTAGGTCTCAAAGATGAACCCTAACACTAGAAATAGGAACCTTAACCCTAGGGTTGAAGTGAAGAACCCTAACCCTCAAAAAACATAAGTTAAAGCTTAGTTTTTACCTTCCTTGCAGTGAATCTCGTTGTATAATTTTCTGATTTCCTCTCCTAATCTACTTCTTTCTCTGTTCACAGGTACAAGGATTCGAGGCAAGATCTGAAGGTTTGAAGTCTTTGATCTTTAAATTCTACTTTTATCCTTCTTCTTCTATCTTTCGGTCCCATGTTTAGGAATTAGGTTTCTCTATTTATAGCTTTAGGATTATTGTAGATTAGGAAATATCTATTATGTAATTTGTTGTTACAAATTTGGATTTGCTTGATTGATTCAATCAGATGTTTGATTAGAAAATTAGTTAGATTTAGTTTAGAAATAGATTTTAGGGTTTTTGGTTTTGATATGTATGGAAATGTATTTTGTATGATTCCTTGTAATGATTCTCAAATCATCAATAAAAAACTTAATAATTGATTTCTTCTCTTATTTGATTCTAGCTAGTTCGATTTGATTTTGATTAATTCTGGAAACTAGGCTTTTGGTACCCTAGGGATGAAGAATCCAAAACATGGCGCAACTAGATTTAGGGTTTAAAACCCTTGTTGACTTTAGTCAACAAACAATCAAATTTAGCCAATAAAAATAAAAACAAAAAAAAATAAGATCAATGCAATAATAATAGTGAGAAGTAATAATAATAGAAAAATATTAAACATAAATGTTGACTTCGGTCAACAATTCTGTAATAATAACATTAAAACAATTTAATCCAATTATATGCTTATGGGTCCAAAAATTCCAATGAACCATCTGACTAATTAGTCTAGTGAGCTCTATTTGATAAAATAATAAATACACCCATAACAATTGAACTCTATTATACTTAAATAAATCAAAAAGATAAATAATTGTTAGTATAAAAATATAAAAATTAATATGAAAAATAAACCAATAGTTCTAAAAAGAGAAGTTGACTATCTACACCTGTAGCGGTAGAAATGTTTAAGACTAAGCCATTCGACTGACTAGACTTTATACAATCCTTGAAATGGGAAAAGAGCGAATAACCTAAAAAGAAGGGGAAAGATTCAAGGTAAGGGGGTTGGTTATACAAAGGGAAGGTATTAGAACCCTAAACATCTACGGTACTCCGTAGGAGCCTCTTTGTAAAATTTGTATATTTTGGCTATAAAAAATGTTGTATATAAAAATGGATGGTGGAGGTGGGGAAAGAAATATATTTATTTTATAATTTTTGCACCCGCCGCGGTTGCGAACCTTTAATGCCTATGTACCACCTTTTCGTGCAATAGGGGATCAGGGTACACATAGTTCCTCTTTTTAAAAAAATTTATGAGAAAGGAGATCAGGGTACATCATCGTCGTTGTCCGTGTGGAAAACATACCTACTACCCACAATTATGAGAAAGGAGAATTTGCATCATCTCAAAGTGGAGGATATGGCTTGGATTTTAAAATCAACAATGCCTCACTCAACACCTAAGTGGAAAATATCTCTCTTCACTACATATTGTAGAAGTATAGTTGTTTGCCTCACTACAAGGATTAACAAGAGTTCAATCTTTTGAGAAAAGTTTAAAGATAAAAGCTAAAGTGGAAAAATGGTTTGAAATGAGATTGACTGACTTTTAGTCTTCTCACAAAAAAATGTCAAGGTATTTTTAAGTTGATTGGAGTTTATTTATGAAAATGTTTTGAAAATGCATGGACATAAGTCCAAGTTTATTGTGAAAGTTGTTCAAGTTTAAAAACAAGAAGAGTTTTCAATATGGGGGAAGAAGATTTTTTTGAAATTAAAGAAGATGGGAGGAGAAAAATGGACTATCCTAAAGCATAAGGTAAAAGCTAGGGATGAGAACCATCTAACCAACAATAAGCCAATACTTGACATTATGAGCCAAGATAGAATTCTCATTCCTTGGATTGAAACCAATCAAGCAAAAAAATACTAGACCTCTTGAGAGAACCAAACTTCAAGTGTATTAAGTTTTCATAAAAATTGGGCAGAGTAACGGCTGTATATGGGTGAATTCCATATTACAAACAAAGGGTGTAATCATAAAAACCTGCACACAAAAACAAACAAGCAACCCAATGTCTTTAGGTAAACCTCAATAGCTCCAGACAAAATAATCAGATAATATCACAAGGTCTCCAAGATAGGCCAAGGTTTCTAATCCTAAGTCCAAGAAAAGTCCCATGCTCCATAATGCCAAGGATAGTAACTAAATAGTCCAAGTACCATTAAAGATTTTTAGGGTTTATGTTGATTATTAAGTATCTTAAGAAAGCAAAAGAAAAGCTCAAGTGAGCAAAGTAAAAATGGAAAGAAATTAAATGCTCAAATGAGCAAAGATGAAAATGGCATGAAATGTAAATGCTAAAAGTAAATGGTACATAAAGCATAAAAAGAATAAAAGCATAAAGTAATACAAGTCAATAATTAGTGGTTAGTTGGATCACCATCTTGAAGCTTGCTTTTGGAACTAATTAGAGGATTGGTAGAACCAAATCCTCCACACAACAAGTTGGATTTGCTTTTTGTCAAGTATATCATCCATTTGGAATTCTCACAAGTACCATTTAATGATCAACGATGCTTAAGTGATCTGCATTGATCAAAGGTGTTGTAAATCCATTAGAGGATTTGTAGAACCAAAGCCTCCACACAATGAATCTCAAAGTTATTGTATCAAAGAGATCAAATTAACATACTTGGGCTTGCAATCATAAGTTTGGGCCACGAATGATCATTTATTCGAGTCGGGACAAAATTTAGCGCTATGTTTAGCAATCGTAAGTGGACTTATATAGAAGTCGCACCTATTTTCAGGTCGGTCAGTAGCAATCTATGCACCATTTGTTTTGAGACATGATATAGAGATCATGCTCCAACAACATTTAGTGCAATAAGAAAGGGATGAGATGAAGCGGGATAGGGAAAAAAATACAAACCACATTTGAATTAAATTTTAAATCAAACTATTATTAAAATCATTCATCCATTTTTTTGGAGTTAAACTCAACACCATAGATCCAATGATATTAATAAAGTTCATGATCCAAAATCTAACCCAAGATCAACCAGAAAATAGTCACAAAATAATATCACATTTTAATGTACACAAAGGGTTTAAAAGTAATGTTTAAAAATAGAAAGTAAAGAGAAAAATATCAACTATGTTCAAATTAATCAAGAAATAAAAAGTAAGACCATAGAAAAATCAGTAAAAGGCTCAAATAATTTTACGATTTTTTTGGTAATTTTTTAAAGTCCGAAACTATTTTTAAAATTAAAATAAATGGGTAAAATAAACAAAAAATGATAAAAAATAGTAAAGTCAGAAATAAAAATAAAACAAGGTCACCAATATTTGTCACAATATTATTGGATCATTCCATAATTTTTTCAGAATTTAAAAATGTGTAAAAGTATTTTTAAACATTTAAAACAAGTCAAGTAAAGTGTAAATTTACAAAAAATTCCAAAACATAAAATTAAATTGTGAAAAAATAAAAATCAGAAAGAGAATAATCAAAAATATTTTTCATAATTTTTTCAGATTTTTTGGACTGAAAATGAATTTTCTATGATTTTTTGAAATTTAAAACAATTAAAATATAAAAATCAGAAAAAAATAAAAGTAAAATATGTGGACCATTGGATGAGAGTCAAAACATGTTAATAATCAAATCCAAGGGATCTGGCGCGCTGTGCATATCATGGTCATTAGTGAATAATGTACAAAATCATTAATTAATTCAGATTTTGAAAAAAATAGATGGTGCACCTTCATTGGTTGGAAGATGACACATTGGTCATCTTCAACCTCCTGCCGTCATGAATTGCAGGTCTCCCAAACTGTAAAATCAGAAGCTCAGACCTATGCCATTCGCTTCGTCTCTTCAAGACGAAGACAACGACACCCTCGCGCCAAATTTATATAAACTCTAGCTCAAGCAATTTGGAAGGAAAGTTTTGAAAAAGGATTTGAAATTTCATGGTCAAAACGTGTTTCCAATAAAAGGTAAGTGTTGCGACTAGAATAAGGGGCAAAGGGATTTGAAGAATTGATGAAGGAATCTACCTATTGAAGTTGAGTTGTAGAGCTCTGAAACTGGACTTCTATGGAGCAGTATATGGCACGATTCTTGAATGTAATTATGTGGTTAGCTTCATGGAAGATCAAGGAAGGTGAATTGATGAAAAAATTGGATTGAAAAAGGCTCAAGAATGGATTTTGAAGTTACTGAATTCTGAGTTATGAAACAAGTTTGGCAGGGTGATTCTGGCTATCCAAGCTTGAGAAAATGAATGTGATAGTTCATGTATTTATAAGAGATTAAAATGGGATCAAAAGGAAGAGTGAATGATGCGTTTTGGATGGAATTCGTGCAAACCTGATGCACGAGTGAAGTGTGATCCAAACATCACCAAAACTCATCCAATTATTGCGTTTTGATGCACTAATCCACTTGGGAAAGTTGGATAATCATGTTTAGACCCAAAATGCGTGCTAATTTGAGGTTTAGAGGTTATAACATGAAATTCAAGTTCTGAATTGCAATAAAACTTCAATTCCAAGTTACCACTTTTGAAACAATGGCATTCTCAGCTCAAGGGGTCTTAAGGCATGATTCTTGATGCTTTAGAAAGATGAGGTTACAAGATTTGCAATGAAAAAAGAATGGAGTAAAATGGATGCTTGAGCTGAAAGTGTTATTGAGTCAAACTTGAAGAAAAAGGGTTGACTTCCCATACTTAGAAATATTCCAAATTCTTCTTCAAAAATGACCTATAATGTCTTGCATCTAAACATGGCTTTCCACTTGAAATTTTCTCTTGACCAAAAAATATGGCATAAAGTAGATCTCTTGAATGAAATTTTGAAACTTGAATCATTCAAAATCTCCAAAATTTGAGAGAGTTATGAATTGTTGAAGTAGGAAAGATAATCATGAAATGACCTATAATATTTTGCATTTTTAAGGCAACTTCCATCCATTTTCTTACTTTGCACATAAAAGAAGGCATAAATTTCACACCTCCAAGATCATTATGGAAAAATAATGGGCTTAAGGTGATAAAAATTGACCAAGTTATGGCCATTTGAAGTCACACATGGAAAATTGGGGATTCATCTGGAGGACTTGTAATCTTTCTTCGTCATCAAGTCTCTTCCTCATGAAAACTCCTTGGAACTTTTGAAGTGATTTGTTGATAAACCTTTGAAGAGATGGGTTTCTTTGGAATCACTCAAAAATAAAAAAAGATGAGCAAGATATATTCCTTTGAAATTCAAAACCCTAGCTCTTTAGATCAAGAGAATGCTTTGAGGAACTTTGACAAGCTTGAACAAGCTTCTTGTAACAACATTCTATCTTTATGAATAGAAGTTGTTGAGGGTGATAATGTGAACTCTTAGCCACCAAAACCACTTCCATATCTTGAAATTTGAGAGAAATATGCTCTTGTGACCAATAGGAACAAGGCCTTGTCCAAACATGACAGCTTCTTCAATCAACCCCTTGTACTTTTGAGTCAAATCTAGTAACCTTGGAATGGGATGAACCAAAACAACCTTGCAATGCCAATTCTTCCAAAACCAATACAATAGTGAGGTTTGAACTTCTCAAGCTTTATTTACTAGGGCATGGAAATAAACTCATGAACCCATAGGGTAACTTGTTAAATCTCATTGCCTTTACCTACATGGATAACAAGCAAGACAACCCATCATTGCATTTTATTAGTTAAAAGAAGAAATCAAGACAAAAACAATATTCATGATCATAAAAGAACATAAGTCAAGGTGCTTGGTTATTCCTCAAAAAGGGCAAAGCTAAATATAGGGAGGGGAGCCAAGTATCCTAGTGTGATCTTGTTGTGAATGAGTCAACATGGTATGATGAAGGGATCTTAGGGGGGAAATTGGGGTACAACAGTTTCCCTTATTTAAGTTTCTTTTATCCGGAGATACGATGGTTAAAAATCTTCGTGTCGACGCGATCAAAGATACTTAAATATAAAACAAACCCTATTTTTGGCCCTAAGATACCATGCAAATGTTTATACTCATGAATGCATATGAACATGACCAAAGAGACGGAAAATACCACTGGGGATGTAACAATAATAAATAATCAAGGGAGCAACCCCACCAGGAAAATAAATCACTGGTGGATCAAAAGACCTGAATCAAAGAGGATGGTAGAATGGTCAAAGGATACACTAACTTCTACCGAAGGCGAAGCTACCGACGTTTATTGAAGGCAGAGAGAAAGATAACAAACATCGACGTTCACTGCCGATGTCCTACCAAATTTCACTGAAGGTAGAAAGAGAATATATCATATCACCGCCGTTCACTAACGATGAACTACCAATGTTCAATGAGGGTAGCAAAAAGATAACAAACACCAACTGTTACTGATGGTGATCTACCAACTTTCACTGAAGGTAGAAAGAGAATATATCATATCACCGCCGTTCACTAATGATGAACTACCAATGTTCACTGAGGATAGAAAAAGACAACAAACACCAACTTTCACTGAAAGTAGAAAGAGAAAATATCTTAGCATCGTTGTGCACTGACGATGAACTACCAATGTTCACTGAGGGTAGCAAAAAGATAACCAACACCAACTTTCACTGATGGTGATCTACCAACTTTTACTGAAGGTAGAAAGAGAAAATATTATATCACCACCGTTCACTGACGATGAACTACTAACTTTCACTGAGGGTAGCAAAAAGATAACAAACACCAACTTTCACTGATGGTGATCTACCAACATTCACTGAAGGCAGAGAGAAAGATAACAAACATCGACGTTCACTGCCGATGTCCTACCAACTTTCACTGAAGTTAGAAAGAGAATATATCATATCACCGCCGTTCACTGACAATGAACTTCCAACGTTCACTGAGGGTAACAAAAAGATAACAAACCCCAACTTTCACTGATGGTTATCTACCAACTTTCACTGAAGGTAGAAAGAGAATATATCATTTCACCACCGCTCACTGACGATGAACTACCAACGTTCACTGAGGGTAGCAAAAAGATAACAAACACCAACTTTCACTGATGGTGATCTACCAACTTTCACTGAAGGTAGAAAGAGAAAATATCATAGCATCTCCGTTCACGGACGATGAACTACCAACGTTCACTGAGGGTAGCAAAATGATAACAAATACCAACTTTCACTGATGGTGATCTACCAAATTTCACTGAAGGTAGAAAGAGAAAATATCATAGCATCGCCGTTCACTGACGATGAACTACCAACGTTCACTGAGGGTATAAAAAATATAACAAACACCAACTTTCACTGATGGTGATCTACCAACTTTCACTGAAGGTAGAAAGAGAAAATATCATATCATCGTCGTTCATTGACGATGAACTACCAACGTTCACTGAGGGTAGCAAAAAGGTAACAAACACCGACGTTCATTGTCGATGTCCTACCAACTTTCACTGAAGGTAGGAAGATAATACATCATAGCATCGCCGTTCACTGATGATGAACTACCAACGTTCACTGAGAGTAGCAAAAAGATAACAAGTTTTTCCCAAAATTCTAGCATTTCACCTAGAATGAGTCTCAACTTCTTCTTTAACCAAGGCACTCCTCCTGGAAAGGATAATATATAAGTTATCTCAAATAAAGAGACTTCCACTTGCAATGATTTCTCAACGAGATGTTTCTGTGATATTGAAAGTCTTGCCATCCGTTGGTGTGATCTGATGACAAACTGCAAACTATTCACTCATAGATGAGATAGCAAAAAGTTACGTTGACTTTTACAGGGAATATCAAGTTGCTCAAATAAAGAGTCCTGCTACTTCTTCTTATCATGGAGGATTGCAAAAAGAAACGACTTTCTAGGGATAGAAATACGGCTTCCTGGGGAAAGAGGTATGACTTCCTAGGGAGATGCCATGATATTATTTTTGAGGAGATAAAGTCTTCTCGTGCAAAATAAATGCACCAACCAAAGATTGGAGTTTTCAGAAATCCAAAGTAAATAATATTTCCGTGGAAACACAGATTTAAACTAGAAATAAACTAGAATGAAACAGTCAACTCGAATACATCCTTTGAGAAATAAACTCAAGAGGGAAAACTAAATCCATCCAAACAAGGAGTTGTACCGGAAGGCTAAAGCAAAAATCTTCCATGAGGGATAACTCAGTGGGGAAAGTGAAAGAATATACGCTTTTCTGCTTAAGGCCAACACTCTATTGAAAAGAGGACAACGTAACTCTACAAAATAGGGTAATAAGTCAACAAAAAATATTAACACATGTCAATGAACAATGATTTGCCAATTTTAGCTATGCATGATGTATGTATGAATATATGAGTGTTATCGTACGTATGTTGACAAAATAGATACACAACATGAGGAACAACCAGGAAAAGCCACCTCAGGCACTAACAACACTCGGATGAACTTCATCCAAGATGATCATTCCAAGAAATGTAAATGTCAGCTGAGGAAACAAAACCTACTGCCTTCTTTAACCTTACTGGGGAGAAACATAATCTGGAGGTAGACAAATCAATGTGATAAAATAGTACAAATACAGGGATATAACATCCTTCTTCAGGCTTCACCGGGGAAACAAGTGTTTTTCAAAAGTAACATTCCTACTGGAGATTGCAAGACCAATCTCAAGTAAAGCAGACTGACACCAAAACATCAAAACAATCACTGGGGAATTTAGGCCTACTTAATTGGCGAGGTTACCACCACATCCACAAAACGTCCTTCACTTAGAGAAACCAGGGACCTGCATTCTTCAAGAGTGGTTATGATACCAACTTCTCTGGAACAAGAACTTCTATTAGGCCAAATGAAAATTCACTGGAGAAAATGCAGATTGAAACTTCACATCATGAAAAATCAGGAAAGAGGAGAAATGAATCCAAGCTTGACCGAGGGTAGCGGAATCATAGACTCAACACGGAGAAAACATCCCGAGTAAACCTTCCCGAGGGGAACAAAAACTTCTCAATACAACTGGAGTTTGTCCATTCCTGGGATCACCATTTTTGTTGTCATTGTTTCATCACAAATCTCAAAGTAAGAGCAGATTGTAAAATATTTTTTTTGAAAAATCGATTTTTTATTTAATATTTTTTTCTTTGAAAGTTATTATCAATAATAAATGGAGTCTTTAAAAGATAAATAAAATAAGAGATACAAAGAATTGTGTAAAAGCTCAAATTTCATTAATAGAATGGTAGTCTACGAATGGTGAGACTCCATAGATGATTACAAAGTTTGGAAAATGGTAATTTATATAATGGGAAACATAAATTGAGATGCAATGACCACTATCCCCTCTAACAACTTTTGAAATCTTGAGCAGCAGCTTCTTTTGAAGTATGGTGAGGATCCGAGAAGATTTTTGCTTCATCGATCAAGTCTTGTCTGACGTAGTTACTTGCCAAGAAAATCCCTAACTTTTGCCTAAGCTGCCCTTGCGGGTTTTCAACTTAGCGGGAAATTTATTCTGTTTAGGTCTCTAATTTTTGCCTAGACCGCCCTTTCGGGTTTTCGGCCTACTGAGAATCTCCTTTTTTTTCCTAATCCTCCCTTTCGGGTTTTCAACTTAGCGAGCTGTTCTTTTATTTCTTTAGGCGAAGTATTTCTTGACTGCATCAGCATTCATGGGACGTGGGAACTCCTCTCCATCCATAGTTTCAAGAATTAATGCACCGCCAGAGAAAGCTTTCTTGACAACATATGGGCCTTCAAAATTGGGAGTCCACTTGTCCCTAGAATCAGCATTGAAAGACATGATCTTCCTGAGCACGAGGTCGCCTTCTCTAAATTCACGAGGTTTAACCTTTTTATCAAAAGCTTTCTTCAATCTTTTCTGATACAACTGCCCATGACATAAAGTTGTCATCCTCTTCTCCTCAATCAAATTCAATTGGTAAAACCTGTTCTAGACCCATTCATCCTCTGTCAAATTGGTTTCCATTATCACACGCAATGAGGAAATCTCTACCTCGACTACGAGTACAACTTCAATCCCATACACTAGGGAGAACGGGGTGGCTCCTGTTGAAGTGCGGACAAATGTTCGATATCCATGTAGAGCAAAAGGGAGCATTTCATGCCAATCCTTATGAGTAACAACCATTTTCTGGATAATTCTCTTGATATTCTTATTAGCATCTTCAACAACACCATTCATCTTTGGACTGTATGGAGATGAATTATGATGGACAATCTTGAATTCTTCACACAGTTCTGTCATCATCTTGTTGTTCAAATTCGAGCCATTGTCAGTGATGATTCTTCTCGGCACACCATACCGACATATAAGTTTATTCTTAATGAAGCGCACAACCACCTTCTTAGTAACATTGGCATATGAAGCAGCCTCCACCCATTTGGTGAAGTAGTCAATTGCTACCAAGATAAAACAGTGTCCATTCGAAGCATTGGGTTTTATCATCCCAATCATGCCAATACCCCACATAGAGAAAGGCCACGGGAAGGAAATCACATTGAGAAGCGTCGGAGGCACATGGACCTTGTCTACATAAATCTGGCATTTATGGCACTTCTTTACAAATTTGTAATAGTCAGATTCCATTGTCAGCCAATAACAACCTGCCCTTAGCATCTTTTTAGCCATCGAATGTCCATTGGCATGAGTGCCAAATGAACCTCATGAATCTCATGTATCAATATGTCTGCTTCGTGTCTATCCACGCATATGAGCAAGACCATGTCATAATTTCTCTTGTATAACACATTTTCACTGAGGAAGAAACTGCCTGCCAATCTTCTCAATGTCTTTCTATCTTTCTTCGACACACCAATCGGGTATTCCTGAGTCTGAAGAAAATGCTTGATATCATAATACCAAGGTTTTTCATCGGCTACCTCCTCTTCTTTAAACACATGAGCGGGCCTATCCAATCGTCGAACAATAATTCGGGGTATATCATTCAAATTATTCACTTGGTACATAGAATCCAGAGTTGCCAGAGCAACCGCCATTTGATTTTCATCTCTAGGGATGTGATGGAATTCAACTTTATTAAAGAAGGGTAACAATCTTCTAGCATAATCTTTGTAAGGGATCAAGTTGGGGTGACGAGTATCCCATTCTCCTTTAATCTGATTTATTACAAAGCTGAATCACCATACACATCTAGAATTTTAATTCTGAGATCAATAGCTTCTTCGAGACCCATGATGCAAGCCTCGTATTCTGCCATATTGTTAGTATAATAGAACGTTACCGTTGCAGTAAAAGGAATGTGCGATCCATGAGGAGTGACAATCACATCACCAATTCCTTTACCATAAGCACTCACAGCTCCATCAAATGTCATACTCCAACGAGATTCAGGGTCAGGACCTTCCTCAGGCAATGGTTCATCACAATCCTTCACTTTCAGGAACATCACATCCTCATCGGGGAATTCATATTCTACAGACTGGTGAACCTCCACTGGTTGGTGAGCAAGATAATCTACCAACACACTACTTTTAATATCCTTTTGAGTGCAGTATTTGATATCATATTCAGATAACAACATCTGCCAGTGGGCAATTCTCCCAGTAAGAGCAGGCTTTTCAAAAATGTACTTGATTGGATCCATTTTGGAGATTAACCAAGTAGTGTGATTCAACATATACTGCCGCAAACGCTTTGCCACCCAGGCCAAAGCACAACATGTCTTTTCTAGCATGGAATACCACGACTCACAATCAGTGAATTTTTTACTGAGATGATAAATGGCGAACTCCTTCTTCCCTATTTCATCCCGTTGTCCCAGAATACAACCCATGGATTTATCTAACACCGTCAGATACATAATCAACGGTCTTCCTTCTACAGGAAGGAGAAAGATAGGAGGTTCAAGCAGATATTCTTTAATACTTTCAAATTCCCTTTGGAAGTCATCCGTCCACACACAACCTTGATCTTTCTTTAACAACTTAAAGATTGGTTCACATGTTGCAGTCATGTGGGAAATGAATCTAGAAATATAATTCAAACGCCGAGGAAACTTCTGACTTGCGTTTCAGTTATTTGTGCTGGAATTTCTTGAATTGCTTTGACTTTATCAGGGTCAACTTCAATTCCTTTTTGGCTAACAATGAAACCCAACAATTTCCCTGATCGAACACCGAAGGTGAATTTATTTGGATTCAAGCGGAGACGATACTTCCTCAAGCGCTGAAACAACCTCAACAAATCTTCTATATGCCCTTCTTCAGTCTAGGATTTGGCGATCATATCATCAACATATACTTCAATTTCCTTGTGCATCAGATCATGGAATATGGTTGTCATAGCCCTCTGGTATGTTGCACCAGCGTTCTTCAACCCAAAGGGCATCACTCTGTAACAGAATGTTCCCCAGGGTGTGATAAACATTGTTTTTTCCATGTCCTCTGGAGCCATTCTTATTTGATTATACCCGGAAAATTCGTCCATGAACGAGAATACTTTGAATTTTGCTGTGCTATCCACTAACATGTCAATGTGTGGTAATGGAAAATAATCTTTTGGACTAGCTTTATTTAGATCTCTAAATCTACGCACATGCGGACTTTTCCGTCTTTTTTTGGTACTGGGACAATATTGGCAATCCATTGAGGATACACTGACGTCACAAGAAAACCAACATTAATCTACTTTAGAACATCCTCTTTAATTTTTACTGCCATATCTGGGTGAGTTCTTCTCAACTTCTATTTGATTGGCGGACATTCTGGCTTCAACAGAAAACAGTGCTCTATGATATCTGTATCTAGACCAGGAATATCTTGGTAAGACCAAGAAAAAATATCCCCATACTCTTTCAACAGCTCAATCAACCTGCTCTTCACATCATGATGCAACAATGCTCCAATCTTGACTTCCTTTGGATCTTCTCCTGAACCTAAATTGATCACTTCCAATGGCTCATTATATGGCTGAATGGTATTTTCCTAGTACTCCAGCAACCATGATACCTCTTCTGGAATCTCATCATAATCTTCTTCTTCAGCCCCATACACAGGACATTCAAATTTGGGAGAGGGTGCAGGGTCATTGTATTCAACGGTTTTTTAATTAATCTGCACATATGATTTGTGATTGCATTTAGAAACTGACACATACAACAAGTGATCATGTAGATTGAATTTCATTTATTATTTATTTGAAAGGTTTTTTTTTCTGATTACCATTTTCAAAGAAAAAGCAGAAAATAAAGACATAATTCGGGAAGCAAAGACAACTTTTATTATTGATTTTAAAAGTCACAGCAAACAGATAAGCCCTACAACATTAATACTTCCAACTTGGGCAGAGTAAAAGCTTTTTAAAAAAGATTAACAAATCAAATTACTTTGAAACATGTATGCAAGAGGGAACATTAATGGTGATCCAGTTCTGAACCCTGACTTTGTGCGTCACATAATTCGGTATTTCCTGCTCTGCTTCATCTTCCACAATGGCGTTAATCATGGAAACAGTCGGATGAAGATAGCCCCCGCTACGAAAAATGTCTTGATACCTTCCTGCATCAGAATTCGGCTTCACGCCCTTACCTTTGTCATTCTTCAAAGAGAACCCCAAGCAAGTTCTGTTCTTATTCCCAGGTGGATCCATAATTCGTCCCCAAACTTTATTGTGACCATTACGCACAACCTGCTGCGCATCCTTCAGCAAAACCATGGAATTCCAATTTCCTCTTACGTTGTTAATGGATAAGGCTTGGAACTGGGTTCCAACAGCAGTTTCATCCGCTTCTACCATGCTAAAAAAGGACAAATGAGATATCAACAAAGCTTGTTCCCCATTTAGGATCACTACTTTCCCTTCACGTACAAACTTTAGCTTTTGGTGTAAAGTTAAAGTGACAGCCCCTGCCTTATGTATCCACGGCCGTCCTAGCAAACAACTATACGCGGGAACAATTTCCATGACCTGGAAAGTTATCTGAAACAAATGTGGTCCTATATGAATAGGCAAGTCTACTTCACCGATGACAGATTTCCTTGACCCATCAAACGCTTTCACAATGACACAACTAGGGTGCATAGGCGTTCCTTGATATTTCAACTTCATAAGAGTACTCCTCGGTATAACATTCAACGCGAATCCATTATCAATCAGCACATTGGATAGTGAATCGTTCTTGCAGTTCATAGAGATGTGGAGGGCCAGGTTGTGATTCCTCCCTTCATCTGGTAATTCATCATTGTAGAAACTCAAGTTATTACATGAAGTAATGTTTCCTATTACGCTGCTGAATTGATCTATTGGCATATCACTCTCCACAAAAGCTTGGTCTAGTACCCTCATCAAGGATTCTCTATGAGCAGAAGAGTTCATCAATAAAGCTAAGATAGATATATTTGAAGGAGTCTGCAGTAGCTGATCTACAATTCTGTAGTCGCTCATCTTAATTATCTTCAAAATATCATCCACTTATTTCTCTAACGTAGCTCCACTAGTCTCACCTGTAGCCTTCTTAGGTTCATCATCCTCAGTAATTTTCTTTCAAGTAGCAACATCTCTTCGGACAACTGGTGCAAACACACGACCGTTACGGCTCACCCTGCTATTTTCAGCTATATTTTTAATATCAGGCATTGGCTTGATGAGAACTTCCACTCCATGCTCTAAGATTGTAGTGTTGTATTTGTAAGGCACATCCTTATCTGACTTGTAGGGGATAGGACTCGGCAAACTAATCACCAATGGGGTAACAACTGGCTTGCTATGATACTAAACTTAAAAATGGGAGGGTGCACCAAAACAAGGCACAATGACGTTTAACCCTTCTTCAATACAATCATTCATTAATAAATCATTTATGGAAAACAAATCTCCGTCTGAAGAGAAATACTCATCCGCGGAGGCATACTCTTCATCTGACTCTTCTTCAGTCAAACAAACCTCAACCATATCAACTTCATGGTAATCATCCCTCTGACTTGTAATCTTGATGGTTCCATTGTATAACAATAACTAAACACCTTTCCTCACAATAGAGCATCCCCAGGAGTCCCGACAGCAAACTCAGCAAGATCCATATTGGTGTTCCACCTGACCAGTCGTATGGAAGAAGGTATCATGCAACTGCACGAGGTCCTCATTCATATAATCTACATCAAAAATTATGAATTCACCGGGACATCTAGAAACCATATTCACTTCCTCTTCATACTCTGCCCTAGGCCTGATTATATGGATTAGGCCCTCATATATCATCTCCTGTAAATCAGCCATTATCTTATCACAACCCTATATGTCTGTACTGTAAGTAGCACAACCGGCATGGTCATGCGTATAGTAGCTAAATTCACAGAGGTCTGCATGCATTTTCACCAAATCTCCTCTAACCTGATTAACATCAAAAATCCAGAAGTCGCTTGGACAACCGACCACCATATTCACAGCATTTACTCCCCCGTGCTTGGGTAGAGGATTATCTTTCACATTAGGTCCCACGTCCTTGAAAGATAAAACACCCTACTTTACCTATTTTTGTACCTCAGTCTTCAAAGGATAACAATTCTCAACATTATTCCCTGGTGCTCCCTGATGAAAAGCACATGTTTGGTCTGCCTTGTAATACCAAGGCAATGGTGACGGTATGGCGGGAGGTGGTCGGGTTTGAACCAACTTATTCTGAATCAATTCCAGTAGTAACTCTGTATAACTAATGATAATAGGGTCATAACTCTCCCTTCTATGATTATACCCTTGATTCCCCTGCTGGGACGGTCTCTGATAAGCAACGGTAGTTGGAGCGACATTCATAACGAGAGTAACTAATGCGACTTGCTGATGACGCTGATAATTCCTTCTAGGAGTGTTTACCCTCCTCTCTTGTATAACAGAATTTGCATATCCTTCTCTCTTCTTGGTAAACCCAAAGATGGATTCTTCACACCTTCGGATCCTTCACTCTTTGTCAAACGGCCTTCTCTTACAACCTCTTCTAAGCGGATACCCTTTCCTACCATTTCAGTAAAGTCACTTAGCACACTTGCTACCATCCTCTCGTAGTAGAAAGCACCCAGCGTCTTCAAGAAAATCTTAGTCATTTCTTTCTCTTCCATGGGAGGAATCACCTGGGCGGCTACCTCACGCTATCTCTGCGCATATTATTTGAATCATTCCCTATCTTTCTGAACCATGGCCCTGAGTTGATCACAGTCAGACGCCATGTCCATGTTGTACTTGTATTGTTTGATGAATGCTTCTCATAAATCATTAAAAGTATGGATATTGGCGCTGTCCAAACTCAGATACCACTTAAGCACAGCACCGGTCAAATTATCCTGAAAAAAGTGAATCAGCAGATGCTGATCATTAGTATGGTTAGACATTATCCTCATGTACATCACTAGATGATCACGAGGGCAAGTGTTTCCCTTATACTTCTCAAACTCCGAGACCTTAAACTTAGAAGGTATCTTAACATTCGGGACCAAGCATAACTCATTCACATTCTGCCCAAATAGCTCTTTTCCCCTGAGGGCCTTCATCTGTCTTTGCATCTTATCAAACTGCTCTTGAAAATCATCCATTCTATCATAAAGACCCAAGTCTTCACTTGGTGGAGGGAAAGGACGACACACATCATCATTAAAAAACGAAACCATATTCACTGAAGGAGGTGCAGAAGGAACAACATGCACCACAGGAGGTGCCGTAGTAACAATAGTCTGAACCACTCGAGCATCTTAAGGGCCAAGATTGAAACCTTCAGGTGCAAAATTCTCTGGCATTCCCCATGGATAACCTTGAGGCATGCGATTCTGAACAACAGACAGAGTAGCAGATACGGGAACAGTCGGAGCTTCAGTAGTTTCCCTAGTTGGTTGAGGTTGAACATTTGATGGCCGATTCTGAGCAGCCACTAGAGCTTCCATCAGAGTAGTCAAATTGGCCATGCCGGCCCTCAAAGCTGAAATTTCCATGTGCAACTCGCGATTCTCTTGTTCTAAGTTGTACATCTTCTTTCTGAAATTAGCCCGAGTGTTGTAGTGGTGAGTCAGCATGCTATTGAAGTAAAGAAGCTTGGTAAGACACCTGGATATGCATAACAAATGCAAGAAATATGTGCAATATGATGCATGATATACAATGCACATGATTATTTTTACTTTGTTTATTTAATATTTCAAGGGATTTATAGATTTATAGACATATTGCAAACATCAAAGTAATAACGCATTTGAAATACTAAAAATTTTATTATAATAACTCCAAAATGAATTACAAGTTTCAATGATCCCAAGTACAAGATGAAAATAAAATCAAAAACCCTGAGAAATAGAACTGATGGAGATCACTCTATATGTTGGCGCTTCCCCGTGAGCCTGGCAATCTGAGCCTTCAACCTCTGGTTTTCTTCCGCGTATTTGGTGGCAACCTCCTTCCAATTACCTGAAACAGGAAGTGAGTAATCAACACCTGATTGATGCTTAGGAGAAAATAAATCTCCTTGCCTCTCCATAGACTCTACCGCTCGACTCTCAAGGATCTCAATCAGGTCGTCTTTCTCCTTTAAGTCTGCTCTATAGGATTTCTCTAAAGTTTGGAACTTGTTCTTCCAAGCATCCTTTTCATGTTGCATCCTGACCAAAGCAAGTTGCAGCTCTTCTAGATCATCTAATAAGGGGGGTGGTTTTCACAAATAGATCAGGCATGGGTGTCTCCCGGGTATACGGCATCTTTAACTGAATAACTCTCGATCAGGCCCACTGAAGATATGGCTCCAAAGAAACACCACCCCTAGGTCCCAAATCCTTCCTACTCTTCTTATGAATATGTCTCCAGGCCTTCGCAATCTGCTCCCTAGATTCCCCATGGTCTTCTCCTTCCTTCATAAAGAAACTACTCAAATGAATACTATTTGGTTTATCCCTCATCGGATAACCAAGCTGTCGCCGTGCAAGAACATGGTTATAGTTAATTCCTCCCTTTGTACCAAGAAGAGGTACATTGGGGAAACTACCACAACTATCAATAATCTCTGTATCCTGGTAAGCTCGATGATACCAATCAATGCCCGAGTGAGTAAGTTCCATGATCTTAGGAGCCCAACGGGGTTCCTTCTTGACATCCCCAAAAGCATCAGACTTAGGCATATGAGATATAAACCTCCGGTACAACAGAGGCGTGCAACAGATAATCATCCCCCCATGATAAGAATTTTGAAGATGAATAGAGTAATAAGCATCACCCAAAAATGTAGTAACTACGTTTCCCATCATGAAGTTCTTGATAGCATTAATGTCAACAAACTTGTCCACATTAGGAAATAAGAACAACCCGTAAGCAAGTAGAGAAAATATGGCCTAAAAAACAATTGTACTCTTCATTTTGGCAAAGTAACGAGCTTTCTCCAGTAAGAACTGAGCTGGTAATCCTCTAATTCCTCCTTTAGTAGTCATATGGGTTTCCACCTCAAATTTCCCCAGATGAATCAAAGCAGCAATCTCATGTGGTTTTGGCTTACCCTCCAAACCTGTAAAAGGAACACGATCGGTAACAGGTAAATCCAATAGATAAGAATACTCCTCCAGTGTAGGCATCAACTGATAGTCGGGAAAATTAAAGCAATGATACATCATATCATAGAACTGGACCAAGGTCGAGAGAATACCCTCCTTCATCTTCAGCTTCATGAGAGGAATAATGGATCCATACTTCTTCCGAAAGTCTGCAGAACACTCAATCTCGGGAATTAGACTGATCAACTCATCTATCTTGGGATCCTTGAAACTCTATTTCCCGGTCTTTCTCTTTCCAGAATCCATGGTTAGAAAGTACTTGAGATATTCACAAATGGTCAACCTTTAAATCCATTGAAATATGGTTTCTTCAAAGATGCTTATGAGTGCATGGATGCATGATGCAACAATCACACATATAGGGTTCATAGGTTCAATGTCACGAGCATGAGGTCGAAGGCACTACCCATAAGGTATTGGTCTAAAATTTATCACCTGCCGAACAAGGTTCTAGAGGTTCCCAGAGTCTACATCCTTTCTTCGGATATTACCAACTTCCCGATTAACTCGGTAATTAGTAATATTCTCAAGAAAGACTCGTCCGAGCGTAGTATCGTATGACAACTATTTCCAGATTACTCCGTCATAGCTTCCGCACTACACCTAAAAGGCCAAGATGGGTTTGTTATTCTAAGGTCCTCAGTTTCAGCAGGTTCCCAGGTCGAAAGCAGTACGTCTTCTCAATTACTCGGTAAACAACACTACAGTCAAAGGGGCCTCCACTGAGTGGGGGATCTCATGCCTCCTTTTTTGGGATTACTCCCTCAAAGTTAACATGACTATACCGGCCATCCTATCTTAAATTTTGCCTAATTCCGGGTATAGGACTTATAAGTAATCACCAAGCACCCTGAACACAAGGAAAATCCAGACAAACATATATACAACATATAACACAAAAAACAGTAATAACACATATACAGATATAAACAAAGATAGGCTTAACCCACTTAGGGATGGACCAGCAAGAGGTCAATCTTTCCCCAGTGAAGTCACCATTTTTCTGTAGCGGTAGAAATGTTTAAGACTAAGCCATTGGATTGACTAGACTTTATACAAATCAAAATAAAAATCGCCATCACGATTTATTGTTTCCAAAGGAATGGGAAAAGAGCGAATAACCCAAAAAGAAGGGGAAAGATACAAGGTAAGGGGGTTGGTTATACAAAGGGAAGGTATTAGCACCCTAAACATCTATGGTGCTCCGCAGGATCCTCTTTGTAAAATTTGTATATTTTGGGTATAAAAAATGTTGTATATAAAAATGGATGGTGGAGGTGAGGAAAGAAATATATTTATTTTATAATTTTTGCACCCGCCGCGGTTGTGAACCTTTAGTGCATATATACCACCTTTTCATGCAATAGTGGATCAGGGTACACGTAGTTCCTATTTTAAAAATAAATTTAAGACACAAATGTGTTGGTTGATTTTATGAGATAAAACATCATCGTCGTTGTCTGTGTGGAAAACATACCTACTACCCACAATTATGAGAATGGAGAATTTGCATCATCTCAAAGTGGGGAATATGTCTTGGATTTTAAAATAAAAAATGCCTCACTCAACACCCAAGTGGAAAATATCTCTCTTCACTACATATTGTAGAAGTATAGCTGTTTGCATCACTACAAGGATTGACAAGAGTTCAATCTTTTGAGAAAAGTTTAAAGATAAAAGCCAAAGTCGAAAAATGGTTCGAAATGAGATTGATTGACTTTTAGTCTTCTCACAAAAAAAAAAGTCAAGGTATTATTAAGTTTATTAGAGTTTATTTATGAAAATATTTTGAAAATGCATGGAGATAAGTCCAAGTTTATTGCGAAAGTGGTTCATGTTTAAAAACAAGAAGAGTTTTCAAAAGGGGGGAAGAAGATTTTTTGAAATTAAAGAAGATGGGAGGAGAAGAAGGGACTATCCTAAAGCATAAGGTAAAAGCTAGGGACGAGAACCATCTAACCAACAAGAAGCCAATACTTAACATTATTAGGCAAGATAGAATTCCCATTCCTTGGATTGAAACCAATCAAGAAAAAAAATACTAGACCTCTTGAAATAACCAAACTTCAAGTGTATTGAGTCTTCATAAAAATTGGGCAGAGTAACGGCTGTATACGGGTGAATTCCAAATTACAAATAAAGGGTGTAATCACAAAAACCTGCACACAAAAACAAACAAGAAACCCAATGTCTTGAGGTAAACCTCAAGAACTCCAGACAAAATAATCAGATAAGATCACAAGGTCTCCAAGATAGGCCAAGGTTTCTAATCCTAAGTCCAAGAAAAGTCTCATGCTCCATAATGCCAAGGATAGTAACCAAATAGTCCAAGTACCATTAAAGATTTTTAGGGTTTATAATGATTATTAAGTATCTTAAGAAAGGAAAAGAAAATCTCAAGTGAGAAAAGTAAAAATGGCAAGAAAGTAAATGCTCAAATGAGCAAAGATGAAAATGGCATGAAATGTAAATGCTAAAAGTAAATGGTACGTAAAGCATAAAAAGAATAAAAGCATAAAGTAAGACAAGTCAATAATTAGTGGTTAGTTGGATGACCATCTTGAAGCTTGCATTTAGAACTCATTAGAGGATTGGTAGAACCAAAGCCTCCACACAACAAGTTGCATTTGCTTTTTGTCAAGTATATCATCCATTTGGAATTCTCACAAGTACCATTTAATGATCAACGTTGTTTAAGTGATCTGCATTGACCAAAGGTGTTTTAGATCCATTAGGGGATTGGTAGAACCAAAGCCTCCACATAATGAATCTCAAAGTTATTGGATCAAAGAGATCAAATTAACATACTTGGGCTTGCAATCATAAGTTTGGGCTATGAATGATCATGTATTCGAATCGGGACAAAATTTAGCGCTATGTTAAGCAATCATAAGTGGACTTATATAGAAGTCGCACCTATTTTGAGGCCGGTCAATAGCAATCTATGCACCATTTTTTTGAGACATGATATAGAGATCATGCTCTAACAAAATTTAGTGCAATAAGAAAGGGATGAGATGAAGAGGGATAGGGAAAAAAAAACCACATTTTAATTAAATTTTAAATCAAACTATTATTAAAATCATCCATCCATTTTTGTGGAGTTAAACTCAACACCATAGATCCAATGATGTTAATAAAATTCATGATCCAAAATCTAACCCAAGATCAACCAGAAAATAGTCACAAAATAATATCACATTTTAATGTACACAAAAGGGTTTAAAATAATGTTTAAAAATAGAAAATAAAGAGAAAAATATCAACTATGTTCAAATTAATCAAGAAATAAAAAGTAAGACCATATAAAAATCAATAAAGGCTCAAATAATTTTACAATTTTTTTGGTAATTTTTTAAAGTCATAAACTATTTTTAAAATTAAAATAAATGGGTAAAATAAACAAAAAATGATAAAAAATAGTAAAGTCAGAAACAAAAATAAAATAAGGTCACCAATATTTGTCACAATATCATTGGATCATTCCATAATTTTTTCAGAATTTAAAAATGTGTAAAAGTATTTTTAAACATTTAAAACAAATCAAATAAAGTGTAAATTTATAAAAAAAATACCAAAACACCAAATTAAATTGTGAAAAAATAAAAATTAGAAAGAGAATAATCAAAAATATTTTTCATAATATTTTCAGATTTTTTGGACTGAAAATGAATTTTCTATGATATTTTGAAATTTAAAACAATTAAAATATAAAAATCAGAAAAAGAAAATAAAAGTAAAATATGTGGACCATTGGATGAGAGTCAAAATGCGTATGTAATCAAATCCAAGAGATCTGGCGCACTGAGCATATCATGGTCATTAGTGAATAATGTATAAAATCATTAATTAAATCAGATTTTGAAAAAAACATATGGCGCGCCTTCATTGGTTGGAAGATGACACGTTATTCATCTTCAACCTCCAGCCATCACGAATTGCAGGTCTCTCAAATTGTAAAATCATAACCTCAGGCCTATGCCATTCACTTTGTCTCTTTAAGACGAAGACAACTACACCCTCGCGCCAAATTTATATAAATTGTAGCTCAAGCAATTTGGAAGGAAAGTTTTGAAAAGGGATTTGAAATTTCATGGTCAAAACGTGTTTCCAGTAAAAGGTAAGTGTTTTGACTAGAACCAGGGAAATGAGAGCAAGACAATGATATCAGAGTTTTGAAGAACTGATGAAGGAATCTACCTATTGAAGTTGAGTTGCAGAGCTCTGAAACTGGACTTCTATGGAGCAGTATAGGGCACGATTCTTGAATGTAATTATGTGGTTAGCTTCAAGGAAGATCAAGGAAGGTGAATTGATGGAAAAATTGGATTGAAAAAGGCTCGAGAATGAATGGGATAGTTCATGCATTTATAGGAAAGCAAATGTGATCAAAAGGAAGAGTGAATGATGTGTTTTGAAGGGAATTCATGCAAACTTGATGCACGAGTGAAGTGTGATCCAAACTTCACCAAAAATCATCCAATTCTTGCGTTTTGATGCACTAATCCACTTGGAAAAGTTTACTAATCATGTTTAGACCCAAAACGCGTGCTAATTTGAGGTTTAGAGGTTGTAACATGAAATTCAAATTCTGACTTGCAATGAAACTTCAATTCCAAGTTACCACTTTTGAAAAAATGGCATTCTCATCTCAAGGGGTCTTAAGGAATGATTCTTGATGATTTAAAAAGATGAGGTTACAAGCTTTGCAATGGAAAATTAATGGAGTAAAATGGATGTTTGAGCTGAAAGTTGTATTGAGTCAAAGTTGAAGAAAAAGGGTTGACTTTCCATACTTAGAAATATTCCAAATTCTTCTTCAAAAATAACTTATAATGTCTTGCATTCAAACATGGATTTCCACTTGGAATTTTCTCTTGACCAAAAAAAATAGCATGAAGTAGATCTCTGGAATGACATTTTGAAGCTTGAATCATTCAAAATGTCCAAAATTTGAGAGAGTTATAAATTGTTGAAGTTGGAAAAAAAATCATGAAATGACCTATAATCTTTTGCATTTTTAAGGAAACTTCCATCCATTTTCTCACTTTTCACATAAAAGAAGGTATAAAGTTCACACTTCCAAGATCATTATGGAAAAAGAATATGCTTAAGGTGATAAACATTGACCATGTTATGGCCATTTGAATTCACATATGGAAAATTGGGGATTCATCTGAAGGACTTGTAATCTTTCTTCATCATCAAGTCTCTTCCTCATGAAAACTCCTTGGAAATTTTGAACTGATTTGTTGATAAACCTTTGAAGAGAAGGTTGTCTTTGGAATCACTCAAAAATAACAAAAGATGAGCAAGATATATTCCTTTAAAGTTCAAAACCCTAGCTCCTTAGATAAAGAGAATGCTTTGAGGAACTTTGAAAAGCTTGAACAAACTTCTTGTACCAACATTCTTGCTTTGTGAATAGAAGTTGTTGAGGATGATAATGAGAACTCTTAGCCACTAAAACCACTTCCATATCTTGAAATTTGAGAGAAATATGCTCTTGTGACCAATAGGAACAAGGCCTTGTCCAAACATGACAACTTCTTCAATCAACCCCTTGTACTTTTTAGTCAAATCTAGTAACCTTGGAATGTGATGAACCAAATCAAACTTTCCATGCCAATTCTTCCAAAACCAATCCAATAATGAGGTTTTAACTTCTCAAGATTTATTGACTAGGGCATGGAAATAAACTCATGAACCCATGGGGTAACTTGTTAAATCTCATTGCCTTTACCTACATGGATAACAAGCAAGACAACCCATCATTGCATTTTATTAGTTAAAAGAAGAAATCAAGACAAAAACAATATTCATGATCACAAAAGAACATAAGTCAAGGTGCTTGGTTATTCCTCAAAAAGGGAAAAGCTAAATATAGGGAGGGGAACCAAGTATCCTAGTGTGATCTTGTTGTGAATGAGTCAACATGGTATGATGAAGGGATCTTAGGGGCAAAAATTGGGGTACAACAACACCAACGCGGGAAAATTTGGAGAATGACACTATGTTTTTGTAAGGTGAAGTGACTCTATTTAGTCCTAAAAGCTTGATGTCTTGATCGAGTTTGTAAGGATAATCCAGGTCAGTTGGAGGAGTTTCTTCAAGAGGGAAGATGATTGGAAGTTTAAAGAGGATAAGTTTTATTCTAAGATGATTAGCAAAGAGAAAACTCAAAGTGAAAAAAGGCTATTTTTATCAAGAGGCAAGTTGAGTCAAGGATGTCAATTATAATGTTTCAACATTGTGCTAGACATCAGTATACCCGTGCTATGGCAAATACTGGAACTGAAGATGTATCTTCTATGAAAGTGATATTTTATCAGGTTCTTTTTGCTTGACTTCCTCAAAGGTTAATTTCGGCATTGGTTAACCAAGTAGGGGTTAATACTCAGAGAAGGTGATTATTGCCTTATCTATCATACCTTTCATAGGTCTCCAACTAAGATGATTGGTATTTTGACACTAAGTGTTCCAGACAGTTAATTACTGTAATAGTGTTCCTGGTGATTTTTTTAAGTCTCATTCTAATCAAATGCCACTTTGTTAATGATGCTAAAAAGGAAGTTTAAGAAAATTGGATAATTAAAGAATTCAGGATGGATTCTCAATGTTTTGGTAATTGGTTTTCTTCTTACTCAAGGACTGTTGATTATTGTAATAAACACAAGTTATTTGTTGATCAAGGTCTGAAGATATATGTCATCAAGGATGAATTTTCTGTCACTAATGAGGTGTATGAAGTTCCTCTAAGGATTTTAGAACAATTTCTATTTTTGAATTTCACAAGTATTTAGCTATTTATCCTTTTACTTGGTGTTCAAGAAATAAGAAGTCAAGTTGTCACACCAGAAGGTTCAACATTAGACAGTTGCAAAAGCTCTAGAACTTGTTCTATGGATCTATTTGGTTCAATGCATAATGACGGTCCTAGTGGATAGAAAGATATATATGATTTTATTTTGTGTAAATCTATTGTCTATGAAGTCTTCAAAGGGTCTTATCTACTCCTTTAATGAGAACAAGGTATGTTTCTGAGTTACTCTATTGAGAGAAGTACTATTGGTGATGTTTTTAGGACCGAAATTAGTGATGTGTTCATTGGAACAAACTGATGTTCAACCAGATGTTGGAACATCATTTCAGCAGCTTGATATTCTAGACATTGAAGAAGATTTCAAAAGGATAGCTGGCACTGAATAAGAAAGTTCTCACAAAAAAATTGTTAACGAGGAAGCTCCTTATTTAGAGGTTATTTTAGCCTATGATCATTAGTTGTTTCAAAAATGAAATAGATAATGATGGTGATGCTTGGAGTAAAAAACTTGTCCAAGTATGAAAAAGATTCTATCATTGGGGGATATTCTGATCTCTGAGATTAGAATTAATTGAGTCCTAGTATGTCTTGTAGATTAGGTACATTGTTGAAGAAAGATGTTTTCTATATTGGGTTGGTTACTAAAAGGATACAATGTCTAACTGGATGTCATGACATTGTAGTGTAACACTCTACTGCAATTAAGGTACAAGGATTTTATTCTGCTTGCAAAACAAATTCATTGGAACTTTCATAATTATGTCAGGGATCTTGCTACAGAATATTGGCACTCACAAGCATGGTTTGGCTAAGGAGCTTTGGGAAGGATTTTATCATAACTCGAGGTACAAGTTATTATGAGTATACAAAGGGTACTTTTGGAATTGCACTGTGGGAGAATTTTTGGTAGTAACTATTTTGTTGGTGTTTCCAACTATGTTCCTTCTTGTGTTGTGTGCAATCTCAGAAGAATCATTTTCAATGGCATGGAGAATTTCATTTCAAATGTTGTAACATTTTCAGCAGTCAAAGTTTTGAAAAGAGAAAAGTTTGAACAAGGGTGTGTCTCTCTCTTATTTAGTGGTACACTGTTACTAAAGAAGATTTTATCTCCTTCCAATAATGCTTTCATTGACTGATTTTTCATTACAAGCAACGTTTCCGTTAAAATTAAAGTAACTCACCTTGTGTGTATATGCTTTACTTCGTCACCTTTCTCATATACTGTGTTTCAACATGAGTAAATCTTCCAAAGATACTGGTGCCAAGAAGATTCATTTGTTGGAATCCAATAAAGATAAGGGCAGTAATCCAAAGAAGGTTGGGTTCAACATTGAAACAAATGTTGGAACATCATCTAGAGCATCCTAGACAGGTAGAACATCTGTGACAGAGATCAAATCCTTAAGGAAGAATCAGATTCACATGCATGATTCAGATTCAAATGTTGATGAAGACTGGGTCTATTTCATTGACTCATTATGGAGAATTTTATAGCTAGTAACTGCTATATATATATGTGTGTATATGCTTGTGTGTCTGTTGAGTTTGTTTTTTTGGAGAAAGTTAGAGTTACTTGTGTTCTTTTTTCATTGAGTCAGTCCAATTTGGGGGAGTCTTTTTCCCCTAAGTCAGTTTGATGCTTCTAGTCCTACATCAAGTTATTGAGTCCATTTCTTTTGGGTTTTTCTTCTATCTTGAATCAATTCTTTCCTATTTTGATTCTTTTTGTTTTGTTTTTTTGTCAAATTCTTTTCAACCTATTTTTATCAATTTTTGGCTCAAAAGGGGGAGAAAAAAAGTAGTAGATCTAGGTCTAATTCAAGTATTGTTGATTATTATATGCAACATTTTAGGGGGGAATGATTTTCTGTCATATGAGTCTTGAGACTGTTCTTGCAGTTGGTTTGTAAGGATGTTTCATAGGATGTTCTAACATTCTATACGAGTCTGTGTAGTCTGTGTCTTCTTTGTTATGAGTCTTTCTATTGTGTCTTATGGTCTGAGTTATGAGCATGGTTGTGTCATATGCTCTTAGTTATCCAGAGTTGAGGTTTGTTCCTGTCATTCTACACCTAGGAAGTGTTAGAACAAAGTTTGAATCTACTACCCTACATTTAAGTTTTGATAATAACAAAGTGAAAAGATATATTATTTATGATATTCATATATGAACTATCTTCTGCCTAAAATTATTATGTTCTGACTTGCAGATACTCTGATTGATAAGCAAGATCACATCTAATCAGCATCAGAATTTGGTTCTTGACACCAGCATCAGAAGTTGCCATATCAGAATGTCAGAATCAGATGATCAACTCACGTACATGCTGAAGCCTGATGAACAAGACTGCACTCAACACTCTGATAAAGAATCACAACAGTTCATCAGCAGCGAAGCAGAGTCAGAATGAGCCAAGCCAGAACTTGTATTAAGTAAGCAACGGTACTGTGCATTGAAAGCAAATTAATTCCAACGGCCTCATTCCAGACAAGATCTGCTCGATAAGGAAAGTTTGTTATTAGCATTGAATCAAGAATATTGCATCCAACGTTCATCATCTCAGTGCTATATAAACAAGACTTTGAAGATTGAAATGGCTAATGCTCTCCAAATCTCTACACGCACAAAAGCTAATCATAATCTTCTTTCTCTCAGTTTTGCTAAACCACACATTCTAATATTCTATCATTGTTTAGCAATCTAGTTTCTAAGCTTCAATTTGTGTATACATCACAGTTGTGATACAGTTTTGTAGAAAACATTCACACACTTAGTTTTATCTCTTTGTAAGAAAGTGTTACCTTGACAAACCGGGTTGTGGTTTGGATCAAGAAGGCTTTAGCAGTTGTTAAAGCAGTATGTAATATTCAGTTGAATATAGTGGATTAAGACCTCGTTGGAGAGAGGTGAAATCACCTTGACGGGTGGACTGGAGTAGTTTGAGATCAAACGAACCTGGATAAAAATATCTTGTTCATTGCATTAGATTTCAGTTTTACAATTCAACCCCCCCTTCTTGTGTTTTTCACCACTTCAATTGGCATCAGAGCGCCTGGTTCTGAGCTAAAACACTTAACCGTGTCAGTACAAGATCCAGCGTCAGAAAAACACAATGGCAGGAAATAATTCTCACATCAGCAATGACAACAATGAGGACAGAGACAGATTCAGTGGCAAACCTCCAGTCTTTGATGGAGAAAACTTTGATTACTGGAAAGACAGAATTGAAAGCTTCTTTCTGGCACATGATGCTGATCTGTGGGATATGGTGACAGATGGATACACGCACCCTGTGAATGCTAGTGGTCAGAAGATTGATAGAAAAACAATGTCTGATCAACAAAAGCGTGACTTCAAGAATCACCACAAGGCCAGAACCATCCTCCTCAGCGCCATCTCCTATACTGAGTATGAAAAGATCTCCAACAGAGACACAACAAAGAATATTTTTGACTCACTCAGAATGACGCATGAGGGCAACGTTCAGGTCAAAGAAACAAAAGCTCTGGCGCTCATTCAGAAGTATGAGGCGTTCAAAATGGAAGAATTTGAATCCATTGAAACCATGTTCTCTAGATTCCAGATTCTGGTAGTTGGTCTCAAAGTTCTGGACAAAGGATACTCTACTGCTGACCATGTCAAGAAAATCATCAGAAGTTTACCCAAGCAGTGGAGACCTATGGTTACAGCTCTGAAGCTAGCTAAAGATCTCAACAAAATCACTATGGAGGAACTTATCAGCTCCCTCAGAAGTCATGAGATAGAGCTAGAAGCTGATGAGCCTCAGAAGCAAGGCAAGCCTTTAGCATTAAAATCTAACAAAAAATTTGAGTCTAAAGTTTTGCAGGCAGTTGAAGAAACATCTGATGGATCCTCATCAGAAGAAGACGAACTCTCCCTCCTCTCCAGAAGAGTAAATCAACTGTGGAAGCAAAGACAAAGGAAGTTCAGGAATCCCAGAAGATCTGATCAGAACGAGTCTTCTTCCAGATACAGAAGGACAGATTCTTCCTCTGGATACAGAAGATCTGAAGGCTCCTCCAGTAGCAAAAAGCCAAACACCAAAGGCATCATCTGCTATGAGTGCAATGAGCAAGGACACTATAAGAGTGACTGCCCAAAGCTTCTGAGGGAAAAGCCCAAAAAGAAGTTTGGAAGAGAGAAGAAGAAAAGTCTCATGGCTACATGGGATGACTCTGACTCGTCTGAAGCTGACTCAGAATCAGATGATGAGAGGGCAAACATAGCTCTCATGGCTAACATTTCAGAAGATAGTGAAGCTTCTGAATCAGACTCAGAATCAGACACTGAAGAGGTATTTCCTAACTTTGTTGTTAACTTTACAAAGGCTGAACTTGCTGAAAGCCTTAATGAGATTCTGGAACGTTATCAGCAAATTAGAGCTAAATTCAGAGACCTGAAAAGGAATCTTGAATCTGACTCTAATAAGACTGAGAGTCTCAAATTGGAAAATTTTGAGCTGAGAAATAAGATTTCAAAACTAGAAAACACTTTACAAAACTATCAGAAGGAACCAATTTCTGAAACTCCCAGCAACGCTGATGAGATCATCAAGGAGTATTATCACAGTTTCCAGAAGTTCCTAGCTAAAAGCATAGATAGAAGCAGAATGGCTTCAATGATCTATGGAGTTAGCAGAAACAGCAGGAAAGGAATAGGATACCAAGGTAAGGTTCCTACACCAAAGAATGTCATGGACTTAACCATTAAACACACTCCTCTGAATTCACATTTTGTATATGGTCACACACATGATATCAAATACACTAGCAGTAAGCACTCTGTGAAACTAAAATTCAACTAGAGTTTTGGTAAAACTAACAAATCAGGACCCAAGAAAATCTGGGTACCTAAGGATAAAATAATACATGTTGCAGATATCTTTAGCAGCAAGTCAGAAACACCAGTCATGGTACCTGGACTCTGGCTGCTCAAGACACATGACGGGAAGAAGGCATATGTTCCAAATCCTGGAACTTAAGCCTGGAGGCCACGTTGGCTTTGGAGGCAATCAGAGGGGAAAGATAATTGGCTCTGGAACTGTAGGTAATGGAAATCTTCCCTCTATTAATAATGTTCTGCTAGTAGATGGATTGATGCATAATCTGTTATCCATAAGTCAATTAAGTGATAACGGTTATGATATAATCTTTAATCAAAAATCATGTAAAGCTGTTAGTCAGAAAGATGGGACTATCCTGTTTAATGGTAAGAGGAAAAACAACATTTACAAAATCAAACTTTCTGAACTAAAGAGTCAGAATGTAAAATGTCTTATGTCTGTTAACAACGAGCAGTGGATCTGGCACAGAAGATTGGGGCATGTTAGTATGAGAAGAATATCTCAGATTAACAAACTCAATCTGGTCAGAGGACTTCCTAAATTGAAGTTCAATTCAGATGCTCTGTGTGAAGCATTTCAGAAAGGCAAATTTGCAAAACCTTCTTTTAAATCCAAAAATGTTGTTTCTACCTCTAAGCCATTAGAACTTCTGCACATTGACTTATTTGGACCAGTTAAAACTGCTTCAGTCAGTGGTAAGAAGTATGGGTTAGTAATCGTAGATGACTATAGCAGATGGACATGGGTAAAGTTCTTAAGACACAAGGACGAGTCACACTCTGTGTTTGTTACCTTCTGTAACCAAGTTCAGAATGAAAAGGATCTTAGAATCGTTAAAGTCAGAAGTGATCATGGTGGAGAATTTGAAAACAAAGATTTTGAGTCATTCTTTAATGACAGAGGCATTCTGCATGATTTCTCTTGTCCTAGAACTCCCCAACAAAATGGAGTTGTAGAACGAAAGAACAGAACATTGCAAGAAATGGCCAGAACCATGATCAATGAGACAAACGTTGCTAAGACCTTCTGGGCAGAGGCAATAAACACAGCGTGCTACATTCAGAATAGAATCTCAATAAGACCTATTCTGGAAAAGACTCCATATGAATTGTGGAAGAACAGAAAGCCCAACATTTCATATTTTCATCCATTTGGATGTACTTGCTTTATATTAAATACAAAGAATTATTTGAACAAGTTTGACTCTAAAGCACAGAAGTGTATTATGTTAGGATACTCTGAACGCTCAAGAGGGTACAGAGTATACAATACAGAAACACAGATTGTGGAAGAATCAATCAGTGTTTGTTTTGATGATAAGCTTGACTCTGAAAAGTCAAAGCAGAATGAAGTTTTTGCAGGTATAGAAATTGAATTTGCAGGTTCTGAAGACAAGTCATCAGAAGCTCTCAACACAGACATTCCTTCAACGTCTGAAAGGAGCACTGCTAGAAATCCTACGACAGCTGCTGATCAACCTCAGAAGAGATTACCCAGAAGCAGCCTGGATTACCCAGAAGAGACTATCCTAGGAAGAAAGGAAGATCCAATCAGAACAAGAGCAAGCTTCAGAAACTCTGAAGAAACACTTATGGGACTTGTGTCTCTGATTGAACCTTCCTCTATTGATGAAGCACTTCTAGATAATGACTGGATTCTGGCAATGCAAGAAGAGCTGAATCAATTCACCAGAAACGACGTATGGGATCTCGTTCCCAGACCAAAAGGATTCAACGTCATTAGAACAAGATAGGTGTTCAGAAACAAGCTAAATGAACAAGGTGAAGTCATCAGAAACAAGGCACGACTGGTTGCACAAGGTTATAGTCAGCAAGAGGGGATAGACTATACAGAAACCTTTGCCCCAGTCGCCAGGTTAGAATCTATCAGACTTTTAATTTCATTTGCTGTTAATAGAGGCATCACTCTGTATCAGATGGATGTCAAAAGTGCATTCTTAAATGGTTATATAGAAGAAGAAGTTTATGTACACCAACCCCCAGGTTTTGAAAATACAAAACATCCAGAACATGTTTTCAAACTAAAGAAGTCACTGTATGGTCTGAAACAAGCTCCCAGAGCTTGGTATGAAAGGCTAAGTAACTTTCTGCTAGAAAATGAATTCACCAGAGGGAAAGTGGACACTACTCTATTCTGTAAATCAGTTAAGAGTGACATCTTAGTCTGTCAAATTTATGTTGATGATATTATTTTTGGTTCTACTAATCCTTCTCTTGGAAGAAAATTTGCTAAGTGTATGCAGGCAGAATTTGAGATGAGCCTCATGGGGGAACTGAAATTCTTTCTAGGAATTCAGATCAATCAAACTCCAGAAGGAAGTTACATTCATCAGAGCAAATACATCAGAGATCTTCTGAAGAAATTTGACCTCTCAGAATGTAAGCCATCAAAGATTCCAATGCATCCCACGTGCATTCTGGAAAGAGAAGAGGTAAGCAAAAATGTAGAACAAAAAGTCTACAGAGGTATGATTGGTTCTCTCCTCTATCTGACTGCTTCAAGACCTGACATATTATTCAGTGTTTGTATCTGTGCTAGATTCCAATCAGATCCTAGAGAATCTCACTTAACAACTGTTAAGCGAATTTTCAAGTATCTGAAAGGTACTACTAATCTGGGTTTGTTTTATAGAAAATCTAGTGATTACAGCTTAGTAGGCTACTGTGATGCTGATTTTGCTGGAGACAGAGTGGAACGTAAAAGTACTTCTGGAAGCTGCCAGTTTCTGGGAGAAAATCTGATCTCTTGGTCCAGCAAAAGGCAATCAACAATTGCTCTATCAACAGCAGAAGCTGAGTACATAGCAGCAGCAGGATGTAGCACACAAATGCTCTGGATGAAAAGTCAGCTTGAAGACTTCCAGATTTTTGAGAGTAACATTCCTATACTTTGTGATAATACTTCTGCTATTTGCTTAAGTAAGAATCCCATTCTACATTCTAGAGCTAAGCATATAGAAATAAAACATCACTTCATTAGGGACTATATTCAGAAAGGTATTTTGAACTTAAAATTTATAGATACAGACCATCAATGGGCTGATATCTTTACTAAACCCCTTTCAGAAGATAGGTTTAATTTCATTCTGAAACATCTCAGCATGAAAGTGTGTCCAGAGTAAAAATGTTTTTATTCCATATATTTACCTTCAGAATGTAACTGTTTTACTGTGAACTTCTGATCAATCTCCTTTCAGAAAGATAGAACATGCAGATTGTATCAGATGCAAGTCTAAATATCTGAGAGTCTAAGCTCAAAGACAGACGTGCTGATCACTACATCAAACAAGTGTCATCCAATCATCAGCATATCTCTGAAGTAGAACGCGTGCACGCTTCTGAGAAGGCAAAACGCTGATTGGGTGCATTGAGACACATGTCTGGTAACCGTTTTTAAGTATCGTTCTCAAATCCCCCAAAATCAGCAAGCATTTAATGAAAAGTAATCATGCTTTTAAAATGCAATCATGATTTTTCTCTCTCTTAAAAAACGTTTATCTTTTCAAAATATTTTTGAAACTCTATTTAAACACATTAATCTCTCATTCTCATTCTTTACATTTTCTCACTAATACTCAAGCATTTTCTGCATATTTCTGTGTTCATCTCTTGCAAAACCTATTTTCCTCAGTTTATTCTCAAAACCCTTTTAGTGTGAATATGGCAACCTCCAGCAGTGCTTCTGCAGGTCCTCAGAAGAAAGCATCATCTGAGCAATATCAAGTGCCATTCAGAACTCTCCTCACTCCTGTGAAGAATCTTGAAGTGCTTTCTGAATTAATCATTGATTTTGGAAGCTTGAAGGAGAACGGTTTTGACCTAACTGAAGAAGTTAGGGCACAGAAGTGGGAAAGGTATTTTGACAGGTTGGTTGGACCAACATTCCCAATGCTAGTCAAGGAATTCTGGATTCACGCCAAGGCTTCAACACATCTAGTCACCTCCTTTGTTATGGGGAAGAAGATTGTGATCACTGAGGATCACATTGCAAGGCTAATCGGTTACAGTGGCGGTGGCGTCCGTTGTGTGGACATGGCTGAAAGATGTGCTGATGTAGGTGTGATAGCTGCAAGGATTTTCACTCATGGGGTGCCCAGCAGCAAGATTAAAGATCTGAAGGATCATTACAGAGTTTGGGCTAAGATAATTCTGGGGTGCTTCAACCACAGGAAACCAACCAGTTCTCCTGATTACATAAATGTGGATCAGCAGTTTCTGATCTACTTTATTGATCAGAAGGTAAAGATCAATCCGGCTCACTTCCTGTTCAACCACCTCAGAACAAGTGTGAAGGAAACCAGGGAAGAAGAAAGAACCAAGAGGGATTGGATACCCTTTGGAAGGTTGATATCAGATATTCTGATAGAGAATAGGCTGATAGAGCATCTGATAGAAGCTCAAGAGCTAAGCACTACTGAACCAACAGTTGGGAAACCTCTGAATGCAAAGAACTTGAAGAATATGAAGCTGATTGAGAATATTCAGAAGGAACCCAGAGATACTCCTATTGCTGATATCACCAGCAGAAGAGTGCCTCTGAGTGACTTTCCGTTATTTTCTGAAATTGAATCCAAACCAGAGGTGGTTCTCAGATACTTGGATGCGTGCAAGGCAGATGGTTCAGATCCAAATCTGATTATCAAAGCTCTGCATCAACCTCAGCAAGAAGTGACTCTGAAGAAGACGAAGAAGAGGAAGGCACCATCAGAAGGATCATCCCAGCAGACACCCAGGAAAAGAGGTAATTTATCTGCTGCTTCTGTTTTAAATTCTTCTACTATTCCAGCATCTATTCCTCCTCAAACCTCTCATAGAATCTCAATCCCCATCCATACCATAGATGAAACTGTACCAGAAGAGGACCCTTCTGAGGCATTAAAACTCAGAAGACCCAGAACCAAACATCCCAAACAACCAACAATCTCAACAACATCACCAATTGATCAAGTGCTGTCTGACATTGATCAACACACCTCTGATCAACCAATCTCTGAACCACAAACTGTTCCTCCTCCACAACCAGAACAACAGCAATCTGCTGAAGAACCAGAACAACAACAACAACAACCACTCTCACCAATTCCATAAGAACCCCTTATCCCTGAACAATCAGAAATTCCAACAACTTCTCCTCAACCAGCAATTCCGTCCCCCTCTCCCCAACCAGAAATTAATCCACCATCACCTCAACCAGAGTTTCATCACTCTGAAACTCCTTCTCCTCAACCATCTGAACCTCATTCACCTCAACCATCACCTTTGGCAATCCAGCTGCCAGGTGGAACAACTATCACCTTAGCACAATTGCCATCCTCATCAGAATCTACACCACCAAATACTCCCAAAACACCACCCAGTCCAATCATAATCTCTGATTCTGATACTCCATCTCCAAAACAAACAGTTGCCCAGAAAACCTCCGAAAACCCCAGCAGGACTTTCATAGACTTAACCAGTCTTGACCGTCTTGCTGATCTGAAACATAAAATTGCCATCCCAAAACCAAAACAACCAGATGTTGGCTATGGTATTATGAATTTTGAAACAGGTGTGCTGCAATGGATTGCTTCTTTGAAGCAAGTCTGTCCTGGAATGATTGACCCAGCTGCTTCTGATCAGCTCTGGTCACAATTCAGACTTTGGGTACGTGCTGAAGCCCTCAAGTTGCAGGATATCAACTATGAGCAGGCACAACACAATTTCAGCAAGCTTCTGAATGAAGTTGGAAGTCAGCTTCTGAAAGAAGACGTGCTCCCTCTGGATAGTGAACCCTGGTCTGAGAAACAGCAAGCTGCAAAGGTGCAATCAGAAGAAGACAAGACCATTCAAGCTGAAGAAAGTCAAGCAGAAGATGTTGCTGAAAGCTCCCAGAAGCTTCCTGCTTCTGATGCTTCTCAAGCTGCCTTGGACAGGCAGACTCTGGAAGAACTAAGGCTGAATGACATGCGTCTGCAGCAGCGGATGGATGAAAGCGATCAGAAGATGAAAGAAAGAATGGATGTGCAGGATAGCAAGATTGACACTGTTGTCAGCATGGTGCACAAGCAGAATGAGACTGCTGAAAAGATCTAAGCCATGCTGGAGAACCTGTTCACACGCTTGCCTCCTCAACCTTAGTCTTTTTTTTCATTCATGTCCTTTTTCATGTTTTCCTTGATTTTCTGATGTACTACTTGGATGTGTTTTGTACTATTTTCATGTTTTGATTCTGAACTCTTTTAATATAACTAGTTTTTCTGATCTTCATTGTTTTAGCACATCACTTACACTTTTTGATTGCTGACAAAAAGGGGGAGAACAAGAACGATATTTTAAACAATAACGGCTAACTAGACAGAAATTCTCAAACATTCTAACTCTATTACTTGAGAATGTTTTTCTGTTTTGCTTAAAGTCTACAGGTACAAGGAAGCTCCTGGACACTCTGAAGACTAGAAGCTCTGATCACTATGAAGCTCTGATCCGCTCTGATACTCTGATCCAAAGCAAAGCTCTGACAAGAAAAGCTCTGAAGCTCTGCTCTAACATAAAGCTTCTGATAGTCAAAGACTCTGATACTCTGACGTTTAAAGAAAGGCAAAAAGATCTGATCCTGAAGAACACTTGTAATCAAAGGGAAGTAATAAACTCAGGGGGAGTATATCTCTTAACTCTGATATCTTTTTACTCCTTATCCTTTGTACTTCTTACTCTGATGCATATCTCTGATACCTTTTCACGTTATTTTCATTTAAAAATATCTAGTTTTTGTCATCATCAAAAAGGGGGAGATTGTTAGAACAAAGTTTGAATATACTACCCTACATTTAAGTTTTGATAATAACAAAGTGAAAAGATATATTATTTATGATATTCATATATGAACTATCTTCTGCCTAAAATTATTATGTCCTGACTTGCAGATACTCTGATTGATAAGCAAGATCACATCTAATCAGCATCAGAATTTGGTTCTTGACACCAGCATCAGAAGTTGCCATATCAGAATGTCAGAATCAGATGATCAACTCACGTACATGCTGAAGCCTGATGAACAAGACTGCGCTCAACACTCTGATAAAGAAACACAACAGTTCATCAGCAGCGAAGCAGAGTCAGAATGAGCCAAGCCAGAACTTGTATTAAGTAAGCAACGGTACTGTGCATTGAAAGCAAATTAATTCCAACGGCCTCATTCCAGACAAGATCTGCTCGATAAGGAAAGTTTGTTATTAGCATTGAATCAAGAATATTGCATCCAACGTTCATCATCTCAGTGCTATATAAACAAGACTTTGAAGATTGAAATGGCTAATGCTCTCCAAATCTCTACACGCACAAAAGCTAATCATAATCTTCTTTCTCTCAGTTTTGCTAAACCACACATTCTGATATTCTATCATTGTTTAGCAATCTAGTTTCTAAGCTTCAATTTGTGTATACATCACAGTTGTGATACAGTTTTGTAGAAAACATTCACACACTTAGTTTTATCTCTTTGTAAGAAAGTGTTACCTTGACAAACCGGGTTGTGGTTTGGATCAAGAAGGCTTTAGCAGTTGTTAAAGCAGTCTGTAATATTCAGTTGAATATAGTGGATTAAGACCTCGTTGGAGAGAGGCGAAATCACCTTGACGGGTGGACTGGAGTAGTTTGAGATCAAACGAACCAGGATAAAAATATCTTGTTCATTGCATTAGATTTCAGTTTTACAATTCAACCCCCCCTTCTTGTGTTTTTCACCACTTCAGGAAGTTCAAGGTGGTAAATTGGAACTGTGTTTGAGGGGGAGTATCATTTATCTTCTTCCTCATGTACAAAGCTTACATGTTTAGCTTGTAGATTATGTTGGCGTTTTGTGGTTTTATTCCTTTTACCATGTTATTTGTTCTTTAGTTGGTTTAGCCAAAATTTTCCAAAGGCGGAGATTGTTAGTTCCATGGTTTTGTGGATTGGCAACATTTTGCTAAAACATGGTTCAGACCAGATGTTGAATAAGTTTTCGTAACATCCTATTCTGATATGCAGCAGGCTTGCACTGCTGTTTTTAAATCTTGACAAATTTAATTTGATTTTGTTATATTTCCTTTGGATATATATCAGATATTTTCCCAGGTCAAAAAGATTTGTTTTAGAAAAAATTTGTATCTTCAGTTGTGCAAAAGTTACTAAATTGGGCCTTGAAACAATTTAGGAAACTATGTATTGGTTGTTCCAAGATTTAAGGATATTTGATACACAATTGGTGCATCATTCAGCTTACGGATCAAGAAACTTTTGAACTTATAATATCGAATCCCATGGACTACAGAGTTGTATTTAAAGGGGAATCCTAACCTAATGTAATTTAAGTTTTCAACAATGGTAAAATTAGGGGAAGCGTAAGTCTTGGGTTTTAAGAGTCTTTTGTGTAGTTTGTAAGTTATCCGTGTATATTTTAGTACTATGTGGTCAACTGATTGTTGCTTGACTGTTAGTCAAGTTATTATTCTCACTAGAAGCTTTTAAGCAAGAGTTTGAGTTTTTGTATATGAAGTGTAATCTTCTAAATTGGGTTGTATTTGTTGTTGTCACCGGGATTGATACTGTTAGATATCACTGAGGTGATTTAGGGAGTGAGATGGAGATTTATCATATCTAAGAGGTTCCTAGGTATAAGTAGCATTGGATAGGGATTAGGCAAGAAGTTTTAAATGGCGAGTTTAGCTTTGAACTAATAATGTTTATAGTGGACTTCTTTCCTGGCTTGGCAGCCCTCAGAGTAGATGATGTTGCACTGAACTAAGTTAGTAACTCCATGTGTTATTTATCATTCTGCAGTTTTATTTATGTATCACTTATAGCTTAAATGATCTGGTCTACTACCAGATGTTATAACATCTATCTTAACATCATTCTGATGTTGGGATATATGTATGTTGCATGTACCAGAATCTCACTATGTTTACAACCGTTGTCCATAAATGCTTTATCATAATGGTTTCATTGACAAAAATCTTGGAAAAAAGCCCACAAAAACCTGTTCTTCCCTTAATAATTTCATTATTGAGGTAGGCTAGTGCAGTAGAAGACAGGGGAAAATCCTGTTTTCAACAACCAGTTTTTCAGAATGTTTGATCTTTAAAATCTCAACCATTATCACTTATAACCTTGATAAATGTGACATTCAAACTGTTATGCACTTGGTTATAGAAAGAGGTGAACACAAAATATGACTCATCCTTTTTGTCTAAGAAAATTCACCCAAAACTACCTGCTATAGTCATCAATAATGACTAATCCATACTTCTTTCCATTGATTGATGAAGTTTTTACTGGTCCAAACAAATCCATGTGCAGAAGTTCCAATGGTCTGGAGATAGAAACAACATTCTTTACTTTTAAAAGAAGTTTTTGAAAACTCGCCCTTCTAACATGCTTCCCAATTTTAAAGAGAACTTCAAATTTGGAAGGATTCTGACTAAATTAATCTTGTTTAACTAAGATACACTTCTCATACTAACATATCCCAATCATCAATAACAAGTCTAATGATCTTTATTAGCGAGTAAGACATTTCCAGAAGAGTTCATTAAGATCGGAAAGTCTGATCTTAGAGATGTTGTTTTTTCCTTTTTTCCATTGAATAGAATGGACTCATTCTTTTAACAAATAGCACGGCATGATACTATAATAAGGATAACATCATAACACTTGTCACTTAATTGATTTGAGGACAACACATTATGTATTACTCGAACACCTATTTAAACATCAGATAGAGAGAAGAAAATAATTACCAACTGTTTTAGAGCCTATGATCTTTTTCCTTTTGATCACCTCTGAAACCCACGATGCCTCCAGACTTATGTTCCAGGCTTTAGAACATATGCCTTCTTCCCTCCATGTGTTGCAAGCATCCAGAGTCCAAGTACCATAACAGGTTTTTCAACTGCGCTGCTAAGAATATCTACAACATAGATTATCTGTTTCTTGGGTACCCATAACTTCTTGGATGCTCTCTTATTAGTTCTCCTAGAGTTCTTAAAAACTTTGGGTTTAGCAGTAGAATAATCATATTTACAGAAATTAAAATGAGAAGATTTAGCCAAATGTTTTTCCTTAGATTCAGAATCAAATTTCTCTTTTTATTTTTCCTTTATCTTTTCGCATAAACTCAAAGGTGACAAAATGGGAGTGAAGAGTATTAGGTTTGTCTTCCTTATCAGAATTGAATTCATCATAAGAGTTATAACCAACACCATTTGTCCCATTTCTTCTCACGTCGTAGATTATAGAAGCCATCATTCTTCTCCATATGCTTCTGGCTAGGAACTTCTAGAAGGCTTTGTCATATTTCTTAATGACATCATCAGTACTCTCAAAATCTTCTGGAAGGATTATCGTGCCTTTAGAGCATGTTTCTTATCTTTAAGAAAAAAAATTCTTCATTTAAAATGGAGAGATCTTCCTTAAGCTTGTTGTTTTCAGAAAATGTGAATATCTGGGACTTATAACCTTGATGAATATGATATTCAAATTGTTATGCACTTTTTTATAGAAGTGAACACAAAATATGACTCATCCATTGGGTCTAAGTAACATAACCCAAAACTACCTGCTATAGTCATTAATAATGACTAATCAATACTTCTTTCCATTGATTGACAGAGTTTTTACTGGTCCAAACAAAAAAATATGCAGAAGTTCCAATGGTTTGGAGGTAGAAATAACATTATTTGCTTTTAAAATAAGTTTTTGAAAACTTGCCCTTCTAACATGCTTCACAAAGAGCTTATGAAGAGAAATTTAGATTAGGAAGGCTTATGACTAAATTAAGCTTATTTAACTGAGATACTCTTCTCATACTAACATAGCCCAATTATCAATACCAAGTCTAATGCTATTTATTAGCGAGTAAGACATTTTAAGAAGAGTTCATTAAGATAAAAAAGTATGGTCTTAGAGATGTTTTTTTTCTTTTTTCCATTGAATGGAATAGACTCATTCTTCTAACAAATAGCAAGGCGAGATACTTTAATAAGGATAACATCAAAACACTTAGCACTTAATTGATTTAAAGACAACACATATGTATTACTCCAACAATTATTAAAATATTAGATAGAGAGAAGAAAATCAGTACCTACTGTTTTAGAGCCTATGATCTTTTTCCTTGTGTTCACCTCTGAAACCCACGATGCCTCCAGGCTTAAGTTCCAGTCTTTGGAACATATGCCTTCTTCCCTCTAGGTGTTGTAAGCAGCCAGAGTCCAGGTACCATAACATGTGTTTCAACTACTGCTAAGAATATCTGCAACATAGATCATTTGTTTCTTGGGTACCCATAACTTCTTGGGTGAAATTTTGTTAGTTCTCCCAGAGTTCTTAACAACTTTGAGTTTAGCAGCAGAATAATCATATTTACATGAATTAAAATGAGAAGATTTAGCTAAAGGTTTTGCATTAGATTCAAAATCAGATTTCTCTTTTTCTTTTCCTTTATCTTTTGGCACAAACCTAGCAATGATAAAATAGGAGTGAAGAGTATTAAGTTTAGCTTCCTTATCGGGATTGGATTCATCATAGGAGTCATAAACAACACCATTTGTCCCATTCCTACTCACGCCATAGATCATAGAAGCCACCATGCTTCTCTTTATGCTTCTGGCTAGGAACTTCTAGGAGGCTTTGTCATATTTCTTAATGACATCACCAGTACTCTTAGAAGCTTCTGGAAGGGTTCTCGTGCCTTTGAGGGCATATTTCTCATCTTTAAGAAAAAAAATCTTCATTTGAAATTGAGAAATCTTCCTTAAGCTTGTTGTTTTCAAAAAATGTGAATTTCTGGGACTTTTTAAGTTCCTTGAATTCAATCTTGAGTTACTCATGGATTTCCAGAATTTCAATTAAAGAAGAAGTTAATTCACAATGAGTAAGTTCATAAAATACTTCTTTGGAGAATACCTCTTATGTGTCTGAATCTAATTTTGCTTCATCTTCTGGAGGGTTTTTTTCAACAATCATTTTAACTTGATCCTTCAGCACCATGTTAGCACGTTCTTCTTCTGAGTCATATTCAGAATCATCCCAAGTTTCCATCACCCCTTTCTTCTTGCTCTTGAAAGCTTTCTTCTCGGCTTGTCCTTTTGAATTTCAGGACAATCGTTCCTGTAGTGTCATGGCTCATTGCACTTATAACAAGTGACTTCTTTGCCACTAGACTTCCTCTGATTAGAAGTATACTCAAGGAGACCACATGTCCTTTTAGTACCGTTGAACATGTTTCCTTGACTTCTCATCCAGAAACGGTTAACCCTTCCTGATAGCAGAGACAACTCATCTTGAACTTCATCAGAATCTTCTTCTGAATCTTCAATATCTTCGGCTTGAAAAGCTTTGGACTTCTCATATTTTCTGACACATTTGAGCGCAATATATTTTCCTCCCTTCCGAGTTTCATCCTGTTCAAACTCAATCTCATGACTTCTCAGAGAACTCACCAGTTTTTCTAGAGAAGTGTTGTTCACATCCTTTGCAAGCTTGAGCGCAATTACCATAGGCCTCCATTTGGATGGCAAGCTTCTGATAATATTCTTCAAATGATATGATGTAGAATATCCTTTGTTCAGAACTCTCAGTCCAACAACTAAGGTTTGAAACCTTGATAACATCGTCTCAACTATTCCATCATACTCCATCTTGAAGGCTTCATACTTCTGAATCAAGGCTAGAGCCTTGGTCTCTTTTTACTTGACCATTTCCTTCATGAGTCATTCTGAGAGAGTCAAATATAGACTTAGCTGAGTCTCTATTGTAATCTTCTCATACTCAATGTAAGAAGCATCATTCTTCAAGTTGGTTCTTCCTTTATGATGATTCTTACAATCCTTTTTTGGTTGATCAGTCATAACTTTCCTTTCAAGTTACTTTCCATTTGCATTTATCGGATGTTTGTAGCCATCAACTAACATATTCCAAAGATCAAAATCATGACCTAGAAAGAAACTTTCGAGTATATATTTCCAGTACTAAAACTTTTCCCCATAAAAAATGGAAGGTTTAGCATTGTAGTTATCTTTATCAGAAACTAGAGCTGGTGGTGGTGGAGTAGGATCGACCATAATGTTTCTAAAACTCGTATGGATCTTTATCTGACATGGTTAAATGTTTAATTGAAATCAATACCAGAACCGAGCTCTGATGCCAATTGGAGGAGCGAGAAATACAAGAAAGGGGGTTTTGAATTGGGTTGCACCAAATTTGATCTTTTCACAACTCAAACACAAAGATAACAAGTGAATAAATAAAGGATGAACACAATTATTTTTATCATCGTTCACTGTTAACTAAGTTACTCCAGTCCACCCCACAAGGTGATTTACCGTACACACAAGGACTTAATCCACTATAATCAACCAGATTAAAAACAACAACAATAAGTCTGATCAATCTTATTGGAACCCCCAATAAGTATGTCGATCTTTATTACAAATCCACTATGATCGCAGGCAAAGTCTTCTTGAGAATCCAGACTACAGAGTCTCTCAAGGAACCAAGTCAACCACCCTTAATTTTACAAATATGTGTATAAAAATATGCTTCTACAAAAGAAGATTACATAAATTTTAAGCACAACAACACAAAAGTGTTTATTAGCAAGATACAAACAAAAGCTCCTTGCTTATTTACAAAACTATACAAAGAATTTCTCTATAGAGTTTTTGCAGCGGTTTGGTGAAGTTTTGAAGAACTGATTCATTAATTTAAAATTCTTCCGAGTCTTCCTTTTATAGATTAAAAAGATATTTATTGGAGGGTAGAGTAAGAAACACAAATACAATTGTTTTGTACCCAACAGTCATGGTGGGAATGATAGATAACAAGTACAAAATGGTTTGTCCTTAGGCCACCCTAGAGAGTAGGGTTCATAGATTAATTTGTACTATTATGCTCACCATCACACGCAATCCCTATTCTTGATCTTTGTCTTATGCATCTTCAAAGGCTTCTAATTTATATGTTAATGAAGCATAATGTAGAAGGATCATAACCTTCTATCTTTAGAACCTAAGTCTTTGAGTCTTCAGAGCTTGTTCAGAGAACCATTGCCTTCAGAGTCTTCAGCACTTGGTCTTCAGAAGAATGTCTTCGGATATTTAGAACTCATTCAACAAAACCTTATCTTCAGCATCTTCTGAACTTAGAACAACAGAAGTAAAGCTTTATAAGGCCTTCAAAGCTTCCTTTCATAAGTCAAGATCAAAAGCTCTTGTACTAATGTTCCTTAGAACCGTTGCATAAGAAGCATTCCAAAATCTTGACTTAATTTGTAACACACCAAAGGTATTCTTCCAGAGTGTTGAGTTCAGAACCTGATGATGTCACACGCCTTCTTACTAGAGTCAGAACATGTTTAGCAAAAGCTACACACTAGACATAAACCATTAAAGTACACAATTATTCTATAGATAACATGTAACGTTATCATCAAAACATAAGTTCAGATGCATAACCAATCTTATTATCACAAGCAAGAGGCCGTGTTTCACCTAATTAATGAAGTGTTCCATAGTGCAGGATTCATCCATCCTGTTCATCCTGTGGTTGATGTTGTTTTTGAAGATGATTCAGAGCCTGAAAGGCCAAGCTTTGTGATGCACGGAAGGACAACTCAAAATTGGACTACTGTTGATATTCCTAGTTTTGTTCACATATCAAAGAAATTTTTTTTGTTTTATTTCAAAAATCCTTTTAATCTGCCCAAGGTGAAAGTGAATTTTTCAGGATAACCTTTTGTTTCAGTTATTAAAATCACTGATAAAAGTTGCTTTGTTATCCATATATATGTTTTAATTTCTTCTTTTTCTGGAAAAATGGTAACATAAAAAACCAATAAAAATAACTTCAAATATCTGCATATCATTCTCAAATTTGTTTGTTTTCTAAAATCAAGCTTCAATCATATGTGCATATTGATTAATAAACCCATTGAAAACAATGACTTTGCACCCTCTCCCAACTTTAAATGTCCTGTATATAGAGCTGAAGAAGATGAACTGGTTGAAATCCCAGGAGAAGTCACTCGGTTGCTTAAGCATGAGGAGAAGATCATTCATTTGTACAAGGATTTGTTAGAGTTGATCAACTTGGGTTGTGAAGAGAACAAGAAAGAGATCAAGATTGGGGCACTGCTAGATCAGAATATCAAGAATAGGTTGATAGGGTTGCTGAGAGAGTATATGCATGTATTTGATTGGTCATATCAAGACATGCCAGGTTTGGATACTGACATTATGGAGCATGGATTGTCGTAAAAGCCATAATGTCCATTTGTGAAGCAGAAGTTGAGAAAAACTCACTCAGACATGGCAGTTAAAATCAAAGATGAAGTTTTGAACCAAATTGATGCTAATTTCCTTTTTACTTCTGTCCATCCTTAGTGGATTGCCAATATTGTGCCAGTTCCAAATAAATATGGAAAAGTTTGTATGTGTGTTGATTATAGAGACCTGAACAAGGCCAGTCTGAAAGATGATTTTCCTCTACCACATATTGATATGTTGGTAGACAACACAACAAAATTCAATGTTTTCTCCTTTATGGATGGATTTTCCAGTTATAATCAGATCAAGATGGCACCAGAGGACATGGAAAAAACAATGTTTATCACACCCTGGGAAACATTATGCTATAGAATGTTGCCCTTCGGGTTGAATAACGTTGGTGCTACGTACCAGAGGGCTATGACAATGCTATTCGATGACATGATGCATAATGAAATCAAAGTTTATGTTGATGATATGATAGCAAAGTCGCATACCAAGGAATGTCATTTTGAAGATTTGTTGAAGATGTTTCAATGTTTGAGGAAGTTTAGACTCTGCTTGAATCCCAAAAAATGCACTTTTGGTGTCCGTTCTGGGAAGTTTTAGGTTTCATTGTCAGCCAGCGAGGTATTGAAGTATGTCTTGATAAAGTCAGAGTTCTTCAGGAAATGCCTGCACCCAAAATAGAGAAGCAAGTTAGAGGTTTTCTCATACGTATGAATTACATCTCTTGGTTTATCTCCCATATGACTGCTACTTGTGAGCCTATCTTCAGATTAATCTGCAAAGATCAGGGTTGTTTTTGGACTATAGATTGCCAGAGAGCTTTTGATAGCATCAAATAATATTTGTTTGAGCCTCCTATCTTGATTCCCCCAGTGGAAGGAAGGCCGCTGATCATGTATTTAATTGTGCTTGAAGGTTCCATGGGCTGTGTCCTTGGACAACAAGACGAAACTAATAGAAAGGAACATGCCATCTGCTACTTGAGCCAATACATTACAGGTATTTTTGAAAGTCAACAAAAAGGCATATTTTGTCAAGACAAGTTACATCAAGATAAATCATCCAAATGCAACAATGTTCAACATAGAGATTGTAGAGGACATCTTGGGTTGTCCAAAAAGTCAAAGATCATCTTCAAAGGATAAAAATTGAGCAATTTATGGTTTGCACAAGTTGGGGAATTTTGAGAAATTTTAAGAAATACACATTGAGCAAATTTGTGTTTTTTGACTAATGGGGCTAATTTTTGGGACTTGAACATGTTCATGACATGTCCAAGGACCTCTAAACCTATCTATGCAATATTGTGATTTTTATTTTTATTTATTTTATTTTTTATTCATTTAAATAGGAATTAAATCAAAATATAATGAAAACTAATGGGCTAGTACATATGGGCTTGGCCTTTGATCAAATTTGAGGCCCATAAACATGATGGACAGCTAGCAAAACCGTGTGAATGCATACATGGAAAGACATCTTCAAATTATGGAAGATTTTCAAAGATTTTTTGGAACAAAATCCAGCCATGATTACATGAGATTCTTGCCACAATAGTTAACCTAATTTTACCCTCATATATACACCATAAGTCAGGACACAAGGGGAGATACGCAGCTGCCTCTAAACCCTAAAAGAAAATTTCCAAAAATTTAAAAGAGAGATGCAACTTGTTCTTCTGCGACATATCTTCCCTCGATCCAATCTAAATACTCCATCACGTTTCTGAAGATACCAGGAGTCCCTCCCTGTCATTCTCAAGGCCCACGACATCTCACATCATCGTAATCAAGTATCACCATGGTAAGGTTTGCTAAAATAGAAACCTCATGTTCATGCTTTGTTGATGCATTTAATGGTTTGATTTATGTTCAGGGGAACCATTAGAACAATTTTGACGTATTATATGTGAGTTTTGACGCTGGAAACACAAAATGCCATTATTAGGGAATCCATAGCCGTTGTGCTTCATTCTCCTTGACACCTGGAGTTTCAGACCAAACTAACCCTGCCATCGGATTCGCAAGGGCCCAATTAGTCTAGTAGGATTATTCGGTTGTTTGTTTTCATTGATTTGTGCATGATTTGATTTTTGAGGCCATTGGAGAAGATAACCGGAGGTTTGACTCCGACCTAGCCTGATCGATTGACTTTGGTGACCTGATGTGCCCTCACGTGATTGGCTCATTCAAATATCCAAGGTCCCACTGGGAAGCGCACGTGTGCTAACTTAGATTTAGTTGGTCTTTTACATTATATTATTATTGTTTGATATATCCTCTCGGATGTAAAGTTGTCCCAACGGTTGAGTGTGTATGTGTTAAGGTGTTCTGTGTGTGCAAGGATTGGGGTTCGATCCTTTCCTTTTGCATAATTTTTTTCTAATTATTTCCTTGTAGATCAAGTGTGACTAGGACATACGCGCGCACCATGTGTAATCGGACCATCACCATCAAAGCCTCACAGCATCAGATCAAGCATTCCAAAGTTGGGCACTCATGGTAGACCCTCAAGAACCAGCAACATAAGATCAGACGCATCACCCTGGGCTAGCCTTATTTGGTCTTGGAAAAATCAAATCATAGCCCCCATTCTACTTCATACACCAGGCCCAATTTGTTTTCTTTTTTCTTTATTTAGTTATTTCTTTTTTTAATCATTTTTAATTCTAATCATAAAAAACATGAAAAATCATAAAGCAAATAGATTTAGCTTTTTTTTAATAAAATTTATTTTTCATAAATTAATTTAGTTAATTACTTTGACTTATTTCCTTAATTTAAAATCAATTAGAACTAGGATTTAATTCATTTCACATCTTTTCTCAATAAAAAATACAAAAATATATAGAATTAGTTTTCTTCTTATTAATTTTAATTCTCATTAATAATTAATATTTTTTCTTTAAGATTAGATCTAGTTTAGTTAATTAATTAATTTTAATTTAAACATTTCTTTTAAAATAAACAAAAATAAACAAAATATTTCTTTTTATTTACTTAGAACTTTTTTAGGGTTTTAAACATTCTTTTTAATCTGCGTGCGTTTAGTACTTTCGCATTATTACCTTTTTTAATATTGTATCTGCCCATGGATTGTAATAGACTAAATAAGGATTCTTTACTGTCTTTATCCCCAATTTTGGACTTGTAATTTCCCCCCTCCCCGAAGCCATGTAATAGTTAGGTTTTAATTTCCGCACTTTAATTTCCCGCACTGATATTGAACTGTTAGATGTATGCCTAATAGGGTTGCATGATAATAATTAAAAACAAAATGTTAGCAAACCTAACACCAAAGATAAACAACTGAAACACAACGTACTCGCACATGCGCACCTCTAGGGTACTCCCACTTTGGTTTCCTTCGGAATAAAACAGTCACAATTCTCGAATGTAATAGATTTTAGTGGCTACCCTTTGGTTTAAGAGATCATAAGTCCCTAGATGACCCTTTCGAAGTTGCCTCGGTAAAATGATCTTAAAACCCTAGGGTAATTACTAAGATATCTTACTAGTTGCCTTTGTGACCGTACGATGATCCTCGATTATCCTTTAAACATCCGACGATAGGGCTACCTACTCACTAATAGTAGGATAACATTGTCTAAAGGAAAAGAGGAAAAGAACAAACCTTTTCGAGTAGGTAGATAGTTCTTGGATGCTTGCTCAAGTAAAACCATTTTCCACACATACACTCATTTCTAAAAATATTTTCAAAGACACTTTGTATACGTTCTCCACGACACGAGAAACATTACAAAGTTCGCTGTACTAAGGCGTCTTTTCAAAAATACTTTTTTCAAACATACAAACGCAAGGTATTTTCAAATGAGCTAGCATCTAAGAGCCCGTAGATAACTACGGATGGAAAGGATGCTAACACCTTCCCTTTCCATAATCTACCCCCCTTACTCAGAAATAATCTTGAAAGGTCTTTTTCTGTTCTTTTCACCCTTTTCTTTGTTGGATAAAAGAAAAGTGAGTGGAGACTTTTGCATACCATAACATTTGCGAATACAAATGCAAAACCAGTATAACAGTCGGTTCTTCCACCGTATTACAGACAGTTGTATCAAAAGAAAATAAAACAAGCATTTGATAAAACGTTCTGACCTCGTGAATTCAAAGAAGGATACCTCGTGCTCAAAAAACCTTATTCTTCCACACTGATTCTAGGGGCAAGACTTAATCTCTTGAAGCAACGTCATCCATCAGGAATTCTCATCATCCTTAACCAAAGTCTGATCACAGGAGTTCAATGTTGCTAGGGAGAATAATAGTCATTATATTTCAACGTAGCCCTTTCCATGTATTTACCATTTTCCAAGTTTTTTAATCATCTATGGAGTCACGCCATTTACAAACTACCATTTTATTAATAAAGTTTGAGCCTTTATCCAATTATTTGCAATTCTTATTTCTTTCTATTTGCAAAATTTCATTTATTATTGATAGTAATTTTTTAAACAAAGAGGTTTAAATAACAAATCATGTTTTTGAAAATTATAAGAGTATTTTCCTTTGATTTGTGAATCAAACTAAAAGGAATGGTAACAATTGTTCCAAGGATGGTCAAATTTTGAAGTGCGAAACTTAGCTTCCCCAAGCAGAAAATCTTTCTTCAGAATTGATTATTTTGGTCTTGCAGACATGTTTCAGGTTTCCCCTACGATTTGTTGAGAATAAAATGGGTTTCCTCCTTTCCATGTTGTTGTGATTTGTGAATAGAAGGCATGATTAAGTTGTAACCAAGTTTTCCCCAGTTGAGTGTGATTCTCTTATCCTCGGAAGGATATCGGGTCTTCTCTCACCTTGCATTGAGATTCATAAATTTATCCCATAGAGTTTTAACCTCTTTCTATGATATTATTGTTGGTTTTCCTCACCAGGGTCTTCTAACCAGTTTGAAGTGGTGCTTCCCCTCAGATTTGTTAATCCCCAGGATTTTGCTTTGTGTATCCCTAGCAATTTTCCTCCATCCATTGTAGAGTTTGTGCAGACATCTCCCTATAAGAGTTTGAAGGATGTAGGATGTGTTATTCCTAGCAGTTTCATCATTTCCTCTTGATATGACTTTTACAATAATTTTGTACCCCCTTAGTGGATTCTTGTTATCATAAGATTTTGTGGTGTATTGATCTGTGAGAAGTAGCTTCATTCCTTAAGCAATAGAAGGACCTTTGTTCCTCTGATGATTGCTTTTATCTCCAGCAGGATCTCTATCTTGTTGTTATTTAGCTGAATATTTGTTGGCACCATAATGTTGTTTTCCCCAACTGAGTCTGTGGAGTCATGTCTTTTCCAGCTAAGTTTGAGGTGTTTCCCCTAGCTGAGCCTTTGGTATTTAGTCTTATCTAGCAGGATCTCATCTTGTTGTGATTTAGTTGAGTATCTGTTAGTGTAGTGAAATTTTTTCCCCAGTGGAGTTTGTGATGCCTCCTCCAACTAAGTCAGTGATATTCATATGTCCGCATACGCATAACATAACATTCATTCATACATACATCATGTATATCTGAACTTAGATTGATGCTCATTCACATTTCTTGATTTTTTTAATAGATTATCTTTAGTGTTGTATATCCCTTTTGTAGAGTATACATCCTTATAAATCCCCACTGACTTTGTTCCTCGTGGAAGATTTTGTTTCAATGTTCCTTCCCAGTTTATTTTATCTGGATGGAACAACCCTTACTCGAGTTCATTTCTCAGTAAGTCGAGTCTTATTTGACTATTTCTTTTCAGCTTGTTCCTGGATTGAACTTTTCTCCTTGAGCAGCAATATTCTGGGAACCTTGGATTTGAGAATGCATTTGTTTTGCACCCTTGAAGACCTGATCTTCCTCAACAGAAATCTGTTTATGATAATCCCCCATCTGCGAATGAAGAATCATATATACCCAACAGTGTTATTGTGGTAGCTTTCAGTAAAAGATGTTTGTGTAATAACAAATGGTTGTCGCTTTATTTGAAAATCCTTTTATTCAACATGTTTTTATTTCTTTGAGTTTCCCGACAGAGTTGTTGGTAATCATCTACAACAAGTGATTATCTTTTAAGAATACTTGTTTCTTACCCTTTCCAGGTGGAATACCTTGGTCAAAGAAGAAGTTGAGCCCTGTTCCAGGTGGAATGTCGGAAGTTTTGGGAAACGTATTATCATTGGTTTGGTTATCATAACAACTTATCACAGGGATGATAGTAGGCAATCTTTTTTTTCTCGGGTATATTACCTTGACAAAGCTACCACGAGGCTGGTAGTTGGTAATATATTATCATTGGTTTGGTTACCTAGACAAGCTATCACAGGGTTCATAGTAGGTAATATTCTTTTTCTCTAATATATTACCTTGACAAAGTTTCCATGAGGCTGATAGTTGGTAATATTTTCTCCTTAAGTTTGGTTACTTTGACAAGCTATCACAGGGTTGGTAGTAGGTAATCTTCTTTTTCTCGGGTATATTACCTTGACAAAGCTTCCACGAGGCTGGTAATTGGTAATATTTTCTCCTTGAGTTTGGTTACCTTGACAAACTATCACATGGCTAATAGTAGGTAATCTTTTCTTCTTTTATTTTCTACCTATTTAGGGTTTCATTCCCGATAGGGTTAGTAATTCCCTTTTCTCCTCTTTAAGGATTTCATTCCCCGGTAGAGTTGAGATTCTCCTTTTTTCTAATAGAGTCAATGGTTCTCTAATCAGGTTTATTTCTCAGTAAGAGTCTCTCATTGAAGTTTGTTGCTCTTTTCCCCAGTGGAGTTTCTATGGTGTCTTTTTTTCCAGATTCTCATAGGTTGTGTTCTTCCCCGATAGAGTCTCACTTTGTTTTAACTATGATTTTGGTTTTCCCTACACAAAATTATCCCCAGAGTCGTGTCATTCCCCAACGAGTTTTTCCTGGTGAACTCTATTCATGTGTCTTTATCCAGCATACATCTCTTTATTCCCCCATAGAGTTTGTCTCCCACTTCATTCTCCCATGGAATCTAACTTTTCTTTTGAATTCATAAGCATTACATGGTATCTTAGGGCCAAAAATTGGCTCTTTGTATTTAAGCATCTTCAATTACATCAAGATGAAGGTTTCAACCATCATATCTCCGGATAGAAGAAACTTAAATAAAGGAAGCTGTCATACCCTAATTTTTACCCCTAAGATCCCATACAATTTGCATCATTGCATCATCATCAAGATCACAAACTTGGTTGCCTTCTAATCATCTCTCTCTAATCCATACCTTGTTGAGATCATCAAGCGCTCACTTGTGTGTCTTCTAATTTATCTTTATGATTTACTAATCGTAACCAAAATCTAAAAATATGCTTTGTTTCTCTCATTGTTTTGCAAGGTAGGGATTGGATCAAGAACATCAAGCGTGGTTTCGTCAGCTAGGGTTTGGTTGCTCAAGCTCAAGGATTGATTAATAATTGATTCTCAAAGGCTCATTCATCAATACATGACCTATAATCTTAGGTCACAATCTCTTCAAGCAATATGTAACTTCATTTGATCAAAGCTCAAAGTTTGATTGCTTTCTTCTCAAGAAACTTCAAGGTTCATGTGTTTATTTTTGTGCCTTCTTCGTCAAGTTTCCTCAAGAATTTTATCAATTTAATGAAAGTTCAAGCAAGGTGTGATACGGTGGGAGAACCGACTTGAGGGTTTTGCATTTTATCGCAAATGTCGCAGTTAGCAAGAGTCGCCACCGACTTTTCTTTTATCCAAAAGGAAAGGTGAAAAAGCACAGGAAAGACCTTTGAGATTTTTTCTTGAATTCGGGGGGTAGATTATGAAAAGGGAAGGTATTAGAACCCTTTTCATCCATGTTTTTCTGTGGGATCTTAGTTACTTGCTTAGATCACTTTCTTTTGTTGTTTGAAATTGTGTTTGATGTGGTTTTGAAAGTATTTTGTAAAAGAGGCCATTCTTTTAGTCAATCTTTATAATGATTCTCGTTCGTAAGAATGTATACAAAGATGTTTGTCTTTTGAAAATGTTTTCAATGTTTGTAAGATGTTTTTGAAATGTGTGTGTTTGTTTTGAAAATAGAAAGGATAGTTTTTTGAAATTAGAGCAAGTAACTAGAAGCAATCTACCTACTCAAAAGTCTTTCTTATGCATTTTCTATTCCTTTGACATTGTTGTCTTACCATTGATTTGGAAAGAAACCTTATCTTTGGATGTAAACGGGACGGGCGTGGGTCATCGTATAACCATGATTAGCAATGTTGCAAAGAATCTTAGCATTTTGAGGGACCAAGATCATTTTTGTAAGGCAACCTTGAATAGCGTCATCGAGGGACTATGATCTTTATGTTTGTTTGTTTTTCCAAGATACTTTGCATGCGTAATATGGCCATTTTTGTTTTAGGCAACCAAGTGGAGAAACCCTAAGGATGCTTGTGTGCGAGTGTATCATTTTCATGCTTTGATTTTGTCTTGTATTTAGGGTTTTCTATTTTGCTTTGTTTTGATCTTATCATAGAAACCTTAATTACTAATCATGGCATATAAAGTGGTAAATTTCATAATGTAAATATTACTAAGCTATTACAACAATTTTATGGGAGGGGGGAATACAAATTTGAATGGGGATTTGTAAAAATGTAAAGCTAAATAAATTACTACAACCAAATCGAATTTGTACAAGTATAAAATACAATGTTTAAAGATGCAATATAATGTACATGTTAAGAAAAGATTTTTGTCTTATTTTTATGTAAAAGAAATTTTATTCTAAACCTAAAAATATAAGGAAAAGAAATTAATTTTAAAAGGGAGATTTAACCCTAACTATTATTTTAAAAGAAATTAAAATTCTTATATACTATTTTTTATGTATTTTTTATATTAAAATAATAAATAATATTGTATATAAAAATATAAAGTTTTTATATATGCAAAAATAAATATGTATAAGTATGGGATGAAAAGGAAATAAATAAAATAAAATAAATATATTCTTATTATATTTCACAAGTTTATTAAGAAAATATATGGTATATATTAAAAATAAAATATATTTTTATATGAAAAATAAACTAAAATAAAATAAAAATGCAATATTATGAAATTTAAACTTTTTTGGATTTTTATACATTAAAGAAAATATTGATGAAAACAAAAATAAATTAAATAAAAATGTATGAGAAATAATGGATCAGGGGGTATGGCAAGCAATTTAGAGATAACATGTTAGCAAAAAAAACTGTGGCCCAAAGGACTAAGCCCAAACCTGCAAAAAACCAAAAAAACTGAAAAAATGGAAAAATGTAAAACACAAAAGTAGCGCCCAGGTTCGAACCCAGGACATGGGTCTCACCAGCGCGCTACTTTGCCACTGGGGTGGCTATACATCCATTCTCTTAAGGAAAGCAAAAATAATATAACATGAAACAAGTCCTTGCCCTGTACTTCATCTTCTTCCTCAAGCTTGGCCAGACATCTTGTAACTCTCTCATTCTTCCATGAAAATGAAAACTCATAACATGAAAGTTGTAGTACTTGATCTCACAATTCTAACCATATAAGTTATGTGAACTAACAATCAAAGGTCAGAAAGAATTTTAACAGCCCTAAATTTCAACCTAATATTTTCAGAAACTTCAAGTCCCAAATTCTCTCAACTCAAGTAAAATTAATGCGAGATAAAGATATGTACAGTTTTGTTGTAATGAGGACTACATTATTTATTCACAAATCGTGGCCAATGGTTGCCTGTACAAGGAGATAGAGTTTGAGATTTTACCTCCTTCAGTTGAAATCGTGGATGGAACTGGAGTGAGTTTGATGGTGGCCTGATGCTTGCTTGAGCTTCCTTGAACCTCCCTGAAGGTATTCCAACCCTTGCCTTACTCTGAAAGTGTCTGAAACTCCTTGGACAAGTCAACCTGCAAGCTTTGAAAGTAAAAATGGCAGATGATGGAGAAGATGTTACAGTTCAGGCTTGAAGGTCTGGATTGGTTTGATATCAAGTAGGTAAGATGTTTTGATGATAAAGACTGGAAACGCACGAGCCAAATGAGAGATTGGTATGCTTATGCCAAAACTGCAAGTTTGGACAGTTTTCTGGTGTTTTTGATCTTCGGAGTGTTTCAGGCCTTAACTAATCGTGTTATGTGTTGTATTATGTTTGTATATTAGTATAGAATTGGTTTCGTGTCAACCCTCCAACAGATGAGCCAGCTTTCACCTTTTTGCAACCTTTCTTGCTTTTGAAGCAAAGTGACAAGACAAAGCTTTATATGCTTGTACTGGCTTGCTTAGGGTTGGTATTTTTTCTATACAAGTGGCCTTAGGTCTGTGGTACTTGTATGTGCGAAGGGGACAGGTTCAATGCTCAAGATTTGTAAAGTTTGCAAAAGTGGAACTTTTCCAAAATGGCAATGGTCCCTTTATGCCATTTATGGAATTACAACTTGGATAATGGCTTTAGGGCATGGGTTAAAGCTTGGTCAACTGAGTAAAAATTAAATTAAGGAGTGAGGAACAAGTTTGGAACCTGTAAAGCATGGATTAGGCAGCATAGGTACTGATTGGAAAATTGTTCTTCATGAAATGGCTTGGACAGAAAGTGAGAAATTGCCGACTTCATCTCCTCGATTCTCCCTACTCAAAAATGATCTCGAGGAGTTCTTGGACATTTTGGAAATATTGCAATGTGCTATATAATTCTTCTTTGAAATGAATTTTGAGATACCTCTTGGGACTAGGTGAAAAATTGCCATGAAGTTGGGTCCAAAACCTGCCTAAATTAGGGCAAAATTTCACTAAGTTATTTAGTTCATGAGCATGTATTCATAAATTTATATATTGAGATATAAGTATCTTTAGGGAAAAGTGTGTGAAGTAAAGTTGTAGATTTCATGGAGGTCTACAAATTTCATGTTGGGAACTTTCTTTAAATCATTATGCATCATGGTGAAAAAATGGCCTAAAGTTGAGAAAAAATAAGAAATTTTCTATACTTAGAAAATTTCTAAGTTTAAGAAAATTTTCAAATTTAAACCCTAATCTTCAAACTTGGATTTCTTGATGAACAAGTTTCACATTTTGACATGTTTTAATGAAATCTGACCCTTGGCACTTGATTTTGATCAAAAATTCACAGTTTGACTTTTCAGTGTGCAGTTGACTTTTGATCAGTTGACTGCAAATTTCATTTGTCAATCCAATGAAATTGCAATGTTTTGAACCATGCTATTAGGTCAAGATGATGAAATTGAATCCTTGAAATCATGCTTTAACTCAATTGGTCATTTTCTAGGTAAAAAATCAGAAATTGCCCTGCCTTAGTCAAAACCCTAATTTTTGACCATTTTGCCCTTTTGATGATTTGATCAAATTTCTTGAGGAATTGTAATCCGAAATTGATCAAATGATGCATATGAGTCTATAATGTTGATGTGGATCAAAAATTATGAAGTTTGACTATAAATTGGCCATTGTTGACTTTTTCCCCAATACAATTGATTTTTTAGGTCAATTGTCCAATTGACTGAGCAAAAGTGTGATCCAAGGCTTGAAACTTGACATGAGAAAACTTGGGGTTCCATAATGAAGCTTGAAAGTCACATGAAACATTGATAGTCCAAAAATCCTTGTGCAATCTCAAACCCTAATTTTGGGTCATCAGTGCAAGATGATATGCATCGAGCTGACCAAACCCTAATCCAGTCTTGAGTCAAAGAAACCTTGTGAGAAAAATCTTGATAAATGAGAGGGCAAATTTTGGGTACAACAGATGCCCCTGTTCAATCTTCTTAAACCTGAAGAGTTTGATTGGTGAGCTTTATCGTTCGTGACTCAAAGGTGAAAGATGATTGGACACTAGAGTGCCCATAAATTTGCACTCGACAATGTGTAGTTGAGGGAATGGGCTTAAAGATGCCATTTGGAGAAGAGATAGAACATTGTTGGAGATGGGATTGTAGATGCCATCTAAGAATGTTTATTGAATTGTAAATTGTAAGCTGAAAGAATGAGTATCAGAATGGCGTTTGTGTCTAGAGCGTATCTGAACTGTATCTGAAGTTTGAATCTGAATGAGTGACAGAATGGCATTCGTGTCTGGAGCGTATCCTTACTGTATCTAAACCTTGAAATCTGAATGAGTATCAGAATGGCATCCGTGTCTGGAGCATATATGTACTGTATCTGGACTTAAATATCTGAATGAGTAACAGAATGGCATCCGTGTTTGGAGCGTATCCGTACTGTATCTGAACCTGAATCTGAATAAGTAACAGAATGGCATCCTAGTCTGGAGCGTATCCGTACTGTATCTGATTGCACATTGTTAATGGTAGCTATTAATCTTATCCTGAAAAGGGTAAAATGTTAGCTGAAATACAAAATTATGTTGTATGAAATTTATGGTGCAACATATGTGTTTTATCAATGTTTATGATGTATGGATGTAATGTATGCGCATGTAAGCTGATTTGTTGTATTGATGCCTGATTGGGGAAAATAAATCCTTGAATGCTGCTAAGGATATGTTTAATCTCCATGTCTTGAAAATGAAGTACTGACGAACTCCTCTTGAGAAAAATAAATTCCGTTCTGAGGGAAATGCCATGTATTGCTTGTAAGGTCTGCTTGGGGGATCCCGAGAATTTTGACGACTTCTACTGGGGATTAATAATTTGAAATTTGTTCCGATGGGGATTCAAATGGCGTACTGCAGGGATTGCTTATGGAATAGCCTAGAGACGTTTCCCAACTCTTTCAACCTATCAGTAATTATATTTCGCATTTTTTTTATTTTTAAACAATAATTATGTTCAAATGCATATGTTCATTAATGAATTATTGAACGTTTTTGCAAATAAAACACGAGTGTAAAGGAAAAGACAAATAGTTTTCTGTACTTTCAAAGAGATATCTTTGTATTGACTTTGAATAAGTATTTTGTACAAGGGAGACAACATTCTAGTAAGAGAATGACGTCATAAAACAAGAAAAAATTATATAGAGAAAGATAACTATGTGTAATAATATCATGGGGTTTCCATTCTGCTATAGCCTCCATATCTCTGAGCACCTTGTATATTTGTTGCTTCGTCCGAAGATAATTGAATTTATCAGAAACTCCAAGTTTTGTCAGTGGAAGTCAAGAGGTTGTCCTCAAAGTGATATGACGGGACATAGTCATACGCTTTAATTCCCTAACTTTTGCCTGGACCGCCCTTTCGGGTTTTCAGTCCACTGGGAAACCCTTTTTTGCCCAAGTCGCCCATTCGGGTTTTCAACTTGCCGGTGTACAAATTTTTTTATTTTATCCCTAATTTTTTCCCGAACCTTTTTGGTTCGCCGGGATGCCCTTGTTTTGCCTAGGTGTGTCAACCTAGCGGGTCTCTTATTTATAGTATCTTTTGACTATGTCCGCGTTCGCAGGGTGTGGCAGGTCGTCACCGTCCATGGTGGTTAAGATCATTGCCCCACCGGAGAAGATGTTCTTGATTACAAATGGTCCTTCATAGGTAGGAGTCCATTTTCCCCTGGGATCACTTTGTGGCAAGATGATGCGCTTGATCACTAGATCTCCAACTTGATATACTTGGCGTCTGACTTTCTTGTTGAAAGCCTTGATCATTCATTTTTGATATATCTGACCATGGCAAACAACAGTAAGTCTCTTTTCATCAATTAAGTTTAGTTGATCGAGTCGAGTCGGGATCCAATCGTCTTCACTCAAACCTGCATCCTTCATAATTCTCAAAGAGGGGATTTGAACCTCAATAGGCAAGACAGCCTCCATTCCATAAACCAAAGAATAGGGTGTTGCCCTAGTTGATGTACGAGCCGTGGTACGATACCCATGGAGAGCAAATGGTAGCATCTCATGCCATTCCTTATAGGTGACTGTCATTTTCTGTATGATATTTTTAATGTTTTTATTTGCAGCTTCAACGGCACCATTCATCTTTGGCCGATAGGGGGATGAATTGTGATGCTGAATCTTGAACTGCTCGCACGAGGCGGTGATCATGATATTGTTATGGTTTGTACCATTATCAGTGATGATCCTTTCTGGGATACCGTACCGGTAAATGAGATTTTGCTTGATGAAGCGGGCAACCACATTCTTAGTAACGGATGTGAAGGAAGCTGCTTCGACAAATTTTGTAAAATAGTCAATGGACACTAGAATGAAGCGGTGTCCATTGGAGGCTGTAAGCTTGATCTCTCCAATCATGTCGATTCCCCACATAGCAAAGGGCCAAGGATCCGTTAAGACATTCAGAGGAACCGGAGGTACGTGCACCTTGTCGGCATAAATTTGACACTTATGACAGGTTCGAGAGTGTTGATAGCAGTCTGCTTCCATGGTAGACCAATAATAGCCTGCCCGTAGGATTTTCTTCGCCATCGTATGCCCACTAGAGTGAGTGCCAAAAGTAACTTCATGTAATTCCGCCATGATTTTTTCAGCTTCAATCTTATCCACACACCGGAGCAGAATGGAGTCATGGTTGTGTTTGTATAGGATGCCATTACTCAGGAAGATCTTAGCAGAGAATCTCCTTAGAAACTTTTTATCATTGATTGAAGCTCCTTCTAGATATTCCTGAGCCTCGAGATACCTCTTGACTTCATGAAACCAAGGTTGGTCCACTACTTCTTCAGTATTAATCTTGTGACAGTGTGCTGGTTCATCCATTCGTTCGATAGTGATCTGGGGAGCCTCGTTATCCCAATTAAGTTTAAACATGGATGACATTGTGGCTAGAGCATCTGCTAGCTGATTTTCTTCTCGCGGGAAATGCTCGAATGTAATCTGCTCAAAATGTGGTAGCAATGTCAAAACATGTTCTTTGTAAGGGATAAGGTTTGGGTGCTTAGTGTCCCATTCTCCTTTGATCTGACTGACAACCAAAGCTGAATCTCCAAACACATCTAAAGATTTGATTCCCAAGTCTATGGCAGCCTTGAGACCAAAAATGCATGCTTCGTATTCCGCCATGTTGTTCGTACAGTTGAAGCAAAGTCTGGCAGTAAAGGGAGTATGACACCCTTCTGGAGATATAAGTACAACGCTGATACCATTACCAAGTGCATTGGATGCCCCCATCAAATAACAGGGTCCATCGGGATCCTTGTTCAGGTCCGTCATATGGTCTGATTTCTTCACAGTTGTCTAATGTCGTGATGTCTTCATCCGGGAATTCAAATTTCATGGACTGATAATCTTCTACAGCTTGATGAGCAAGATGATCAGCTATCACACTGCCCTTTATAGCTTTCTGGGTAGTGTACTGTATGTCATATTCTGTTAGGATCATATACCTTTTAGTTATCCTCCCCGACAGAGCAGGCTTTCTGAAGATGTACTTTATCAGATCCATCTTAGATATCAACAAAGTAGTATGAGTCAACATATACTGTCTTAGCCGGCGAGCAGCCCATACCAGAGCGCAGCAAGTTTTCTCGAGCAGTGAATATCTGGTTTCACAGTCGGTAAACTTTTTGCTCAGGTAATAAATAGCATGCTCTTTTCATCCAGACTCGTCATGTTGCCTCAATACACACCCTATTGAGTTCTCTAAAATGGTCAGATACATGATCAGTGGTCTTCCGTCGTTTGGCGGCATCAAAACAGGAGGCTTTTGTAAGTACTCTTTGATCTTGTCAAAAGCAATCTGACACTCATCATTCCATCTAACTACTTGATCTTTCTTCAATAGCTTGAAGATTGGTTCATAAGTAGTTGTTAGGTGAGAAATGAATCTGGCAATATAGTTCAGGCGTCCCAAGAATCCTCTGACTTCCTTCTCAGTACGAGGAGTAGGCATTTCTTATATCGCTTTAACCTTGGCAGGATCAACCTCGATGCCTTTGTTGCTGACAACAAAACCTAGGAGTTTACCGGACCATACTCCGAATGTGCACTTGTTTGGATTCAACCATAGTTTGTACTCCTTCAACCTCTCAAACAACTTTTGCAAATGATCAAGGTGATCCTCTTCAGTTTGTGATCAGGCTATCATGTCATCTACATAGACCCATATCTCATGATATATCATATCATGAAATAAAGCTACCATGGCGCGTTGATAGGTTGCCCCAACATTCTTCAGTCCGAATGGCATCACTTTGTAGCAGAATGTGCCCCACTGTGTGACAAATGTAGTTTTCTCTATGTCCTCGGGTGCCATTTTGATTTGGTTATAACCTGAGAATCCGTCCATGAAGGAAAATACCTTGTGTTGGACAGTATTGTCAACCAGCATATCGATGTGGGGAAGTGGAAAATCATCTTTAGGGCTGGCCCTGTTTAAATCTCTATAATCCACACACATTCGCACTTTTCCTTCCTTTTTAGGCACGGGAACAATGTTGGCAACCCATTGAGGATAGGAAGTGACAGCCAAGAATCCAGCAGTGAATTGTTTCATGACTTCCACTTTGATCTTCTCTGACATGTCAGGTCTCATACGGTGGACTTTTTGTTTCACTGGTGGACAATATTCTCTTGTGGGTAGATGATGTACCACGATGTCTGTATCAAGTCCTGGCATGTCTTCGTATGACCAGGAAAAGATCTCAACATAATCATGCTATAGCTGAATTAGACGCTCCTTGACACTCGGCTCAAGATTGGCACCCACCTTGATTTCCTTTTTATTTTCCTTGGTACCCAAGTTGATTGTATCCAACGGTTCCTCATGAGGCTGAATAGCTCTTTCCTCTTGTTGTAGTAGTTTGGCCAATTCCCCTGGTACTTCACAATCTTCCTCACCTTCGTCTTCGGCTTGGTGGATTAGATCTTCAGAGTCACTAAAGGCCATAGCAGTATCTTTACCCATGGGATCCGGAATGGAGGGATACCTGCATTTGTGAGTGTGGGTGTGTGTAAGGGTATAGCCACCTTTAAACAACAAAATGTAAAAGAAAGACAATGAGCACAAAAGGTTTGTATGTGAAAAACGTCCATGATTCATTGAATGTCATATGAAGATGAAATAAAAAACCCTTACAAATGGACCATTGTGCCTCGGGTAAGACACAAGGTTTTTGATGTGCGAATTGTTTGTGAATATTACAAGTCTAATAGAAATGTAAAAGATAAATTACTGAGAGATGAAAGTTATTGGGACAAAGTCTCTGGCTTCCCAATTGCGAAGTCCTCCGTTGACAGTAGGAAATATCCAATCCTCCAAGTTTCCATCTTCTTCACCATCTTCCACTATGTTGACCTCTTGGTTTCTAATCTTCAGAGGTGGCCCTCCAGCACGGGCACGGTGCACAGTCTTCTGAGCATTTGAAGTAAACCCTAAGCCAAAGTTGTCAGATTTATACAGAATGTCTGGAAGCTTCCCCCAGATGGTGCATCCACCCTCCTCTACTACTGCCTTGGCGTCCTTTAGAGATGACATCCGAAGCGGAGGTCTTGTGATCTTGAGGATTTGGGATACCGTCTTGGTTACCGCTACCTCTTGAGAGACTTCTTCGAAATGTTGAAAAGGAGTTTCAATGAACTCGCCATCCAACTCCACATACCGGAAAGAATTTAGATGGATAATCATGTACTCTTCCTCTCCGTGGATAGTGATAATCTTTCCATGGACCGGGTATTTCAGCATCTGGTGTAGGGTAGAGGTGACAACACCAGTATTATGGATCCAGGGCCGTCCTAGCAGACATGAGTAAGAGGGGCGGATGTCCATTACATAGAAAGTTGAGTTGAAAGTATGAGTTCCCACCTTTATGGGGATTTCCACCTCCCCGTGGACCATCCTCTTTGAGCCATCAAATGCTCTTACGATTATATTACTGGGTTTCAATGTCAGTCCTTCACAATCTAATCTGTCAAGAGCTTTCTTCGGTAAAACATTCAAAGATGAGCCAGTGTCCACCAAGACATGGGCCAGAGTTGTTCCTCTACACTCCACAGAGACATGTAATTCCTCGTTATGCTTTCTCCCTTTTGGTGTCAAATCAGCATCAGAGAATCCTAGGCTGTTATCAGTTGTCAAACTGGCCACACAATCTTGGAATTGGTCAGCAGATGTCTCTTGTGGCACATGGGCTGTCTTCAGAAACTTCACCAGAGCTTTCGCATGTGCCTTAGAACACAGCAACAATGCTAGCATGGAAATCTTGGAGGGAGTTTTCCCCAACTGTTCAACCACGTCATGGTCACTCTTCTTTATTATTCTCAGGATCTCCTCCATTTCCTTCTTGGAGGTTTCGAGGATCGTCAGTGGTTGAGCCTTCATCCGGACAGACTCTTCTTGAATACCTTTTCCTCGAATATAAGCAGTAGAAGTGTTGGTAGGGGTAATAGCATGGGTTGTGTCGTTTTTTTCAATAGGAGCACTTGCAGATATGATTATTGGTATGGAGGTAACCTTTGGAACAGCCACGGGTCCAAAAGCTGCATTTTGAGGGGAAATTTCTGGAGAGAAGATTCTACCACTACGGGTAATCTTACTGGTTCCGACAATATTGCTAATGTCAGAGTATTCTTCTTCGGAGCCCACTTCTTCAGCGGTCAGCCCATCTTGTTTGATACCATGGTAGTATATGTCTCCACCGTAATTCCACGGTACTGTCTTGTCTGATTTATACGGGACCGGTCCGGGCATTGTGATTATAAGAGGAGTAGTTTTTGGAACCGATGTAATCCTAACGGGTCGTTTGGGGACCCTGGAAGGATTGGCGTAGATGGTTATGATTGAAACGTCTTCAACAGGAACGGGTGAAATGGGAGCATTTTCAAACAGAACCTCTTGGTTGTCTATCAAGCATTGAATACCTATCTTCAACAAAGGGAAAAAAGTTGGTGAGGATAAGCAAAGATGGAAGTCTTCATTACAACCCGGGAATACACCAGCTTTCAATAAATTTATCTTAATGATTAGGAGCGGAGTCAAAAGTTCATCCACTGTGGTAACAATCAAATCTTCTTCGATAGCATTGGCGTTGTGACCATGCCTAAGCATAGGAGCGGAAATGACGTTTGGTTTCTCAGGAGCCTCAAACTCAATCTCTTTTGCATCTATAAGGTCTTGAATTTTATTCTTCAACGCCCAACAGTTGTTAATGTCATGACCCGGGCTTTCGGAATGATATGCACATCCGGCATTCGGATGATAATGAGGGGACGCCGTGTTTGGATTCTTTGGAGCTTCTTTTAAAGTTTCTAGATTAGATTTCAGAAGATGTGGTAAAATCTGGGCTAGAGTCATATTAATTCTGGTGAATTGCCGAACTGGCCTTTCCAACATCGATTGATTACTCCTTGGTTGATCAGATGTAAGCTTTGGGATCATGACGGCCCCTACCATTGGTCGGCGTTCAGCTCTCCTTGGTTCCTTTGTGGATAAACAGCAGATACCTCCTTCTTCCCAGTGAAAGGCTTTCTCACAGTTGTAGAGGCAGACGAATCCTTTTGAATCTTTCCACTTTTTATACCAGCTTCCACCCTCTCTCCGGTTAATATTAACTCAGTAAATCCAGCAGATGAACTTCCAATCAAATGGTTGAAGAAAGGGCCCGATAGAGTGCCCAAGAACATATCCACCAACTCCCTTTCAGACAGAGGGGGTTGCACTCTCCCAGCTAGATCTCTCCATTTCTGCGCGTAATCTTTGAAACCCTCATTTGAAGCCATAACCATACTCTGAAGTTGAGTACGGCTAGGCGTTAAATTTGCATTATACTGGTATTGCTTATAGAAAGTTGCGGCAAGGTCTTCCCAGTTATGGACATCGGCCCTTTCTAATTGGTAAAACCAATCGAGTTGCATTCCGGATAAGCTATCTTTGAAAAAATGGACCCACAAGTCTTTATCGGCAGAGTGCGGCTGAATCTTTCTTACGTATGATCGAAGGTGCATTTTAGGACATGACACCCCATCATATTTTGCAAACAACGGCACTTTGAACTTTGGTGGGATCACAATTCACGACATTAGCCCCAATTCTTCAAAGTCTAGACCTGGTACCCTTTGTATTTCTATAGCGCTCAAACGCTCTTCAAGATGTTTGTACTTATCATCAGTTGGAGGGTACTGTTCTTCTGAGTAGTCTTCCTCTTCTTCCTCCTCTTCAGATTCTGACGGAACTGTTGTTTCTTTTCCTTTTCCTTCCCCTTCATCAGATGTTGTTGCGAAATTCAAGCTTCTTCTAGTTTGCCCTTGAAACCTTATCCCCATGATTACAACACAAGTTGGTTTCTTTTCTTTCTTCTTTTTCTCTTTTTCCAACAGAGTCTTCAGCTCCTCTTGTCCTTTGGCCAGGGTTGTGAGTAACTGTTGAAACTGCATGTTTTGAGTTTGAAGATCTTTGACTGTCTGTTCGAGATCCATCTTACTGAAATAAACAGTAGAGAGATGAGGAAACTTGTTGCAAAAGACCTGTTTATGTTATGATGAATGATATGTGCATATGTAATGTTTTCAAGTATTTTAAAAGATTCAAGTTTGTTTAAACAAAAAGAAACACACATTATATTAATAAGATAGAGTTTGAGTACATCAATTCCCCTTGGGCAAAATAATACAACACTCTAAGATAAAAAAGTAGTGCGCATCCTCTTTGGTTCTATGTAGGCATTTAGAGTCTGCTCCTCAAGAAGTAGCCTAGTGAGTTCCAAAACCTTCTTCTCACTTGCGTAGAATTGGGCTTCGAAAGTATCTCGCTCTCCTTTGAGTTGTATCCAATCCCTTTGTAGGACTTCAAGAGATGTGGGTATGTCAGGATGTAGGATAATGTATGGAACTTCTCCTTCCTTAACAGGCTCAGTAATCACCGGGAGAAGTAAGGATAAGGCATCATAAGACTTTAAGCGTGGGTTCGTACCCACTTGAGGTAAGGCTCAAGAGGGATGTAATTCTTGTGTCCCAAAGTCTTACTATCCACCTTGTTTAGCATCCTCCATGCTCGGATGAATCTCTGGCGGAGACTTTGATCGTTGTTGTCGTAGTCGAATACCAAGCCTTGAATCAGCATATCATGTGGGCCGTCCCTTCGGGCATAACCAAACTGTCTTAGAGCCAAGCATGGGTTGTAGGTGATACCTCCCCTAATGCCAAGTAGAAGGACATTATGGAATTCCCCACAACAGTCAACAATGATAACATTCTCTTTGGATCGAGAGCACCAATGAATATCTGAATGTTTGAGCGTCATTAACCTTTGTGACCACCTTAATCCTTGCTCATTCTTTAAGACTGATTGGGGAAGATGAGAAATAAACCATCTTGCCAGGAGAGGAGTGCAACACATAAGTACACCTCTTTTCCTCATTGTACGAGTGTGAAAAGAGTGCAGGATATCCCCTAGCAATGTAGGCACCAGATTGCGTGACATGAAGATTTTGACGGCATTCACATCTATGAGTTGGTCAGGATTGGGGAACAAGACCATCCCATAGATAAGAAGAGCCACAATTTCCTCAAATGCTTGCAAGTCTAAGGAATTCCAACAGCTTTGAGCCTTCTCAAACAGAAACTTTGCTAAGAAGCCTTTGACACCACTTCTAGTTTCCCAATGAGTTGTGACATCAGATGAGTGTAAGTGCAGAGCTTGAGCAATCTCTTCTGGCTTTGGATATCTTTCCGTACCTTTGAAAGGTAGTTGATTGAGAATGGGAATCCTCAAGAGTTGAGAGAATTCTTCCAAAGTGGGCACAAGTTGATATTCGGGAAATGTGAAGCAATGATGCAAAGGATCCAAGAACTGGAAGAGAACCTTCATCATATCCTCCTCTATGTTGGAGGTGACCAAGTTGAGTAGACGACCATGCCTCTCGGTGAATGGAGAGTTCTCAGGGATCCTTGAACCTAGCTCCTTAAGTTGTGGAGGAATTCTTACAAGGTTGATTTGGATAGTTTTCCTGCGAAGTGAATCCATATCCTACAAAACAAGAACAAAGATGAATCTCCAAAATCCTTGAAATGGTTAGTGAATGCGTATGATGTTCATGATGTCCATGATGTTATGCACAAGTATGCATATACAAGCAAATCAAACAAGTTCTTAGTTTAGGCTTGCACGGGGTTTTATAGGTAAGTACCCTCTTGAAGTTTAGTTGGCTCAACCTGTCCTAATAATAGTAACCGGGTTCTAAGGAGTTCAATATCATTGGATTGTTTCCTTGGTCATTGTTTCAGCTCAAGCCTCTTTAATGGCGACCGAAATATCCCAAGAAACCAAACCTCAATGAGTGTAGTATTGAGTATCTACCAACTTCGGACTGCACCAAAGCCGGTCATCTCACTACATCCTAAAGGACAAGTTGGTCAAGTAAAGGGTTCTAGAAGTTCATTAGTGTTTCATGACATCACTCAGCGGCCCCGTATTCTCTTTGATTGACTTAAAGGCTACCGGTACCCCCAAATATGTCACACTAACATCGCTATTTCTTAGACCATGTCGGTATACCCCGCACAGTTTCCACAACGTATTGCTATTTACCTATAATTTTTCCCAAATCCGGGTAGAGGATTCAAACCCAAACAAAGGACCATAATGTAAAGTAAACAAGTCAAACAATGTAAGCAAATAAATGTGATCTAGCTCTAAGGTAACCCCACTTTCATTTATGTCCCCAACAGAGTCGCCAGTTCTGTGATATGGTGGGAGAACTGACTTGAGGGTTTTACGTTTTATCGCAAATGTCGCGGTTAGTAAGAGTCGCCACCGACTTTTCTTTTATCCAAAAGGACAGGTGAAAAAGCACAGGAAAGACCTTTGAGATGTTTTCTTGAGTTCGGGGGGTAGATTATGAAAAGGGAAGGTATTAGCACCCTTTTCATCCATGGTTTTCCATGGGCTCTTAGTTACTTGCTTAGATCACTTGTTTTTGTTGTTTGAAATTGTGTGATGTGGTTTTGAAAGTATTTTGTAAAAGAGGCCATTCGTTTAGGCAATCTTTATAATGATTCTCGTTCGTAAGAATGTATACAAAGATGTTTCTCTTTTGAAAATTTTTCAATGTTTGTAAGATGTTTTTGAAATGTGTGTGTTTGTTTTGAAAATAGCAAGGATAGTTGTTTGAAATTAGAGCAAGTAACTAGAAGCAATCTACCAACTCAAAAGTCTTTCTTATGCATTTTCTATTCCTTTGACATTGTTGTCTTACCATTGATTTGGTAAGAAACCTTATCTTTGGATGTAAACGGGACGGGCGTGGGTCATCGTATAACCTTGATTACCAATGTTGCAAAGTATCTTAGCATTTTGAGGGACCAAGATCATTTTTGTAAGGCAACCTTGAATAGTGTCATCGAGGGACTTTGATCTTTATGTTTGTTTGTTTTGCCAAGATACTTTGCACGCGTAATATGGCCATTTTTGTTTTAGGCAACCAAGTGGAGAAACCCAAAGGATACTTGTGTGCGAGTGTATCATTTTCATGCTTTGATTTTGTCTTATATTTAGGGTTTTCTATTTTGCTTTGTTTTGATCTTATCATACAAACCTTAATTACTAATCATGGCATGTAAAGCGGTAAATTGCGTAACGTAAATATTACTAAGCTATTACAACAATTTTATGGGAGGGGGGAATACAAATTTTAATGGGGATTTGTAAAAATGTAAAGCTAAATAAATTATTACAACCAAATCGAATTTGTACAAGTATAAAATACAATGTTTAAAGATGCAATATAATGTATATGTTAAGAAAAGATTTTTGTCTTATTTTTATGTAAAAGAAATTTTATTCTAAACCTAAAAATATAAGAAAAAGAAATTAATTTTAAAAGGGAGATTTAACCCTTACTATTATTTTAAAAGAAATTAAAATTCTTATATACTATTTTTTACGTATTTTTTATATTAAAATAATAAATAATATTTTATATAAAAATATAAAGTTTTTATATATGCAAAAATAAATATGTATAAGTATGGGATGAAAAGGAACTAAATAAAATAAACTAAATATATTCTTATTATATTTCACAAGTTTATTAAGAAAATATATGGTATATATTAAAAATAAAATATATTTTTATATGAAAAATAAACTAAAATAAAATAAAAATGCGCCACTTTGCCACTGGGGTAGCTATACATCCATTGTATTAAGGAAAGCAAAAATAATATAACATGAAACAAGTCCTTGCCCTATACTTCATCTTCTTCCTCAAGCTTGGCCAGACATCCTGTAACTCTCTCATTCTTCCATGAAAATGAAAACTCATAACATGAAAGTTGTAGTACTTGATCTCACGATTCTAACCATATAAGTTATGTGAACTAACAGTCAAAGGTCAGAAATTATTTTAACAACCCTAAATTTAAAACTAATATTTTCATAAACTTCAAGTTCCAAATTCTCTCAACTCAAGTAAAATCAATGCAAGATAAAGATATGTACAGTTTCGTTGTAATGAGGACTACATTATTTATTCACAAATCGTGGCCAATGGTTGCCTGTACAAGGAGATATAGTTTGAGATTTTACCTCTTTCAGTTGAAATCGTAGATGGAACTGGAGTGAGTTTGATGGAGGCCTGATGCTTGCTTGAGCTTCCTTGAACCTCCCTGAAGGTATTCCAACCCTTGTCTTACTCTGAAAGTGTCTGAAACTCCTTGGCCAAGTCAACCTGCAAGCTTTGAAAGTAAAAATGGCAGATGATGGAGAAGAGGTTACAGTTTAGGCATGAAGGTCTGGATTGGTTTGATATCAAGTAGGTAAGATGTTTTGATGATAAAAACTGGAAACGCACGAGCCAAATGAGAGATTGGTATGCTTATGCCAAAACTGCAAGTTTAGACAGTTTTCTGGTGTTTTTGAGCTTGGGAGTGTTTCAGGCCTTAACTAATCGTGTTATGTGTTGTATTATGTTTGTATATTAGTATATAATTGGTTTTGTGTCAACCCTCCAACAGATGTGCCAGCTTTCACCTTTTTGCAACCTTTCTTGCTTTTGAAGCAAAGTGACAAGGCAAAGCTTTACATGCTTGTACTGGCTTGCTTAGGGTTAGTATTTGTTCTATACAAGTTGCCTTAGGTCTGTGGTACTTGTATGTGCCAAGGGGACAGGTTCAATGCTCAAGATTTGTAAAGTTTGCAAAAGTGGAACTTTTCCAAAATGGCAATGGTCCCTTTATGCCATTTATGGAATTACAACTTGGATAATGGCTCTAGGGCATGGATTAAAGCTTTTTCAACTGAGTAAGAATTAAATTAAGGAGTGAGGAACAAGTTTGGGACCTGTAAAGCATGGATTAGGCAGCATAGGTACTGATTGGAAAATTGTTATTCATGAAATGGCTTGGACAAAAATTGAGAAATTGCCAACTTCATCTCTTCGATTCTCCAAACTCAAAATAGATCTTGAAAAGTTCTTGGATGTTTTGGAAAGCTTGCAATGTGCTCTATAATTCATATTTGTAATGCATTTTGAGATAACTCTTGGGACTAGGTCAAAAATTGCCATGAAGTTGGGTCCAAAACCTGCCTAAATTAGGGCAAAATTTCACTAAGTTATTTAGTTCATGAGCATGTATTCATAAATTTATATCTTGATATCCAAGCATCTTTATGGAAAAGTGTGTGAAGCAAAGTTGTAGATTTCATGGAGGTCTAAGACTTTCATGTTGGGAACTTTCTTTGAATCATTATGCATCATGGTGAAAATATGGCATAAAGTTGAGAAAAAATAAGAAATTTTCTATGCTTAGAAAATTTTTAAGTTTAAGAAAATTTTCAAATTTAAACCCTAATTTTCAAACTTGGATTAATTGATGAACAAGTTTCACATTTTGACATGTTTTGATGAAATCTAACCCTTGGCACTTGATTTTGACCAAAAAGTCAAAGTTTGACTTTTCAGTGTGCAGTTGACTTTTGATCAGTTGACTGCAAATTTCATTTGTCAATCCAATGAAATTGCAATGTTTTGAACCATGCTATTGTGTCAAGATGATGAAATTGAATCCTTGAAATCATGCTTTAACTCAATTGGTCATTTTCTAGGTAAAAAATCAGAAATTGCCCTGCCTTAGTCAAAACCCTAATTTTTGACCATTTTGCCCTTTTGATGATTTGATCAAATTTCTTGAGGAATTGTAATCCAAACTTGATAAAATGATACATATGTGTCTATAATGTTTATGTGGATCAAAAATTATGAATTTTGACTGTAAATTGGCCATTATTGACTTTTTCCCCAATACAGCTGATTTTTTAGGTCAACTGTCCAATTGATTGAGCAAAAGTGTGATCCAAGGCTTGAAACTTGACATGAGGAAACTTGGGGTTCCATAATGATGCTTGAAAGTCACATGAAGCATTGATAGTCCAAAAATCCTTGTGCAATCTCAAACCCTAATTTTGGGTCATCAGTGCAAGATGATATGCCTTGAGCTGACCAAACCTAATCCAGTCTTGAGTCAAAGAAACCTTGTGAGAAAAATCTTGATAAATGAGAGGGAAAATTTTGGTTACAACATAAGGGATCATCATTTGAAGCTCATATGTTCATCAATGTGCCTTGAATTGCAAGAAAAGCTCAAATGATTCAAGTTTGATCAAGGTAGTTTCACCTAAAAGTCAACATTTTAAGTCCAAGTTCAAAATATCACAACTCACTCATTTTCAACAATTTTAGTGATTATTTGGGAAAGTGACTCTTCTTGTCATCCTCTAAAACTTCTCTTTACATGTCAAGAGCTAATTATTCTTGGAAGGTCATCAAAAGTTTGGAAAGATTAGAGGTTATATGTTGGACTTAGTGAAATTTGACCTAATCTCAAGTGTATTTTTCCCAACTTCCAAAGATGATAACTCCTTCAATATTCAAAAAAATTTAGTGTTTCTTTTTGCACATTATTACCTTTGATTCCCTCTACAAGTTTTCTTTAAATATCAAAGACCAATTATGCTTGGAAAACCATGAAAAGTTAAATGACATTATAGGTCATTTTTCACTTAGAAAAATTTTGACTCGTAACTTCAGTTCATGGTACCAACTTCACATTGTCATATCTTTTTTCACAAGCATCTAAATCAATATTTTATTTTCACATTGTATTCTCCATGATGCTGTGAGAATTTTGCAAGAAGAATGAGCAATAAAGGTCAAGTACACAATATTTCACATATGGTTGAAGATGGCCTCATGGAATGAATTTTTGTCCAAAAGTCAGAGTTGGAAATGCACTAAAACTCACTTGATACCTCACAAAAGGTGTGAAATCTTACTCCAAGTGATGAAACACAACACATAGCATCAAAAATGACTTGAATCAGCTGCGTTTTGGTGACCTCATGACCAAGGAAAGTCACACAATCTCTGCTCACTCTTTTCACACGATTTGCACTCCATTCCGCATGTATTTCATCCTTTCCACTCATTTATATACAGAGCACTCTATTCCATTCATTCTCAAGCTTTGAAAGCCTCTCAAAACTCTGCTCAAACTCAGAATTTTCTATCAAATTTCCTGAAATCGTGTTTCCTTTTCAAAGTAATTTCAAAGCAATATCTTAAAGTCGTCTCCTAAAGCTAACACAACAATTACCAATCCTTAAGAGCGTCTGAATCACTCAGACCAAGTCGCTCTTTCAGAGCTTCTGATCACACTTTGTTCAGGTAGTTGGTTGCATCATTTCTTCTCAAATAAAATGATATAATGTTGCCTAAAGCTCACTGATTCTAGTGCATACCTTTACTTGCTTCAATTCATCATGATCAAAGTTTAATTTTGTTTTTCGTTTTTCATTTTCATTGAGTTTTCTCAAAATTCTCTATGCTCACTGTGATACGGTGGGAGAACTGACTATGGTTTTGCGTTTGTTTTCGCAAATGTTTCGGTTGAGCAAGAGTCGCCACCGACTTTTTATTTTATCCTAAGGAAAGGTTTAAAAAGCACAGCAAAAACCTTTGAGATTTTTCTTGGGTTCGGGGAGTAGATTATAGAAAGGGAAGGTATTAGCACCCTTTCTATCCATGGTTATCCATGGGCTCTTAGTTACTTGCTTAGATCACTTGCCTTTTGTTTTCAATTGTTTGAAATGGTGCTTGTGTGTGTGAGTTTGAAAATGTTTTGAAAAGAAGCCAATGTGGTGGCAACCTTTGTAATGATCCATGTGGGGATGTATACAAAGATGTATGTCTTTTGAAAAAGGTTTTCATTTGTTTTTGAAAGTTGTTTTGAAAGTGTTGTGAGGTGTGGTTTTAGAAAAATAGGCAAGTGTTTTGTTTTTGCAAGTTTTGATTCAAGTAACTAAGAGGTTATCTACTCCTAAATTTCTCAAAGTTTATTGCTATGTTTTAACCCTTTTAATAAGTTTGTTCCACCATTGTATTTGGTGGACAATCTCATGTTAGGATGTGAAAGGGACGGGCGCGGGTCATCGTTTAGGCCATAATTGCAACGGTGTCAAGTATCTTTGGGCAATTTTCTTTAAGGGACTTGATCATTTGTTTAGGCAACATTTGGAAAGCGTCATCGAAGGACTATGATCATTTAATTTGTTTGTTTTGCCCAAAGAGACCTAACATGCAATATGGCCCATTTATTTGAAGGCAACAAAGTGGAATACCCTAGGGGTGCAAGTGTGAGATGTGTTGTCCATTTTCATGCTTTGATTATCTTGAGATTAGGTCAAACTATTTTGTTCTTTTTATTTGCATACAAACCCTAATTCTAGCATGGTGTATTTAGAAAGCGATAAAGTGCGAAAATTAAAATTCCTACACTATTACAACACCATATGGGAAGGGGGGTACAAATGTTCAAATGGGGGGATATTTAGACAAAGAAATTAAACCTAGCTATTACATCATTTTTGGCATATTTACAAGTAATTGATTGTATAAATTAAATGGAAAATAAAATGAAGATGCAAAAATGCAAAAAGGGTTTTTATATGTATATAAAAAAAGTATTATTTATGTCAAATAAAATAAAAATAAAAAAAGTATTATTTTTGGAGTTTTTGTATTTTAAGGGTAAAACCCTAATTTTCATTAAGTAATATATATATTATTTAATTTACACAAATATTTACCTATTATGTACAAAAAATAAAATAAAATGAAATATGTTTATAAAAAGTATTTTTTTGTATCAAGTATTAATAAAAATAAAATATATGTATTTTTGTATTTTACCCTAAGTATATTAATATATATATATATATATATATATATATATATATATATATATATATATATATATATATATATATATATATATATATATATATATATATATATATATATATATATATATATATATATATATATATATATATATATATATATATATATATATATATATATATATATATATATATATATATATATATATATATATATATATATATATATATATATATATATATATATATATATATATATATATATATATATATTATATATATATATATATATATATATATATATATATATATATATATATATTATATATATATATATATATATATATATATATATATATATATATATATATATATATATATATATATATATATATATTAATTTCTAAATATGTATTATGTATAAAAATTAATAATATTTAATATTTAATAAAAAAAGTATTTTTTCTATAAAATATTTTCAGAGGGTAAAACAAAAATAAAATGAAAATAAAAGTGTTTTTTGCATATTTCTTAATATTTTTAATAAAATGTATATATTCATTTATTTGTATACAAACTAAAAGAAAACCAAATAAATTCCTAATAAATTCAAAAATGGTGAGAAAAATATTTTTTATATTTTTAATATTGTTAGAAAAAATAAATGAGTCAAAATGAAAAAAGAAAAGTCAAAAAATCATTGAAATAAATCAAATGGGCTCAGGGGGTGTTAAAGTGAAAAGGGTGTGTGAAAAGGAAATACAAAACAAGCCCAGCCCAGATAACCCTTCTTCAACCTCTGGCTAGAAAATGTCAAAAAAACGCGCGCCTTCTTCACTGATTCAAACATCCTGATTCCTGGCTTTTTAATGAAAACTCATAACATAAAAAATGTTCAGCATCAAGAGACGAATTCATGGATATAAAGAACTTGTCTCAACTCTCTAAGATGAGGGAGAATTTCTTCTTCCCCCATTTCTGACCTAGTTTTTTATCAATGTTCAGACTCAAAATTCTTGCAGCACACACAATATAAATGAAATATAATTATATGGACATGTTCAGGGCTATGAATGTGGACATATTATCTTCACAAACTTAAAGCTAACAATGCCTAATAAGAGAGATACGAGTTCATGAACTTACCTGTTCAGTTGAAGTTCTATCTGGCAATGGAGAAGCTTTCAGTGCAAGGTGATGATTGGTATAGCTTCCTTGAGGTCCAGGGATGCTATTCCAAGCTTTACTTTGTCTTGAAACTTCTTGAATCGTGCTAGAGCTCTTCACCTGCAAATCAGAAAAGTGAAAATGGCCAAAAGGGTTAGAGGAGTTACAGGTTGCTTCTAGTGCTTTGGATAGTTTGGATTGATGGTAGGGAAGGTGTCTGAAGTGGTTTGGGCAGGAATGCTTGAAAGGATTGAGAGTTGGAGTTCAAACTGCAGGCCTTGCCTGTTTTTGCAGTTTGAGAGTGGTTCTGAGTTCTAGAGGGCAATGGAGGTATTGGAGTCGTGTGTTAGCTCAGAATGGATCTTTTGAATATGCTTGACAAGTTTGCTTAAGGGTTTTTGAGCTGATATGAGAGTTGTTGTATGTTATGGATGTTTCTTCACACTTAAGCAAGAAAAGCCAAATTGTGTTCTAGGCATGTAGAGGGCCCCTAATCATGCTACAAAACTCCTCCTTGATCAGTGTGTTATGCTCATAATCTTGTGCCAATTAGATTATATCTGTACTTGTTGGATTTTTCAATTGGACATAAAGCCACCTTTTGCAAAAATGGAAGAAATGCTTTATCTATTTTGGGATTAATCCACTATGCAATGCTAGAACACAAAGAACATGGTCTTGGCACAAAGAATATGCATTAAATTTATGAGTGTAATTGAGATAAAAGGCCTGTAATCAAGTTGTGCAAGCTGAGATTGAAATGCATAGTGCTATGAACATGTAACTTGGCCTAATTAAAAGTGAGTTTTTGCTATATTGTGAAATTCGATTCTCTCAAGTCATGAGGTTGTTTGATGAGTTATTGGACATTTTAGAAAGCTTGGAATGTTTACTACAATCCATCTTTGAAATGCAAGTTGAAATTCCAAGTGGAAGTGTATGGAAAATGGCCTTGAAGTTAGGTAGAAAACCTTGCCAAAATAGGTTAAAATTTCACTAAGTTAAGAATGGTTTAGCACCCTTATTCCAAAAATTGTAACTTGAGATACAAGCCTCATTTGGGAAAACTTTGTGAAGCAAAGTTGTAGATTATGCAACAAGCTACAACTTTCATGTTTTGACTTTCTTGATTTCTTGATTTGCATTTCTTGATTTCTTGGTGAACAAGTTTCATGATTTGGCATGTTTGATGAAAAATGAATCTTGACCCTTGGTTTGACCAAAAAGTCAAAGTTTGACTTTTCAGTATACAGTCAAAATTGATCAATTGACTGGGAAATTCAACTGTCAATGTTGTGTACTTGGGATCTTTTGAATTTGTTGAGCATGTCAAGATAATTCCATGGGATCCTTGAGTCCATATGTGAGCTTGGTTTGCCATTGGCTAGGTCAAACAGTCAAAAATTGCCTTTGTGCAGTCAAAACCCTAAAAATGACCATTTTGCCCTTTTGGTGATCTGATCAAATTTCTTGTGGAATTGTGATCCAAACTTGATCAAATGGTCTATATGAGTTCATAATGTTGATGTGGGTCAATTTTCATGAGATTTGACTGTCAATTGGCCACAGTTGACTTTTTCCCCCAATACAGTTGATTTCTAGGTCAACTGTCCAATTGACTGGGCAAAACTTGGAATCAAGACTTGAAACTTTGTATGGATAAACTTGGGAGTCCAACATGAAGCATGAAAGTCATCTTAGGCTTTTTAGGTCAAAACATCTTTGTGCAAACACAAACCCTAATTTGGGTCAATAGTGCAAGGAGAAGTCTTGAGCAGAGGAAACCCTAACTGGATCTTGAGCTCCAAGGTTTTTTGTGATGAGAAAATGTTGAGGAAATGGAGGGCAAATTTTGGGGTACAACAGTTGCCCCTATTCAATCTTCTTGAACCTGAAGAGTTAGATTGGCAAGTTTGCCTTTCGTGACTCGAGGGTAAAAGGAGATTGGACACTAGAGTGCCCGGAAATTTGCACTCGCATGTTGGAGTATCAACAATGTGATGTCGGGAATGGGCTTATAGATGCCATTTGGATAGGTGGTGGATAGGGAGATGGGCTTATAGATGCCATCTGGAGATGTGACAGAACCTTGTCGGGAATGGGCTTATAGATGCCATTTGGAAGTGATGATCGCACAAGAGATTCCTTAGCGAGAACTTTATGTATTTGAGAAAGGCAGATGTTTTCCTGGCTTGTTACAGGTGTTTGATCTTCAATATCCTTATGCAGATATGCCATGGCTAGATACAGGTATCGAATCTACAATCGGTTGCTCACAGATGTGCCCTGGCTGGATACAGGAGTCGAATCTGGAAATAGTCGTCAATAGATATGCCCTGGCTGGATACAGGAATCGAATCTTCGAACTCTTCAGGCGTGCCCTGGCTAGATACAGGAATCGAGTCTGGAAATGTGGTCAACAGATATGCCCTGGCTGGATACAGGAATCGAATCTGGAAATGTTGTAGTTGATAGATGTGCCCTGGCTGGATACAGGAATCGAATCTTCAAACTCTTCAGACGTGCCCTGGCTAGATACAGGAATCGAGTCTGGAAACTGATCACTCTCAGATATGCCCTGGCTAGATACAGGTATCGAATCTGGAATTGTGACAGTTGAAGGTAGTTGTCTTTGGGATTGTCTTTTTCCCTGAAAAGGCAAAACATAAGTTGTATGCAATATCATGATGTATGATATGCATGATGTTTTAACATGAGACAGTGTTGTATGCACTTTATCATGTATGTAAGCAGGATGTATGAAAACGTGAAATGTTTATGAATGTATTTTCGTCTTAGGAAAATAAATCCTTGACGATCGGCCGGAAATTGTTCTGTGGAAGAGATACTTTGCTGAAGTTTTTGATGAGAGGCCTGCTGAGGACTTCAATGATGAATTCCGCTGGGGATAATGATGATAAACTCCGTTGGGGATACCAAAGATAAACTCCGCTGGGGATTGAAAGAACTTTGTTGAGGGCGATCTTCCGTGGCAATTAGGTGAGGATAACCCAGTTATAAGCCCTTGTGAGGAATAACTCTGAATAAAGCTCGGGAGAGACGTCCGTATTCTGCAGGGAACAAGCTTCCAGAATCTACTGGGGATAAGCTTTAAGACCTGCCGGGGAAAGTTGTGCCTTTTCAGGATTGACGGGGAGTCAACTCCGCTTGGGGAAAGCATTGCGGAATCTTGTCTTAATCTGCGGGGAGGGAGATGATTTGGTCACATTCTTCAGTCGAATCTACCTTGGTAC